>CM054160.1:1298831-1366331 GCA_028751875.1 Rapana venosa | reverse complement strand
GCTCGCAATCTGACAACCCGGGTTGGATTCCCGTTCAAAGGGATATTTTCCTCTGGAGTTAACATCAGTGCAGACTCAACTCTCCCCAAATGTCCTTCGGATGAGACTATAAAGCGAGGTCCCGTGTACGAACGCACGCAGAACATCTTGCGCACACGTTAAATCCTGTTTCGCTTTTCGTAAGAGTAGGCCATTGTGTGCCGGTGGGAACAGATTGCAGAATTTACAAAACTGCATAAACACGGGAACTGGATGTAAAAAGCACACTGGTGCTTATTTCATTATCCTCGATATAAAATAAATAAATAAATAAATAAAATAAAAAATCAAAAGTACGCACGTATATACACACACTCACAGACACACACACACACACACACACACACACACACACACACACACACACACACACACACACACACACACACACACACACACACATACATACACACACACACTATCATACATGCACAGATACACATTAACACACACACACACACACACACACACACACACACACACACACACACACACACACACACACACACACACACACACACACTTTACAACCTTCTTAACCTTGTATTAAAAAAAGGAAAAAGGTATACCATAACCTATAAGGTCGCAGGGGAGCGAGGCATCAGAGACCTCAACTTCTCCAGGGGCCAGCATATTGAGGGCGGCGCCCATCTCCTCTCCCTCGCTGCTTTACCTTCCCTGACCCTAAAGAGGGCAGGTACCCATTTACAGCTGGGGGACTGTACTGAAGCCAAGGCGCGCACACGGTCACCCATCCAAGTGGTAACCACCCTCGACGCTGCTTAATCTTAGCTTGGGGGAAAGCGAGTGCTCCGACCACTGAGCTATCCCGTCCACTTGTATTGCTGAGCGTTCCTTCCCAGCTTCGCACCTTGGGAATATTATGGGATGGCGGACTCTGTAGCCGAGTGGTTAAGACCTTTTGGCTTCAATCTTTTGGATCCCTTAAGTCGCGGGTTCGAATCTTGATGGCCGCGTCTGCTCAGTTAAGGGGGTGGGGGGTTGGGGGGGGGGGGTGGATGTTTACCATCTCTCAGGTCAACTTCAAGTTGCGACCAGCCAGTGCCTGCCTTCCTTCCTTTCGTGCATAATACACGTTCAAAAGATCAAATAATTTATGCACGTTTAAGATCCCCGTTTTTCGTGTCAGCGTTCGGATGAGACTATATACACAGACGTTGACTCCCTGTGTGCGAACGCACGTAGGACATCTTGCGTATTTGTTTTAAAAAACCCACCAACAACCCGTTCCGCTTTTTTTGGAAGAGTTAGCCATTTCGTACCAGTAGAAATGTATGTTAATTTTGTTTTTAAAAACCTCATGGACAGAAGTGTCGTGTTTAGACACCATCCCCGAAGAGGAAATGCGGGTGCCTTAGCGGTAGGAGGGAAAACGGTCCTGTACGCACAAATCTCATCATTGGTGAATCTCGGAGCTCTAGCAGAGGATCGAAAATAAATTCTCTCTCTTTCTCTCTTCCTCCTTCCCCCCCCCCTCTCTCTCTCTTTCTCTCCTCTCGGATGAGACTATAAACCGCTGTCCCGTGTACGACGAACGCACGCAGAACACCTTGCGCACACGTTAAACCCTGTTCCGCTTTTTCGGAAGAGTAGGCCATTGTGTGTCGGTAGGAAGAGATGACAGAATTTACAAAACCGCATACACACGGGGACTGGATGTAAAAAAAAGCACACACGTGCTTATTCCATTATCCCACGATATACAATAATAACAACAATAATAATAATAATAATCCCTTCAATCTGTCTCCCCTCTCTCAGAGAATACTTATCTTGACTGTCTGGCGGTTGCAGAAACCCCGAACAACAGAGGCTGGATCTGACGAGCCAAGGCAGAAGGCAGGATGTTGTGGTTTCTGCACAAAGCCCGATGCACAAGACAAGCGAGAGAAGCCAGGAGAGGCCAAGGAAAGCGAACCTTTAACAGAGATGGCAGAGTTTAACCAGAGTACGGAAGAAGAAAAGGAGTGGCGACTATTCCTATAACTCGCAGGACAGCATATAATGAAGAAACACAAAGGGAAGGTCATATCTGGAAAAAAGAAAAAAAAAAGTACCTTACAACCTCTTCCATATCCTTGCAACCTCTTCCATCATAATTATCCTCTCTCTACACACACACACGTAACAGATTGGAGATATTTGTTGTGCGATCTGCCACAACTCTGTACAACTGCTCAGCTACAGCAGCTCTAAGAAAGAGGCTGCATAAATACTAAAGTACATTTTACCGTGAGGGCTTAGTGTATGCAACAGGCAGTTTTCAACTACCCCCCAAGGAAACAGAGCGATGCACAATTTGCAGGTGTGTCCCAAAATAGTAACACGTCGCTCTGTTCCCATGGGAGGTAATCTACTTACCACACCATCACACACACACACACACACACACACACACACACACACACACACACACACACACACACACACACACACACACACACACACAACAAAGGGAGTCAATGTGACGCTTCACCACGAAATGAATCGCTTTGCACCTGACCCACTTTTTGCAGCAAGGAGCCATTTTTAGGCACATGGGGTCTCAGGATTACGGTTTTGAGATTTGGATTGATTATAAATGCATAGCCATTATTCTGCCTTGTAATGAAATATCAAGGCGTAATTTTGTTTCTTTTTGTGCTCTGAAACATGCTTTCAAAACTACTCAAGCTCTCATTTTGTCCACCTGTTATGATGCTAAATTTGTCCATTTCTCATTTTTTTGTCACACCCTGCAAGTGTATCATTTCAATGTGTAATAACTTTTCATAGAATTGTCCGATTTTCAATCTGTTTTTTTGTGTTGTTGAATAGCATTTGTATTGCGTATTAATAACATGTCAATAACTAAGAATTGACTTCTGATGCAGGGTAGCTCATTATGTGGTGGAACGTCTCAAATATATAACAATCATATAATTGTATATCAGTTTAAATCAGGGCAGATTTATTCGCGTGAAATTAAGGGGGCTGCTCTTCATGGAGAAAGTACATCGCGAGAAGAGCAGCGCCACCCATTATTTTTTCTTTTCCTGTCTGCATAAATTATGTAGATGGTGTACTATCAGAGTGACTTTTTTCTATAGAATTTTGCCAGAGACAACTCTCTTGTTGCCGTGGGTTCTTTTACTTACACTAAATAAGCATTGCATACGGGACCTCGGTTTATCGTTTCATCCAAAAGACTAGCACTCAGACCACCACTCAAGGTCTAGTGGATGAGGGGAAATGTTTCGGGCACAAACGGGGATCGAACCACCATACACTTGAAACCCGGACTTTTCGCTTTCTAAGCAGGTGCGTTACCTCTAGACCACTGATCGACTTTATACATAATTATACAAAAACACTGTTTGGAAAGTTTGAAAATCGTGGTTGTGCATTCCCATTACCGTGGGGATCACCCAGAATATCCACTCTGTCTCCTCCAACTCGAAATCAGTGCGAGATATTAAAAATAGACTGGATGAAACGTTTGCGTGTGCGACCGTTTTCAAGCATCCCACCACATAGGAAGTCATACTCCAACTTCAGTGGACATTTTCTTTTCCTTAAAAGCAAAGTTCTGGTTGCTATGTCCAAGAGTTTGCTAAGGCTGATAACAATCTCAAAAACACCAATAAAAAACACGTATAACAACAAATTTGATATAGACCTCAAGACTTAGCTTACACTGATAAATATATGAATCCCACGTGAGGATGCCGGGACCTTGTCAGTGTGAATAGTATCCTCATCTGGAATTACTGTGCTAAGAATTCCCTTTTTTTCTACCCCTCGCTTTTGATTCTGCCTTGTTCTTCATGTCGATTCCGTTTTGGGTCTATTAGTTTTGCCTTTTTCGTTTATTTTCCTACCTTTTATTCCCAGAAACACTTCAAAAGAAGAACACTTCTCTCCTATGCAGAAATCAGATGCGCTGGGCCTGACTTGCCAGGTACTTAATGGCAGCGCAAGGCATTTTTGCTCGTATGACACACATAAACAGTTGCTGTCTGAGCATTCAACAATGAAGAAGAAGAATATGTGCTGAAACTTTAAGGCATTGACCAATGACATAAGAACGATATCTCAGCTTTCTACTTGTGATGTTTTGAAGCTAGTCACTGTTAAGCATTGTTTAATAATTTTCCTTAAAAACCAGAATTATGTATCAACATATTTTGTGGTTTATAGGGAGATTAGAAAGAGCTTTCACCCCCCCCCCCAAAAAAAAATAAACAAACAAACAAAACAAAAAGGGACAAAGGGAAAACACATGACACACCACCACGAAATGACTCACATTGCAGTTGACCTACTTTTAGCCTAGGATCCATGTTTAGACAGGTGGGATCAGGTTTTCGATTTTGAGATTTTGGTCAATCATAATATAACTGAAGCTATCATTCTATCTGGTACTGAAAATTCAAGACGTAATTTTGTTTCCTTTTGCTTTTAAACGCATTAAAAAAACACCCTTAGTAGGCCTTTAAAGATTATTCTTGCCTTGAAGGCAGCGACTTTGTTTGGAGGAACATCTTTTTCCATCATGTTTTTGTGAAAGTGCTTTAACATGGCCAAGCATCCAGGTCACTTTGTTAGCACCTTTCTTGATGTTGACTTAAATGGCTACTTATCTTAAAATGTTAAGATAGTATTTTTCA
This sequence comes from Rapana venosa, assembly GCA_028751875.1. Taxonomy (NCBI): domain Eukaryota; kingdom Metazoa; phylum Mollusca; class Gastropoda; order Neogastropoda; family Muricidae; genus Rapana; species Rapana venosa. The sequence goes on along the minus strand of CM054160.1, from coordinate 1,361,622 downwards.
TTTATACAGTAATCAATTCTACATTACCTTGTGACCCCCTTCATGTTTTGTCATCAATTAAGTAGAACCTTGATATTGAAAGCTATATTTTATTTTTTTCCTAATCATTATGCTTTGCTTATAATTATCTCATCAATGTTTATTGCAGTCAATATCATCATCAATGTTTTCTATAAAAAATCAAATATACATTTTCTTACAAACACCTGATATACAGCTACAGGATCAATGACCAAAGCTCTTAAAAGCATAGGTCTCAGCATGTTAGCTTGTGGTATGCTACAAAAACAAACAAACAAACAAACAAATAAACAAGGGCATGAGTCAACCGCAGTATCCCAATCTTACTGACTGTGTTTGCTCTGAATGAAACTGGCTTATGTATTTGAATATGCTTCTAGACATCACATAAGCATATGATTTCTTTTGCAGCCTTTGATAAGATACAGGTTTAAAGGGTTTCCTAACGGCAAAATAGATATAACGTTTTCTAGTTTGCGTCTTTACAGCTGTGTCACATATGATCCGTTCTTTCTGAAACATTGCTCATTATTATCGTAAATGTTGTAATGAATTAAATGTTTGCAATTGTGTGACTTAACATGATTTCAACGTTTGGTGTTGTTTGCCATTTGCCATCCAAGGGATGACATTTTTATTTTGTTATTTAAAATCGGTCATATTATGAAAAGCAGGTGTTCTGACAACCAGAGTTTAAAAAAACATGGCTCCCTCCAAACTAGGATTACTCAACGTTCAGCGGGTACCTCTTGGATTTATAAACCATTCGTGCACCATGGCTTTTGAAAGTTCCAAGCCCCACTGTAAATTTGGGTAACTGCCTTCTTTAGGTCAGGAAAGGTAAATTGCACCAGGGATGAGATGGGCGACGGCCCTCAATATGCTAGTTCTTAGAGGAGATGAAGTCTCTGACACCTCGCTCCCCAACAAACCGCATAGGTTTTGGGACACTGTTAGCTTTGGTTTTGAGAGAGGCTGAGTTTATTTTGTGTAAAGCTTCTAATGAATAAGGAAGTTTGTATTATTTGAATTTCCTTTATTTTGTTTGTTTCGTTATACTCTATTGTTCACCAACTTCGTTGGGATTTTTTTCTTCTTCGAAAATAAATTTTCAGATCGTCTCTTAGGAAGAAATACCGCTATATCGCAACCGATCAACAGTAACTTTTGGTATGTTACTGTCAGTGGGTGTTGTAAATTTTCCCTGTATTGTTGCTTTTTATATGAAATTCTTCTAAGGAAATCGTTTGTTTCGTTTGTTTTTATGGTCTTTACGTCAAAGCAACTGTGAAAATGCAAGAAAAAGAATCCAACAATAACAAACTACATATGGTTTGTTTTTGAGACCAAAATCGTTTCGGGTGATTTCTAGAATGATTATTGTACATGCTAATTATAGTTGCCAGTATTACAAAAATTTGTTTGATTATATTTGTTGGGGGGTTGGGGATGGTTTGGTGGGTGATTCAAGTCAGTTCAAAGCAATGGCATTAACTCATGCCAAATCGGCTTCTGCCAAAAATGAAATTTCTATTGTGGATAATGTCCGTTTGAAAGGGTCTCGTCTGATTTGAATAAAGATTTGTTGATTGCTTAATTTGCTTGAGAATGTAAGAAAATGATTGAATAAAGATTTGTTGACTGCTTAATTTGCTTGATACATGTAGAAAATGTTTGATTGAATAACGTTTGTGACTGCTTAGCATGCTTGAGACAAATACAAAATGCACAGCTTATGTCGTACAAAAATACTCGTTTATACTAGTTGAGGTCTCAGACAGTCATGATTATTTCAAGTTTCTGAAGCCTTGTAGACCCGAAGTAAGAGGAAAACGATTTTTGTTTCTAAAGTAATTATAATATTTTTATTTTGTTCAGATTACTAAGGAGAGGAGATTGGGCCGCCTCAATATGCTGGCCCTAGAGAAGTGTGGTTACTCTGACGCCTCGTCCCCAAACAGACTTAAGTTTGTGGACTCCTTTACCTTTCCTTTACTTTAAGCTGATTTTTAAAGACTTTTCTTCTTTTCTTTAAATTCAAAAAACTGCTATGTATGTAAAAGTATAGGGAATATGAGTGTATCGTGTCTTTCAGTGCATCGTGTGTGTCAGTGTTGTGCATTTTCCTGAGTGTTTTTGAACTGTTGTATTATGATTATTTTTAAACAATAATATAAGTATGAAAAGCAAATGAATGTCACTCTTTTTTTCGTTCAGGCACTTGGAAAGTGGAATATAATATCTGCTCTTCCTTTTCTGCCAACAGCTATACACATCAATCAACCACACCTCACACACAACACACTCACCCACACACACACCAACACACACAACCACAAAACTAAACACACACACGACACATACCACACATACTGTCGAGCACACGCGCACGCCGCACGTTTTGAACTGCACACACAAACATACTTCAAACGTTTTCAAGCAAAACAAAAGTATACACATATGCTTGTCGCGTCATCCGCTCCCCCTCCCCAACCACTCATATAAAAAATTATCAAACATAAACACAAACTCCCTCACACACAGACACAGACAGACACACAACTACAAACACACACAGACACAGACAACACACATACACACACACACACACACGCACATACACATACACACATACACACACACACACCACAACACACACAACACACATACACACACATACACACAATACACACCCACACATACACATACACACCTCCACCTCCCCAACACACATACAAAACATACAAACATACAACCACATACATATACACACACATAAAACACATACACACACAAACACACACAAACATACACACACATACACACACATACACACACATACAACACACATACACAACTACACACTACACACACATACTACACACATACACACACACAAACATACACACAACATACACTCACATACACACACACACGCGCAGACACCCACCATTTCAAGCAAGCAAGGTAGACCACATATGCTTGCCTCCCCCCGCCTCCCCACTTCTTAGCCCCTCCCCATCCCCCCCCCACACACTACACTAAACACATACACACAATACACGCACGCACTCACACACATACATATATATATACATATATATACATTTACTATATATATAATATATTAATATATATATATATTTTATATTAACATATAACATATTATATACATACATACATACACACATGCATACACACATACACGCACACACAGACACATACGTACATCATACAAACATACACAAAAATGCATACAAACTACACAATACATATTAATACATACATAATACATACATACATACATACATACATACATATATACATACATACTATAATAAATATATACATTTATCCATATATACATATATACATACACACATACATACATACATCATACATACATACATGCATACATACCTACAGACAGACAGACAGTATGCAGCATGCATACATGCATACAAAAATGCAACACAATATATACATTATACATACATATACATACATGAAACGCATACGCAAATACATACATACATATCCATACAACACATACATACAACATACATACATACATACATACATACATACATACATACATACATACAACAACATATATATCATACATACACATACATGAAAACCATACATACGCATATTACAGACAAACGTATCATGCCATATAACAATACATACACACATGCACCATAACACACAAAACATGCACACATACATCACACATACATACATACATACATACTATACATACATACATACAATACATACATACATACATACATACATAAGACATACATACAAAACATACATACATACATGCAACATACATCCCATACATACATACATACATACATACATACATACATACATACATCATACATACATACATACATACATACATACATAGCACAATGCATATACACATATACATGCATACAAACATACATACATACATGCATACATACATACATACATACATACATACATACATACATACATACATACATACATACATACACACACACATACACAAATAGTACATACATACAAACATAAACAATACATGTACATACATACAAACATACATACATACATACATACATACATGCATACATACAAAACACTACATACATACTACATACATACATACATACATACATACATACATACATACATACATACATACATACATACATACATACATACATACATACATACATACATACATACATACATACACACAAACATACACGTACACACATACATACACACATACACTCACAACATCATAGACACACATACATACATACACACACACATACACACATTCACACACGCACCCACAACCCAACCCACCCACCCACCCTCACACACACACACACACCACACACACCCCACACAACACATACATACATCACAACCCCCCCCCCCCCCCCACACCCACACATCACAGAGCTCCGTGTGCATAGACTCGATAGGCTTTAGTTTGTAGACTCCACGTTCCATATAACTTCAGAAGAGGGCTCTCATTGACTAGAAGAGGCTCGTGGAGCAGGCCAAACACAGCTTACTATCCAGAGAGGCATTAGTCAGGTAGATCGGTACTGTGCCTATCACTGTGGGCCTGGTTTGGGTCGGTGGTCTAGAGGTTTCTAGAAAGCGAAAAAGTCCGGTCGGAAGTGGGCGGTGGTTCAAATCCCGTTTGGACCCGAAAATTTTTTCCCCATCCACTAGACCTTGAGTGGTGGTCTGGGCGCTAGTCTTTCGGATGAGACGAAAAACCGAGGTCCCGTGTGTTACACAAAAATTATTTAGCGCACGTAAAAGAACCCACGTCAACAAGAGAGTTGTCCCTGGCAAAATTATGTAGAAAAAAGCCACTCTGATAGGGAAACAAATGCAGTTGTAGACAGAAAAAAAAAAGAAACACTGGGTGGCGCTGCTCTGTGGCGACGCGCTCTCCTCGGGGAGAGCAGCCCGAATTTCACGCAGAGAAATCTGACGTGACTTGAAGTGATATAAATAAAAATAAATAAATACATAAAATAAATAAGGTATACTGACCCCATGGAGACCTGTACACCATTTTGTCACGATAAGAAGAGCTAGCGCTTTGTACAGTTTGCTCAAGGCAGGCACACTGAATGCGTTTTGTTATCGAAATCAGCAAACAGTTTAAAAAAATGTTTATGTGGAGGTTTATTATAATAATGGCGATAATGATAATGATAATACTAATAATATCAATAATAATAATAATAATACTAATAATGACGATAATACTAATACTAAAACTATTACTACTAATAACGACGGTAATAAAAAATAATAATAATAAATAATAATGATATCATCATCACATCAAACATCATCATCATCATCATCATCATCAATCATCATCATCATCATCATCATCCTCCTTGGTCGGGACGACCGTTGGGGTACCCGCACGGACGCTGCAGTGGACCGCCAAATAGTTTCTGTCCTGGGCTGCTTTCAGGAGGTTTGGTACAGTGAGGCGGTCCACTCCTTGATGTTGGATATCCAGCTTTTGCGTGGTCGTCCCTGCCTCCTTGCTCCTTCCACCATTCCCTGCAGGACTGTCTTTGACAGGCTGTTATGCCTTTTGTGTGGCCAAACCATTTCAATTTCCTCCGTTTGACTGTATCTAGCAATGGTTCTTGTTTCCAGCCAGTGCCTCGATCTGCTGCCAGACGTAGTCGTTGGTTTTACGGTCCTGTAGGGGATGTTCAGGATCCGCCTGAGGCACTTCATCTCAAAGGCTTGAATGCGACGTTCTAAATCGGCAGTGAGTGTCCATGCTTCACAGCTGTACAAGGCAGTGGATGTGACGAGTGCCTTGTAGAGTCTGACCCTTTGTGTGGGTTCTGATGTTAAGGTTTCTCCACACTTTCGCCAGCTTAGTCATGGAGGAGAGTGCCACAGCAAGTCTGATCTCACCTCTTGTGTGCTCGTACCTTCTTTGGTGATGACTGCTCCAAGGTACTTGAAAGTTTCCACCTCCTCTAGTGTCTCGCCACTCATCTTGATGCTGGTGGGAGTGGTCGGTGTGGTACTGTTCACTAGGATCTTGCTCTTTTCCGTGCTGATCTCCATACCGTGGGCATTGGCTGATGTTTCCAGTCTGGTGGTGAGATCCTGGAGTTCATCTTCACTGCGGCCCATGAGATCAATATCGTCTGCGAATCGAAGATTGCAGACTGGCCTTCCTCCTATTGTGATTGTGGTCTTGAAGTCAAGGAGGGCATCCTCCAGGAACACGTTGAAAAGAATGGGGGATAGCGGGCAGCCTTGTCGAACTCCAACTGAAGTCTGGAAGAACTACCCGATTTCTCCACCCATGAGGACTGCGCTGTGGGAGCTGTCATACAGCGCCTGGATGACTTGAATCAGGTCCTTGTCGAAGTTATAGTCTCTCATGACTTGCCACAGAGCTTCTTGCCACACTCGGTCGAAGGCCTTCTTGAAGTCAATGAAGTTGTTGTAGATCTGTAGTTGATGTTGGAGGTGCTTCTCTATGAGCATTCTGATGTTGAAGATCTGCTCAACAGTGCTTCGACCTGGACTGAATCCTGCCTGTTCTTCTGATAGGATTTCTTCTGCTTGTGGTTTCAGTCTGTTCAAGGCAATGCGTAGCATAACTTTGCTTGGATGGCTTATCAGACTGATTGTTCTGTAATTTTGGCAATTCTTCAGGTCTCCATTCTTTGGAAGTGGAACTATGATGGATTTGTCCACTGTTCAGGCCACTCTTGCTGGTTCAGATGCGTTGGCAGATGATTGTTAGTGCCTTGATCATCTCTGGGCCTCCGTACTTGATGAGCCTCAGCCGGGATGTTGTCAATCCCTGGTGACTTGCCTCCTTTCAAGGATCTTACTGCTTCTTCTATCTCTTCCTCCAGCACCTGTGTGCTTTCAGGATCTGATGGTCTGGGATCTTGCTCGTGAAGTTTGTTCGGATCAGTCTTCAGCTTGTAGTTGTACAGGTCTCAGCAATATTATGTCCATCTCTTCATGATAGTGGCGCTCTCTGTAAGGACTGACCCCTCTTTGTCTTCAATAACGGAGGTCTTTGGCTTCTGGGACTTGGTTAGTACCTTGATGGTCTGGTACGCCTCCTTGCTGTCTCCTTTCGCCATTGCCTTCTCAACCATGGAGCATTAATCTGACATCCAGTTCCCCATGGCCTCAGTCATCTTCTTCTTGATTGACCTGTTGACTGTTCTATACTCTTCGGCCGTTTCTGGGTTTTTGTTCTTCTCTGGCTTTAGCTCCCTACGTTGATCGCACAAGGTTCAGGATATTGTTGGTAACCACGGTTGGTTATTTTTCATTTCTTTCCCAAGGATTTTCCAGCGCTGTCTCCTGAATGGTCTTGCTGAAGGTCTCAGTGAGGTTGTTGATGTCATCTTGGAGGAAATTCAATGCTGCAAATCTGCCCCCTATCTCAGCTTTAAAGATTTCAGCGACTTCGGGGTCCTTCAGCTTTTCCATGTTGAACCGCAAACGGGGATTTCTCTTCTGGTTCTTGGTCTTCAGCTTGATCTGTAGGGTCATGAGTACCATGTCGTGGTCACTGCCGATATCAGCGCCAGGGAAAGTTCTTGTCTGGGCTTTGTTGATGCTTGACTTAAATCGTTTGGGGGCCAAGATGTAATCAATCTGGTTGTGCATCTTTCCATTTGGTGAGTGCCACGTCGTTCTTCTTGATGTCTTGTGGGGGTATAGGGTGTTGGCGACATTAAGATTGTGGCTGCTTGCAAATTCCAAAAGTCTGAGACCTCTATTGTTGGTTTCGTCCACGCCAAAACGGCCTTTTGTCCCTGGCCATTGGTCATAGGCATTAGGTCCGATCTTGGCATTCCAGTCGCCCTGAATCACGAGAAAGTCCTTCTTTGGAGTTGATTTGATGACGCTCTCCAAATCCTCGCAGAAACGCTCGATTGCTTCATCATCGTAAGTCTGATGTTGGTGCATAGACTCGTACGATGTCATTTTTGTGGTTTTTTAAAAATAATAATAATTAATAATAATAATAATAAAATTTAATAATAATAATAATAATAGAAGAAGAAGAAGAAGAAGAAGAAGAAGAAGAAAAAAAACAAGAAGAAGAAGAAGAATGTAAGAAAAGCGAAAAAGAAAAAGGGAATGCGAAGAAGAAGAAAAATGCAAAGAAGAAGAAATGAAAGAAGAAAAGAAGAAGAAGAAGAAAAGAAGGAAGAATGCGAAGAAGGGAAGAAGAAGAAGAAGAAGAAAAGAAGAAGAAGAAGAAAAATGCAAAGAAGAAGAAGCGAAGAGAAAGAAGAAGAGAAGAAGAAGAAGAAAAGAAGAAGAAGAAGAAGAAGAAGAATGCGAAGAAGGAAAAAGAAGAAGAAGAAGAAGAAGAAGACGAAGAAGAAGAAGAAGAAGAAGAAGAAGAATGGAAAAGGAAGAATGCGAAAAGAAGAATGCGAAAAAGAAAAATGCGAAGAAAAAAGAAGCGAAGAAGAAGAAGAAAAAAGAATGCAAGAATGTGAAGAATGTGAAGGAATGCGAAGATATGCGAAGAAGAAGAAAAGAAGAAAGAAGAAGAAGAATGCGAACAAGAAGAAGAAGAAGAAGAAGAAGAAGAAGAAGAAGAAGAACAACAACAACAACAATAACAACAACATTCTGTCCATAGTTATGTTAAACTAGTTATGTTATACGAGTTACGGTATTCCAGTAATGTTGTGCTATTGTTTTCTATGTGCGCACTCGAACTTACACATGCTCATTCATACACATACTTCCTTCCCCTTTAAAAAAGAAAATCTTTCTCATAAATATTTTTCGCTATCATCTAATATCACTGAAAGTGAAAGGACGTTAGAGCAAAGAAGACGAAGAAGAAGACGAAGAAGAAGAAGAAGAAGAAGAAAAGAAGAAGAAGAAAAGAAGAAGAAGAAGAAAAGAAGAAGAAAGAAGAAGAAGAAAAAAGAAGAAGAAGGAAGAAGAAGAAGAAAAGAAGAAATCGACAAAAGAAGAAGACGAAAAGGAGGAAAAGATGAAGAAAAGAAGACGAAGAAGAAAAGAATTTTGATGAAGAGGAAGAAGAAGATAAGAGGAAGAAGAAGAAAAAAGAATGCTGCGAAGAATGCTGCGAAGAATGCGAAGAAGAATGCGAAGAAGAATGCGAAGAAGAAGAAGAAGCGAAGAAGAATGCGAAGAAGAAGAAGAAGAAAAGAAGAATGCGAAGAATCGAAGAATGCGAGAAGAAGAAGAAGAATGCGAAGAATGCGAAGAAGAAGAAAAAGAAGAAGAAAAAAAAAGAAAGAAAAGAAGAAGAAGAAGAAAAATGCAAAGAAAAGAATGCAAAGAAAAAGAAGAAGAATGCAAAGAAAAGAAGAAGAATGCAAAGAAGAAGAAGAAGAATGCAAAGAAGAAGAAAAGAAGAAGAAGAAGAAGAAGAAGAAGAAGAAGAAGAAGAAGAAGAAAAGAAGAAGAAAGAAAAGAAGAAAGAAGATGCGAGAATGCGAAGAATGCGAAGAAGAAGAAGAAGAAGAAAGAAGAAGAAAGAAGAAGAAGAAAGAAGAAGAAGAAAGAAGAAGAAGAAGAAAGAAGAAGAAGAAAAAGAAGAAAAAGAAGAAGAAGAAGAAGAAGAAGAAGAAAGAAAAATGAAAAGGGAAGAAAATGCAAAGAAGAAGAAGAAGAATGCAAAGAAGAAGAAGAAGAAGAAGCAAAGAAGAAGAAGAAGAATGCAAAGAAGAAGAATGCAAAGAAGAAGAATGCAAAGAGAAAAAGAAGAAGAAAAAAGAAGAAGAAGAAGAAGAAGAAGAAGAAGAAGAAGAAGGAAGAAGAAAAAGAAGAAGAAGAAGAAGAAGAAGAAGAAGAAGAAGAAAGAAGAAAAAAAAAAGAAGAAGATGTTGAAGAAGAAGAAGAAGAAGATGAAGAAGAAGAGGAAGAAGAAGAAGAACACACACACACACACACACACACACACACACACACACACACCACACACACACACACACACACACACACACAACACACACACACACACACACACAAAACACACACACACACACACACACAACACCCCCACAAACACACACACACACACACAACACACACACACACAGACCACCCAAACCCCCCCCCCCCCCAATCCCACGCACCCCCCCCCCCCACACACACACACCCTCAAACCGGGGGCAATGCCCACGCAATTATTTTCAAAGCAGTACCAATAGCACTCTCTTTGTAACGTAGCTTTCAAACTGCCGCTGGTTGAGGCCGCTGTCTCTTTACTTGTTTGTTTTATTGTTATCTATTATTTATTTGTTTATTTATTTATTTATCTATACCACTTTAAGCCACGAGATTTCTCTGCGTGAAATTCGGGCTGCTCTTCCCTGGGGAGAGCGCGCGCGTCGTCACAAGAGCTACGCCACCCCTTATTTTGTGTTTTGGTCTGCAACTGTATTTGTTTCCCTATCAGAGTGGCTTTTTTCTAAGAATTTTGCCAAGGGACAACTCTCTTGTTGCCGTGGGTTCTTTTACGTGCGCTGAATAATTTTGTGTAACACACGGGACCTCGGTTTATCGTCTCATCCGAGAGACTAGCGCCCAGACCACCACTCATGGTCTAATGGTTGGGGGGAAAGTTTGGGGCCCAAACGGGGATCGAACCGCCGCACACTTCCGACCCGGACTTTACGCTTTCTAGTCAGGCGCGTTACCTCTAGACCACCGATCCTCTTGTTCGTTGTTACTTGTTTATTTGTTTGTTTGTTGATTTTTTCACATACACATACACTCAGAGGTATATAATTATATACACACGTATACATTGACTCGAAAACACACACACACACACACACACACACACACACACACACACACACACACACCACACACACACACACACAACACACACACACACACACACACACACCACACACACACACACACACACACACACACACACACGCAAATTTGTACATGGACCACGCACACACACGTATGCACATGCACGCACAAGCACATACACCTTGGCTCGCAAACACATATAAATACACACATTTGCACGCGCGCAAACATACACACGTACACACACACACACACGCACGCGCACAACACACGCACAAACACACACACACACACACACGCACATGATAATTATTATATATCATGTGCACACAATACACACAAACACACACACACACACACACCATCCAACTCCACCACCCCCCACACACAACACACCAACACAACAACCCCCCCACCACACACACAACACAACACACACGCAACCCTTTCCCCTCCAACACACAAACACAACACACATAACACACACACAACACAAACACAACACACACACACACACACACACACACACACTCCCCAACCCTCCTACCCCCCCCCCCCCCCCCTCCAACACACACAATAATATACCCACACAAGCGTCTACACAACATTGCTCAAAGCCACACACAACACACACACACACACACACACACACACACACACACACACACACACACAACACACACACACACACACACACACACACACACACACACACACACACACAACATCACACACACACACACACACCACACACACACACCAACACACAACACACACACACACACACACCACACTCCCCAACCCTCCTACCCCCCTACCCCCCAACACACACAATAATATACCCACACAAGCGTCTACACAACATTGCTCAAAGCCACACAACAACAACAAAAACAACAACAACACACACAAACAACAACAACAACAACAACAAACCACCACACACAACACTACACACACACACATCACACACAAACACATCACTCCTCACACACACACACAACACACACACACATACACCCACACGACACACACACACACACACACACACCCTCACACACAACACAACTAGCACACAAACACCCCCCAACCCTCCTATCCGCCCTCACCTCATCCTCTCCCCCCCAACACACACAATAATATATACCCCCCCACGGACTAAGATCTACAACAACATTGACTCAAAGCCACACAACACACACACTCACACGAATACACACCATCACACAACTCACACACACACACTCCTCCAGCCCTCCTACCCCCCGCTTCGTGCCCTCCACCACACACAATATGTATACCCATACATAGCCGTCTACACAACATTCGCTCAAAGCTACACAACACACACACACACACACACACACCACACACACGCGCCGCGCGCACTCCCACACACACACTACACACACACACACACACTCACACACACACACCACTCATACACACACACACACACACACACCCACACACATACACACACACACTTCTCCTTGTAACAATTAAGTGCTTGAAAAATCGAGACTGGATTCTGTCTCAAACCTTAGATAACGTTGTGCGTGTACCACCTCCCGGTTGTTCTGAAATATAGTCGACAATTCAAAAACCATTAGATTAGACTTTGCTCTCTTCTCTTCATTTGTCTGGATTTGCTACGCTTGTTCTGATGTCTGGGAGATTCTCTATCTCCTTCTTTTTTGCTGACATTGAATGATTGTGAAAAATGGACGAGCCATTCCTTACTTCAATGCAAGCAACCACGGATCAACGTTTGTTGTGGTTGTTGACTTTTGCACTTAATTCGTGGTGAGGAGAGAGAGAGAGAGAGAGAGGAGAGAGAGTAGAGGAGAGAGAGAGAGAGAGAGAGAGAATAGAGAACGAGTGATGTGTGTAGTGTGGTGTGTGTGTGGTGTGTTGTGTGAGGTGTGAGAGAGAGAAAGAGAGACAGAGTGTAAGAATAGAGAGAGAGAGAGAGAGAGAGAGAGCGACGATCGAGCGAGAGAGTGGTGTGTGTTGTGTCAGTTTGCGTGTGTGCTTGTGTTAGTGTTTAATGGTGTGTTCTGTTGGGTGTGTGAGTCTGAGACAGACAGTAAGAGAGCGAAGAAGAGGGGAGAGAGAGAGAGACAGAGAGAGAGAGAGAGAAGAGAGGAGAGAGAGAGAGAGAGAGAGAGAGAAGAGAGAGAAGAAGAGGAGAGAGAGAGAGAGACAGAGAGAGATGAGAGAGAGAGGGAGAAAGGTTTTTGAGTGTGAGTGTCGGTTGTCTTTGTGTTCTTCTCCAATTCAACGTCTGATTCACTCTAAGTGATATTATTATTTTAAATTATTTATTCTTTTATATCGAGTATAATGGAATAATCATTTATGTGCTTTTTTTACATCCAGTCCCCGTGTCTATTGCGAGTTTTGCTAAAATTCTGTCTCTGTTCCCACCGGCACACATATGCGACGACAACAGGTAATGGTAAAGTTTCCCATTAACCTATAAAAGGTCGTAGGGGGAGGCGAGGAGCGTCAGAGACCTCATCTTCTCTAGGAGGCCAGCATAGTGAGACGGGCGGCGCCCATCTCCGCCATGCCTGGCCTGCTTTACCTTCAACCTGCCTGACCCCTAAAGATGAACAGGTATCCACATTATCAGGCTGAGTGAACTGGGGGGAACTGTAATGAAAGCCAAGGCGCGCAAAGCGGTCACCCATTCCAACTATAACGCAAGCTTGACACTGCCTAAACTTGGCTGGGGGAAACGCGAGTGTCCCACACTGAGGCTATCCCGTCCCACTCCTTACGAAAAACCAAACAGGAATATAACTGTGGCGCAAGATGTTTCTGGGTGTGGTTCGCATAGGGCCTCGGTTATAGTCGTCATCCAAAGGACTATTTAGGTTTTTGTGTGTGTATGTGCGTGCCTCTGTGTTGTTTGTGTAGATGTGTTTTTTGAGTTAGAGAGAGAGCAGGTGGGAGGGTGCGGGTAGAGAGTGAGACCATGGTATCAATGCAAAATATATGGCTGCATACGAAGTAGATTATGATTATTGTTGGCATGGAAGCCAATGTGTGAGTGATAGAATAGAGAGAGAGAGATGAGAGAAGTAGATTAGAGGAGAGCGAGAGAGCATACCAGACAGACAGACAGACAGACATACAGACAGACACAGACAGAGAGAGAGAGACAGAGAGAGAGTAGACAGACAGAGAACACAGAGATGGAGAGATGAGAGAGAGGAGAGATAAGAGAGAGAGCGAGAGAGAGATGGTGTAGTGTGTGTGTGTGTGTGTGTGTTTTTATTTTTAGTCTTTACAGGAAGTAAAGTATTTAGATCAAGAAATAAATCCCTTGCAGTTTACAAAAATTAAAAACCAACGCATTTTCCCCCCGCTCATAATGACTAGACAACAACAGCTTTTGACGAAAGAAAACGACCTTACACCTATAGGCAGACATCAAGTACTACGAGGGGTTTTGTTATCATCTAAGGATGTTAAAAGCTTTGCGTGTATGAAAGACAATCTTCAAAACATGTTAAACGTCATAACAACCACTTGAATGCAGCATGAGCAGATTTGCTTCTCAAGCCTGTGCGTGTGTTGTGTGTGTGTGTGTGTGTGTGAACTGTATGCCGTCTGTGTATATGCACAATTTATGGGCCTAAGTGGACAATGCAGGACATAATAATATGTGACCGCCTCCACCACGAAATGATTCGCTTGCACCTCAGACCCCTTTTCCGCTAGGAGCCATTTGGGCATGTGGGGGGGGTCAGTTTGTCGATTTTGAGATTTTGATGGTTATAAAACTATAGCCATTCTTCGACCTGTCGGTGCTGCAATATCAATATATAACATTTAGTTCTTCTTATTGCTTTAAAAGAAAAGAAGAAGAAATATCTTACACCAGCCCTTCATTCCTACCACTTCATATCTGAAAGCAAAACTTGTCGTCAATTTCTTAGTTTGTCCACATCCTGCAAGTGTATTATCTCAATTGTGTCATACTTTTTCAGAGATGTGACCCGAGCATTCTTTCAATCTGTTTTTCTGAATTATAGCATAGTCTATTGATGGTAGATAAAACAACATGTCAACAACTAAAAACTGACTGTTGTCGCAATACGATTCATTATGGGGTGGAGTGTTACATATTTAGAGATATATAAACAGGGCCCAGGGGATAGCTGAGTGGTCAGAGAGCTCGCTTTCCCCCAGCCAATGTAACCCAACGTCGAGCGTGGTTACCATTTGGATGGGTGACCGTTTGCGCGCCTTGGGTTTAGTACAGTTCACCCAGCTGTAAATGGGTACCTGCCTCTTTAGGGTCAGGAAAGGTAAAGCAGCGAGGGAGAGGAGATGGGCGCCGCCCCAATATGCGGGCCCCTAGAGAAGTGAGTGTCTCTGGACTGCCATCGCTCCCTATGACCTTAAAGGATTAGAGACCTACCTTTAACCCTCTTCTAAAACAAGGCCCACGAGTATTGGCGGGCGAGGGAGGGGGGGGGGGCG
This sequence comes from Rapana venosa, assembly GCA_028751875.1. Lineage (NCBI taxonomy): Eukaryota > Metazoa > Mollusca > Gastropoda > Neogastropoda > Muricidae > Rapana > Rapana venosa. Next base: position 1,346,235 of record CM054160.1, on the reverse strand, counting down.
CGGTAAACTTGTGTAGGTAAGAACACCTCGCCTTCTCCCATGCTAGAAGTTCTAAGTCAGGAATGACGCGTGGTTCTACCTGCATGAAAGGAAGACCATTCGAAATGCAATATTAAGGCTTCAGTATAGTCCCCAAGTGCACCCAGCCTGAACTGGGCACCTGAAAGAGTAGATTGATATAATAGAGGGTAGCGTATAAACCTGAAACTGAAACAAAAGAATATTGGAAAACATGAGAAGAAGAAGAGGATTAAGACAAATGAATACCTTTTTATTCTTAAGGGTCAGTGAAGAGAAAGCGGTGAGGGAAAGAGGAGATGTGTGAGGCGGCCCTTAATATGCTGGTCCATTGGAATAAGCTGAGGCCTTCTCCATGTGCTGTGGCTCCCCAAGACAGCAAAGTTATGGAACACCTTCTGTACCTATTTACCCCTCCCTAAACAGGGTGCTGTATTTGTTTTTAACCTTCTGCATTCAGGACTAGTGGCTGACACGGTTCAGCTTGCCTACTATATCTGGGCAGTTGCCTTCAAGTATACAAATGAGCATTAATACACTACTCCATCGGTTTAAACTAATATTTTGTTCAAGAGAAAATCAAACATATACACTCGTATAATAGAACAGCATCCAGCTAAAAGCTTACAATGTGCTGATTCTACTGAGCCAGGAGGAACACAAGAATAATTTGAACATGGTTCAACTAAATGATAAAGAGGTAAGCAAAGTACATAGTTAAGACAATCAGCCAGCCAGCCATACAGCCAGCCATACAGCCAGCCAGACAGTCAGCCATACAGCCAGCCACACTCACCAGAACAGTCAGATGCCAGCATCACAGCCAGTTATACAGTCAGAGCCATACAGCCAGCCATAGCAGCCAGCCATACATCAGGCCATCACAGCCAGGCCATACAACCACCACCTACAGCCAGCCATACACAGCCAACCAGCCAGCCATACAGCCTCAGCCAGACAGTCAGCTCTTCAGACAATCAGCCATACAGCCACCATACAGCCACCAGTACAGTCCGCCAGACACCAGCTCCAATACACAGCCAGCCATACAGTCCAGCCAGCCAGTCAGTCAGACAGTCAGCCATACAGTCAGCGCATACAGCCAGCCATGACCAGTCAGCCAGTACCTATCAAGCATACAGCCAGCCATGACAGAGCCAGCCAGACAGTCCAGTCGAGACAGTCAGCCATACTGTCAGCCAGACAGTCAGCCAGACATTCCAGCCAGAACAGCCAGCCATACAGCCAGCCAGACAGTCAGTCAGATACAGTCAGCCATACAGTCAGCCAGACAGTCAGCCGAATAGTCAGCCATACAGCTCCATAAATACAACAGCCAGCCAAACAGCCAGCCAGACAGTCAGCCAGACAGCGTCTTGTCACCTGCCCAGCCAGACAGACAGCCAGGCAGTTCATGGCCCAGCTAGCTAGCCATACAGTCAGCCATAACAGTGCCATTACAAGCCAGACAGTCAGTCCCAGAACTGTCCAGCCAGCCTCAGGTCACAGCCCCGCCATATATCAGCCAAGACAGTCAGCCAGACAATACAGCAAGTCAGCCCAGCCGAGACATCAGCAAGTATTCGTGCAGCCCATACAGTCAGCCATACAGTCAGCATACAGTCTGCGCCAGTATCAGTATCGTTGGTGTGTGATGTAACTCTAAGACGGTAATGTGTGTTTTTGGTGGGATGGGGGAACGGGAGGCGGGCAGTAACTCCTAATCCTTACCATTTCCAACCGCATGAGTCGTTACACCATACATTCCCCTAAGTCGGAATATACGCTACCTGTCAAGGGGGTTAGAGGTAAAAAAGACAAACAATAATTAACCGGTTGCAATACACAAAATCTCACTGCTTGAAGAACCTTCCAGAACTCCTAGAAACTGAAAAAAAAAAGAGGAAAAATACAGACCCGAATGTCAGCAAGACTACATTTGCTCTGCAAAAAACTAGTTAGGAACTCAACGACCCACTTACTACAGGGGAATCCACTACAGTACACCAACACACAGCCAACACTTGTGAGTTCAGGCCTTGAGAACTGCTGAGGATGTTCTATAATAAAATGAGTGACAGTAGACACCGCACAGAGGCAATTAACACATTTTCTGAAGAGTTCTCTGTTGTTTACATTTGAGCCTTTCTCATGAGCTCACATGACGAAGAAAGACAGAGATAAAGCATGAACTTGATGGTACAGAAGATAGAAGTAGAGCGAGCGAGAGAGAGTAGAGAGCGAGAGAGGAAGAATAGAGGAGAGAGAGAGTAGAGAGAAGACAGGAGTGAGAGATCGAGAGTGAACATGACAGACAGAGAGACCGAGAAGACAGAGACAGAGCAGACAGCAGAGACCGAGACAGAGAGAGGAGAGTAGAGAGAAACTGAAAATGAAATCAAATGAAAATGCAATGACAACATTGTTTAATTTGAACATCCACCTTGGGCCACAATTCAAAGCAGAGGACAGATTCGGGAGTGAGGTGCGAGTGTATACCAACAAAACTATTTACAACAAAAATTCAAGTTCTAATAGCAAAACTACACAGTAAATACAAATCTGCTTTTAAATACAACTGAAAAGCATGACTTTCAAATATATAATACTAAAGATCTAAAGAACGTCTTGGCCATTATCCTTTCATCTTTGATAACAGCGTGTAGACAAAACTTATGCTAGCGTTCATTAGCGCGCACTGATTTTACTATGAGCCTGAAGAATAAAGGAATATGCACGTGACATATCTTTCAGGTAAGTCGGTCGAGATCTGCTTTTAAGACCAAATGTTATATGAGAATAGAGAGTACTCACTCAATAACAATTTCTGCACAAAAAAACAATTTTTTATCTTGGTAGTTAGTTGCTCGTATCTATTAAAAATTGCGTTCTTCTCAAGGGAAGAACATCTCAGCTCTGGCCTGTTGACAAGTGCAACTACTATGAACAGTAAATTTTCGTTCGATGTAATCAAGATACCAATTCTCTTTTTTCAAAAAATAGATCTTACAAAGATCTATATGTTCTTCATATCTACATAGACTCCTCGTCTGACCGCCAAACCACTCCTGCATCACATTCTCAATTACAAATCAGTTAGACCTGCAAACTCTAAAGAAACCTCAGAATATTACCAACATCATGATTGTAGCCAAAAATATAAAACCTATCTACACAACAAAATTTTCCTTATAACCTTTTACCCAACAACATTACTTACCCTCTTTGTGATCGATAGCAGCTTAATTGTCTTACATAGAGCCTCGTCAAAGCCAAACTGTGTGGCTCATCTGCAGCTAATTATTAACAAAGTATCTTACTTGCACCAAAATACCAAGATTGACATGTAAAGGATATCTTGCTACTGTCACACCCATAGACCATTTTGATTGGGCGTTTTAACAGGAGCAAACTACTATCTACTACTCACTAATAACTAAGCTCACACTACTTACTCACCTACTACTACACTACTACTACTACTACTACTAATTGGAACTTAGATAGCGCTATATCTTGCAAAGCCATCAACAGTGTATTTTTTCTAAAGATTATCTAAACAAATTTACACAACCCCCAAGACTTTAGATGCTATAGTAATATTGCGAGTTTAATTTTTACATCCAAACACTTTTGAACTAAACCATGGTACAAGGATATATCCGTGTTTCTTTGAAAGCTCGAATTAGACACTCATTAGTGCTTCTTTCCCTTTTCTAAACCCTCAAAATCTATTCAGTACTCACACCCTATACGTAACTATGAGTTGTAGAAAAACATAAACTCCAAATGAACATTATTTATTCGTTTCGACTTCTCTAATTCTTTTTTAATCTTTTCCTAAAACAAATTTCCTCACCCCGTACCCCAGAGAGTCCCTCCTTTTCTAAAGACCAATCACTTGGTTATACTGTATCGGTATTGCGATAATTTAATTTCATATCTCAAAACTGGGGCTTTTGGAGTATATTCAACGGAGACTCCTGCAGACCCGTATAGGAGTCGAAGAAACATAACAACATCATCCGCAACAAAGCCAAATAAACAAGCTCAGAACACCTGAGCGTAACAGTTGTATCCAATGTACTTCACCTTCTCCTCAGACATATGAATATGCCTAAGTTTAGGATTGATAAATAAATCCAAAAAGGTAGGCCTCAAGAACACACCCTTGACGAAACCCCCTCAAGGAGCATCAAAAACTCTGAAATAGTCATTAATTGAATCTAACACATGATATCAAACTACATATAATCGATTGAGCCATAAGATGAACAGACAAAATTGTCCTTTGATACTTGAGTATCTAAGTAATTAGTAGTGAGCTTAGTCATGGTCCTTACAGCGAATCGAAAGGCTTTTTTTTGTAAAAGACTACACACAGGACGAAATTGAAAACACATTAACAAAAAGCAACATGTTTTTTTTTTCTAATTCCGCTGGAGAGAAGCATATGTATTGAATAATACGAATGCAGACAAACATAGCCGATCAGATTGTAGAATAATTGATTTGCAAAAACCCAGCCTGACGCCTTCCAGAGATCATATAAATTAATCTTTTAGACCATGCGTTATAAGAAGCACGCTTGTTTAGTATGTTGGCATATATACATTTTGATAAATTATATCTCATAGAGAGAACCCCTCGTAAATTAGTAAACATTTTCCAATTGTCACCTTTCTGTTAGATTGGTATAACAATGATTTTTAGGCCCATTCTTTGTCAGGGTAAGTGCCTTTTGAAAATAGTACGATAAAGTAATCATCTTAGAAAAAGGAACTGTAGATTATGACTACCAGTTATTCAACATTTTTGTTGAGAATGCCAGCCATTTCCACAAGCTTAACCAGTTTAATTTGCTACATTGCGTTAACACAACTTCCCCTTCTCAGTTATTTCAGAATTAAATATATGATGAGATCTCTTGCCCGTGTCAAGTCCCGAACCACCCTCAATTTAACTAAATTTCTCTTGATAATGCCTAATCATCTATAATAAAACACCTTTCTAAAATGATCATACCACTCGTTTTATAGAAAATATTTACTAAGTATTAATTGATCTTTGCCACCCACTATCGCCATTTACGCCTCAAGAGGGGTTCCAAAATTGGTTGAAAAAATTCTGAAATAATTTGTTGTTACAACACTTTATTACTTGTCTCACGTCTCAATTTTCTTTCTTGCTCTAAGTATTGTCATATAACTCTTTTTTGCTTGAACATTAACATACCATTACCCTATCTTCAGTGTTAAAATACCAGACTTTCTACAAAATTTCTTAATGAGTCTTTCGCGAGACTTTTAATATTTTAGCTTGTAGGTAAAACATTCATCATCAAAACCACATGGAAACATACTCAGTAGGAGTGGTTTTAGGATAACATTTGGTCACAGCAAACAACTACTAGTCAGTATACAAACGATGCTAACAAAAACTGATCCAATGATGCATCATCTACATCCTTGCTACTATAAATAACGTTATCGCCGTCGTGTGAAATTTTGCCTTTTCATATCTGGTCATTCAATCTTGTTTAAGAAATCACTGTTCTTTTCTTTAACTCCATACATGCTTTGGAGAAACCATACCTTTTTATCTTTCCTCACTTTTTTCCAACACACCGTTGACTCGACTGGGATGATAGAACGGAGAACAAAACACAAGGGTTAAAGAATGATCAGATTCCAGTCGAATCTCACATTTTAATGCATATATAATGTGACGTTTATGATAAATTATATGCGAAAAAAATGAAACACACCTAATCAGAACATTACTAGATCCTGAATTAGATAGATACAAGTCGCAACTTCCATCACATTCCACGCTCTCCATAGCCATTCAAGATACGCCCAATATCAAAGGCATACAAAACTCTAACATCTGATCCTCCAAACATGTTTTGAGATTCATTCCTGAGATTTTCTCCATGAAACGAGAGGATTTTTCGATCATTCTTCCTCATAATTCTGTACAGTTATCACATCTCGATGCAGCACAACTATTTTCCGAAGCTGTTCTTGCATTCAGGTCTCCGCACCATCTAATAGGGTATCGAACAACATCATAAGAGCTCATGCAAATCCAAAAAACCATTGTTCCAGAATTCTATGCATAGCCATTACCTTTACATTTCCATACAGCAAATGCATGAGGGGTATATATTACACATACATCCCAAAATATAACTAAGATTTGTTTCAAACACCTTTTCTATTAATACTCAACTATCACTGAGTATTACTCTAAAGTATGTATTAAATGTGGAAATCTAAAACTTAGCAAATGTAAGTTTCTGATGACAGACAATATACCGCCATCCGGGAAAGGAATATATCATTTGTTTAGATATGCTTTCTTTGAGCTTTTAGAGCGTTTAGAAGAAAGATTTATAATAATTCACTAAAAAGAGGCATGATCAGACAATCTGTAACACCAATGATTCGAGTCTAGGCGCCATAAAGAAGCTACATGAGATCTTAATGTTACAGACTGAAGACAATATTATTGTCTTAGGTTATTGAACAAGTAACCTAATAAACATTGAAGTTAAAAATTTAAATTCTAATGTGATTTTGTTACACTTAATTTCTAACAGAACGAATTGTATCATGTTCTGGCGAAAGATAATGACTTCATGGCAAAGTGCACTCACAGCCTATTACACATTTCTACCCCCCCTTCGGTTCTACGTGGTATTATATGGCCGCTGATGTCCATATATTAAGGGAGGGGAAGCCACGTTTGAGTACAGATCTTTGTGCGTCCACCTGTCCATTTGGCGTGTCAACCTTGAGTGTACGAGTCCACGTTGGACCAATGCATAGGACGTATTGAAAAGCTGTTGAAGCTGCCTGCTTTGATACAGGTGTAGCTCTGTCGTCTCTGCCGGCTTCTTTTTCCTACTTTTAATATGGAAGGACGCTGAGAAAACTAACAGTCTGTGTTTTCTGCAGTGTTATTGCTGCTTTTGTGAGACATTGCATTGAGGTCATATCACAGCAGGGAGTGCTGCTGTTTCATTCTTTGCTCCTTTCTCTCCTGTCTCTTAAGCGCTGTCTGAACCTTTATCGCGACAATCTTCAATGTTATCATCTATATGTCTATGGTCCATGGAGTCCTCATTTCTGTCCTGTTGTTCTCGTCATTATCGACGAGAGAGGGAGAGAGGAGTGAGAGAGAGAGAGAGAGAGAGAGAGAGAGAGAGAGAGAGAGAGACAACAGAAGTAGATAAAAACAAAGAGAGAGAGTAGAGAGAGAACAGACAGACAGAACAACAGACGAGTAGACAGAAGGAGACGAGACATAAGAGAAACATATCAACAGAGAGCCCAGAGACAGAGAGAGAAACAACACAGAGCGAGAGAGTGAGAGAGAATGAGAGAAGAGAGAGAGAGAGAGAGAGAGAGCGAGACAGAGAAGAGAGAGAGAGAGAGAGAAGAGAGAGACATGAGATGACCGAGAGACAGAGAGACAGACGAGTCAGAAGCGTACAGAGCACATTGGACAATCAGAGAGAGCTACATTTGCATATTAATGTAGTGTATGTATGTAGCCCATGTATGTATGTATGTTTTTATGCATGTATGCATGCTATCAATATGATGTACCATGCAAGTATAATACTCTATGCATATTACTGTATGTATATATTGCATGTACCATGTATGTTAATGTAATATGTCTGTCGTCTGTCTGTCTTCTTGTCTGTCTATCTGTCTGTCCTATATCTGTCAGTCATGTCTGTCTGTAATGTATGTCGCTGTATAGCATGTATGTGATTACGCGTATGGTATGCGTGCGTGCTTTCTTTTCGTGCCGGCGCGATGTGTTATGTGTGCGCGTAGTGGTGGTGTGAGTCTCAAGTAATTCATGTGTATCCAACCGAGGCGTGCTTGTGAGCGTATATATGTAAATCTAGATATATATAGTAGATATAATATATACATATAATATATTAAAAACTATATAATAAACCTATAATATATAAAATATGCGTAGCGGTGCGCCGCGCACCACGCTCGTGAGTAACTGGGTGCGACATTTAATCATTGTCTTTCCTTGTATTTCATTCTATCCCAGGTGAGAACCTTCTAACGATCGTGGAAAACGCGTACACTTAAAAGTTTGGGCATGATTCACAAGGACCCAAAGGACTCTGCAAGACAGTTTACAAGGCACTGTCCAAGGAGGAAGAGAGAGGCAAGAGCCAATGGAAGAGCTGGGAGAGGATAACATCAGCGAATGGGCAGAGCCTAGAGACTCAACAAAAAACCCCTGAATAACGGCAGAACAGCGAGAGAATGGAGGGAAAACATGGTTGTAGAAGTTCTTTGAGGGTGCCCCACGAGTCGGGCAGATCTTAACGGGACAGGATCAGATAGATAGAGTAGATGCATGGTGCTGATACGTTTGGCAAGAAAAACCCCCAACAACACCCAACAACAACAACACCACGCTATCTTGTCATTCCTTATGACATTGGAAAAACCCACTCCCACATAATTTCTCCCCCCAGAAAATAGAGATAAGGGGTAACTGAGTCTGAAAGGAGACTGTCACTGGCATGGCTCTTGACTGACAAACCTGTGTCCCCCTGTCTTACTGTTTTACAGTGGTCATGTTGAGTAAGGATAGGAAAAGTGTTGGCTGTTCCTCACCCGTGAGCGAGCGAGCTTCCATTTGTTTGGCTTTGACAAGATTCGGCTTATAGGATGACCATACTTGTTATTGGTATTATTAGTAGTGTTGTTGGTGTTATTATTGTTGTTGGTTGTTTTAAGTATTGTTTGTTGCTGTTCTTATTGTTCTTGTGTTGTTAATTGTGTTTGTTCTTCTCCTTTTATACTATTAGCGTACTATCATGATGATTGATGCATAGATGATGAATCATCATCATCATTATTATTATATCTTATTATCGATGTATTTATATCATTATTTTTAGTTATCATCATCATCATCACATCATCATCATCTTCATCATCAGCATCATCATCATCATCATCATCATCATCATCATCATCATCATCAGCATACATCATTCAGCAGAAATGATTTATTATCCCGAGCGATCATTCCAAGTACTACATAATGTCGTTTTAATTAGATAATATATAAAAACTAGACAATCGATATATATAAAGACAAGACAAATATCCACAAGCACATCATTCAGAATTTGATCTGAAGGGAACCATGCGCATTGTTTCTATAGCTAGTGCAACGGGTGTTTAATGCGATTTGCGGTGTTTTCAGTACAACTCAGCGCGCGAGCGCACGCGTACACAATTCACACACTCTCACAAAACATACACACACAGCACTCTAACACACAGGTAATCCACACACACTTTCACACACGTACTGTCACACAGCACACACAAACACTCCACAAGCACACACACACATACACACACAACTAATCACACACACAGACAACACCACACCAAGGGCGCACGGACACGACGCAGGAACGCAAAACTTACTTACAATACAAGCACTGCATCGAACACAAACACACACAAGCCCCTCGTATCTGATAATAAAATCATGCATACAACAACGCATATTTCATGAACAAAAGAATATGTACATTAATCCTCATAATCTTACCCTAAATGTACCGAACATAAACTAGTAATCCGTTTCACAAGGATCAATCGTATCGCATAACAAAGACGCTAATCTTCGACTAAAAAGTACGATATCAATCCATTCTCTATCTTTTCTCTTCAAAAATATCACAACACAGCTTTTTGTCACACTTCACACTCACACACACACACACACACACACACACACACACAACTCAACACACACACACACACAACACACACACACACCCAATCGACACACCACCACGACACCATCTCACACACACACACACATGCAATCACACACACACACACACACACACATCCACACACACACACACTAACACACAAACCACACATCCACAACACAAACACACCAACACTGCACTCAGTTCACACTCACCTTCACTCACAGCACTCACAAACACAAACACCACAACACGACAAACAAACCAGCAGCCCGCCCACAGCTGCACACTGCACACACCACACACAGACACACACACACACACACACACATCACACAAACGCAACCATCGCATGCAGCCCACCACGACCGCGCACGCAACACACATACAACACTCACTCCCACATTTCATTCAGTATTGAGGGTTAGCTTCACAGTATGTCTAAGAATCTACATATGGTCTATGATCAGTTTAAAGATTAAATCTGGTTGTTCTGGCGACTTTTCACTTTGTGATAAACATGATAAGGTTGTGTGTGTTATATGCGAAGTAATGTTTGTAGCAGCGCGCGCGTGCACTTGTGTATGTAAGTGCGTGTGTAATGTAGCGTGTGTGTTTATTGTGTAGGTGTTGCTTGAGTTTTGTGTATGCTTTGAGTGTTTGGGTGTGTGTGTGTTCTGGTGTATGATGGTGTAGTTCGTATGTGTGAACTATGTGTGTGGTGTGCTGTGGGGGGGGGCTGGGGGGAGGGTTTGTGGTGTGTGTTGCGGGATTGTGTGCGTGTGGTGGAGTGTAAGTGTGTGATTCTAGGTGAGTTTTCTAATTGTGATGAGTGTGAGGCGAGTGTAGTAAGACAGTAGTTGTGTTTATTTGTGTGCTTTTTTTGTTGAGCGTGCTAGTGTGCTGAGTGTGGATGAGGTGGGTGGGTGGGTAGCTGGTGTGGGTTGTTGTGAGTGTGTGGTGGTTGTTTCGTGTGTGAGCATGATGCGATGTATTGTGGTTTATGTCTAGTGAGCGTGTGTGCTATCTGTGGTGTGTGTGTGTGTGGGTGTGTGGAGTGTGGTGCGGGGTCTGTGTGTGAGTCGGTGTGTGTTGTGTCTGTGTTTGTGCCGTTGTGAACGTGTGTGTTGTGACGTGTATGTGGTTTGTGTGTTTGTGTATGTGTGTGAGTGCGTACGTGTGGCGCGCGCGCGTGCCGCGGCGCGGTGAGTGGTATGTGCGTGGTCGATGTTATGGTGTGGTGTGTGTGTGCAATGTGTGTTGTGTGTTTTGTGTGGCGATTATTTGGTGTGTATGTTGCATTGTATGTCTGTGTGTGTGTGTGTGTGTTGTTGTGTGTGTGGGAAAACAGGGTCATGCGCTAACACTATTGAACTAGACCCTTACCCTTGTCTACTATGCAGCCGTATCCGATCATGCAACTGGGCGCGCAACACAGATGGCATGTATTCTCTTAAAACACATCTGAACACACACGCCACACACAAACCCACTTGTCTCCTCTCTCTCTTCTCTCTCATCGGTCTCTCTCCTCACACACACAGGAACACACGCATGTATCAGCGCATATCATTGAGCTATCTGACAGTCGGAACGTCTCGATGGCTGAGGCCAGCGTGGCAGAAACCTTCTGCAGAGTGATGAAGCTCAGTAATAGAGACCAGCCGCGACCTCATATTCCTACCAAAACATACCCACACCCACACACCCCAACCCACAACCACCCACACCACACAGCACACATGATTTGGAGCGGGTTGTTTTTTTGTTGTTGTTCGTTTGTTGGGTGGGTTAAATTGTATGTGTGTTTTTTTTCCGTTTTTTTTTCTTCAGAATTCCTTGTCTGATGCATTTTTCATAATACGGCATGTTTATTGACGATTGTATTAGTTCTATATGCAAACCACCTCCCCCCTACTACTCCACATAGCCACTCGCACATTCGCGCGCCGCACTCCATACACCCCCCTGAGCTCCTCTTCACGAGCGCACAACATCATCACGTCACACGCACGACGCACGCACACTTTCCAGTCTTTTGTACATGGACCGATCGCACACACACGCTATGCACATAAGCACGCACAAGCACATACACCTTGGCTCCGCAAACACATATAATACTAACACATTGTGCACGCGCGGCAAACATACACCCGTACACACCACACACATCACGCACGCGCAACACACACGCACAAACAACAACACACACACATCTCACATGATAAATTATATAATATCATGGCACACAAACACACAACAACGCCACACACACACACCGAAACCAATCCACCTCCACCACCAACCCCCGACAACCCACACCCGACACCCCCACCCCCACCACCACCACACCACACACACACAACGCCAATAACCCTTTCCCCTCTCACACACACGAAACACACACACCTTAACACCCACACAACACAAACCACAACACACACACACACACCACACACATCACACACTCCCACAACCCATCCTACCCCACCCCCCCCCCCCCCTCCAACACACCCAATAACCTGTACAGATGACCGGACACACCCAGCACACGTCCACAATTACCACCTACATTTCAACAAAAAAATATAAAAACTCCCTCAACAAAAAGAAACCCCCACATGGTACAAGCGTCTACACCACATTGGCACCAAGCCCACACAACACCACAACACACACGCACACACACACACACACAACTACACACACATCACACACACACACACCCACACACACACACACATACACAAACATACACACACACACACACACACCGACAACAACACACACGCATTACAATCACACACACACCCTACACCCAACACACACACTACACACAACTCCCACAACCCTCCTACCCCCCTACCCCACCTACCCCAACACACACAATAATATACCCACACAAGCTGCGTCAACAAACAACATGTTGCTCAAAGCCACACAACAACAACAAAAACAACAACAACACACACAAACAACAACAACAACAACAACAAACCACCACACACAACACTACACACACACACATCACACACAAACACATCACTCCTCACACACACACACAACACACACACACATACACCCACACGACACACACACACACACACACACACCCTCACACACAACACAACTAGCACACAAACACCCCCCAACCCTCCTATCCGCCCTCACCTCATCCTCTCCCCCCCAACACACACAATAATATATACCCCCCCACGGACTAAGATCTACAACAACATTGACTCAAAGCCACACAACACACACACTCACACGAATACACACCATCACACAACTCACACACACACACTCCTCCAGCCCTCCTACCCCCCGCTTCGTGCCCTCCACCACACACAATATGTATACCCATACATAGCCGTCTACACAACATTCGCTCAAAGCTACACAACACACACACACACACACACACACCACACACACGCGCCGCGCGCACTCCCACACACACACTACACACACACACACACACTCACACACACACACCACTCATACACACACACACACACACACACCCACACACATACACACACACACTTCTCCTTGTAACAATTAAGTGCTTGAAAAATCGAGACTGGATTCTGTCTCAAACCTTAGATAACGTTGTGCGTGTACCACCTCCCGGTTGTTCTGAAATATAGTCGACAATTCAAAAACCATTAGATTAGACTTTGCTCTCTTCTCTTCATTTGTCTGGATTTGCTACGCTTGTTCTGATGTCTGGGAGATTCTCTATCTCCTTCTTTTTTGCTGACATTGAATGATTGTGAAAAATGGACGAGCCATTCCTTACTTCAATGCAAGCAACCACGGATCAACGTTTGTTGTGGTTGTTGACTTTTGCACTTAATTCGTGGTGAGGAGAGAGAGAGAGAGAGAGAGGAGAGAGAGTAGAGGAGAGAGAGAGAGAGAGAGAGAGAATAGAGAACGAGTGATGTGTGTAGTGTGGTGTGTGTGTGGTGTGTTGTGTGAGGTGTGAGAGAGAGAAAGAGAGACAGAGTGTAAGAATAGAGAGAGAGAGAGAGAGAGAGAGAGCGACGATCGAGCGAGAGAGTGGTGTGTGTTGTGTCAGTTTGCGTGTGTGCTTGTGTTAGTGTTTAATGGTGTGTTCTGTTGGGTGTGTGAGTCTGAGACAGACAGTAAGAGAGCGAAGAAGAGGGGAGAGAGAGAGAGACAGAGAGAGAGAGAGAGAAGAGAGGAGAGAGAGAGAGAGAGAGAGAGAGAAGAGAGAGAAGAAGAGGAGAGAGAGAGAGAGACAGAGAGAGATGAGAGAGAGAGGGAGAAAGGTTTTTGAGTGTGAGTGTCGGTTGTCTTTGTGTTCTTCTCCAATTCAACGTCTGATTCACTCTAAGTGATATTATTATTTTAAATTATTTATTCTTTTATATCGAGTATAATGGAATAATCATTTATGTGCTTTTTTTACATCCAGTCCCCGTGTCTATTGCGAGTTTTGCTAAAATTCTGTCTCTGTTCCCACCGGCACACATATGCGACGACAACAGGTAATGGTAAAGTTTCCCATTAACCTATAAAAGGTCGTAGGGGGAGGCGAGGAGCGTCAGAGACCTCATCTTCTCTAGGAGGCCAGCATAGTGAGACGGGCGGCGCCCATCTCCGCCATGCCTGGCCTGCTTTACCTTCAACCTGCCTGACCCCTAAAGATGAACAGGTATCCACATTATCAGGCTGAGTGAACTGGGGGGAACTGTAATGAAAGCCAAGGCGCGCAAAGCGGTCACCCATTCCAACTATAACGCAAGCTTGACACTGCCTAAACTTGGCTGGGGGAAACGCGAGTGTCCCACACTGAGGCTATCCCGTCCCACTCCTTACGAAAAACCAAACAGGAATATAACTGTGGCGCAAGATGTTTCTGGGTGTGGTTCGCATAGGGCCTCGGTTATAGTCGTCATCCAAAGGACTATTTAGGTTTTTGTGTGTGTATGTGCGTGCCTCTGTGTTGTTTGTGTAGATGTGTTTTTTGAGTTAGAGAGAGAGCAGGTGGGAGGGTGCGGGTAGAGAGTGAGACCATGGTATCAATGCAAAATATATGGCTGCATACGAAGTAGATTATGATTATTGTTGGCATGGAAGCCAATGTGTGAGTGATAGAATAGAGAGAGAGAGATGAGAGAAGTAGATTAGAGGAGAGCGAGAGAGCATACCAGACAGACAGACAGACAGACATACAGACAGACACAGACAGAGAGAGAGAGACAGAGAGAGAGTAGACAGACAGAGAACACAGAGATGGAGAGATGAGAGAGAGGAGAGATAAGAGAGAGAGCGAGAGAGAGATGGTGTAGTGTGTGTGTGTGTGTGTGTGTTTTTATTTTTAGTCTTTACAGGAAGTAAAGTATTTAGATCAAGAAATAAATCCCTTGCAGTTTACAAAAATTAAAAACCAACGCATTTTCCCCCCGCTCATAATGACTAGACAACAACAGCTTTTGACGAAAGAAAACGACCTTACACCTATAGGCAGACATCAAGTACTACGAGGGGTTTTGTTATCATCTAAGGATGTTAAAAGCTTTGCGTGTATGAAAGACAATCTTCAAAACATGTTAAACGTCATAACAACCACTTGAATGCAGCATGAGCAGATTTGCTTCTCAAGCCTGTGCGTGTGTTGTGTGTGTGTGTGTGTGTGTGAACTGTATGCCGTCTGTGTATATGCACAATTTATGGGCCTAAGTGGACAATGCAGGACATAATAATATGTGACCGCCTCCACCACGAAATGATTCGCTTGCACCTCAGACCCCTTTTCCGCTAGGAGCCATTTGGGCATGTGGGGGGGGTCAGTTTGTCGATTTTGAGATTTTGATGGTTATAAAACTATAGCCATTCTTCGACCTGTCGGTGCTGCAATATCAATATATAACATTTAGTTCTTCTTATTGCTTTAAAAGAAAAGAAGAAGAAATATCTTACACCAGCCCTTCATTCCTACCACTTCATATCTGAAAGCAAAACTTGTCGTCAATTTCTTAGTTTGTCCACATCCTGCAAGTGTATTATCTCAATTGTGTCATACTTTTTCAGAGATGTGACCCGAGCATTCTTTCAATCTGTTTTTCTGAATTATAGCATAGTCTATTGATGGTAGATAAAACAACGATGAGTCAACAACTAAATCTGACTGCTTGTCGCAATAACTATTTCCATTATGGGTGGAAGTGTTACATATTTAGAGATATTAAAACAGGGCCCAGGGGATAGCTGAGTGGTCAGAGAGCTCGCTTTCCCCCAGCCAATGTAACCCAACGTCGAGCGTGGTTACCATTTGGATGGGTGACCGTTTGCGCGCCTTGGGTTTAGTACAGTTCACCCAGCTGTAAATGGGTACCTGCCTCTTTAGGGTCAGGAAAGGTAAAGCAGCGAGGGAGAGGAGATGGGCGCCGCCCTCAATATGCTGGCCCCTAGAGAAGTGAGTGTCTCTGGACTGCCATCGCTCCCTATGACCTTAAAGGATTAGAGACCTACCTTTAACCCTCTTCTAAAACAAGGCCCACGAGTATTGGCGGGCGAGGGAGGGGGGGGGGGCGCGGTAAACTTGTGTAGGTAAGAACACCTCGCCTTCTCCCATGCTAGAAGTTCTAAGTCAGGAATGACGCGTGGTTCTACCTGCATGAAAGGAAGACCATTCGAAATGCAATATTAAGGCTTCAGTATAGTCCCCAAGTGCACCCAGCCTGAACTGGGCACCTGAAAGAGTAGATTGATATAATAGAGGGTAGCGTATAAACCTGAAACTGAAACAAAAGAATATTGGAAAACATGAGAAGAAGAAGAGGATTAAGACAAATGAATACCTTTTTATTCTTAAGGGTCAGTGAAGAGAAAGCGGTGAGGGAAAGAGGAGATGTGTGAGGCGGCCCTTAATATGCTGGTCCATTGGAATAAGCTGAGGCCTTCTCCATGTGCTGTGGCTCCCCAAGACAGCAAAGTTATGGAACACCTTCTGTACCTATTTACCCCTCCCTAAACAGGGTGCTGTATTTGTTTTTAACCTTCTGCATTCAGGACGTATTGGCTGACACGTTCAGCTTGCTACTATATCTGGCAGTTGCCTTCAAGTATACAAATGAGCATTATACACTAATTCCATCGGTTTAAACAAGATTTTGTTCAAGGAAAATCATAACATATACACTCGTATAATAGAACAGCATCCAGCTAAAAGCTTACAATGTGCTGATTCTACTGAGCCAGGAGGAACACAAGAATAATTTGAACATGGTTCAACTAAATGATAAAGAGGTAAGCAAAGTACATAGTTAAGACAATCAGCCAGCCAGCCATACAGCCAGCCATACAGCCAGCCAGACAGTCAGCCATACAGCCAGCCACAGTCAGCCAGACAGTCAGCCAGCATCACAGCCAGTTATACAGTCAGCCATACAGCCAGCCATACAGCCAGCCATACAGTCAGCCATACAGCCAGCCATACAGCCAGCCATACAGCCAGCCATACACAGCCAACCAGCCAGCCATACAGCCTCAGCCAGACAGTCAGCTCTTCAGACAATCAGCCATACAGCCACCATACAGCCACCAGTACAGTCCGCCAGACACCAGCTCCAATACACAGCCAGCCATACAGTCCAGCCAGCCAGTCAGTCAGACAGTCAGCCATACAGTCAGCGCATACAGCCAGCCATGACCAGTCAGCCAGTACCTATCAAGCATACAGCCAGCCATGACAGAGCCAGCCAGACAGTCCAGTCGAGACAGTCAGCCATACTGTCAGCCAGACAGTCAGCCAGACATTCCAGCCAGAACAGCCAGCCATACAGCCAGCCAGACAGTCAGTCAGATACAGTCAGCCATACAGTCAGCCAGACAGTCAGCCGAATAGTCAGCCATACAGCTCCATAAATACAACAGCCAGCCAAACAGCCAGCCAGACAGTCAGCCAGACAGCGTCTTGTCACCTGCCCAGCCAGACAGACAGCCAGGCAGTTCATGGCCCAGCTAGCTAGCCATACAGTCAGCCATAACAGTGCCATTACAAGCCAGACAGTCAGTCCCAGAACTGTCCAGCCAGCCTCAGGTCACAGCCCCGCCATATATCAGCCAAGACAGTCAGCCAGACAATACAGCAAGTCAGCCCAGCCGAGACATCAGCAAGTATTCGTGCAGCCCATACAGTCAGCCATACAGTCAGCATACAGTCTGCGCCAGTATCAGTATCGTTGGTGTGTGATGTAACTCTAAGACGGTAATGTGTGTTTTTGGTGGGATGGGGGAACGGGAGGCGGGCAGTAACTCCTAATCCTTACCATTTCCAACCGCATGAGTCGTTACACCATACATTCCCCTAAGTCGGAATATACGCTACCTGTCAAGGGGGTTAGAGGTAAAAAAGACAAACAATAATTAACCGGTTGCAATACACAAAATCTCACTGCTTGAAGAACCTTCCAGAACTCCTAGAAACTGAAAAAAAAAAGAGGAAAAATACAGACCCGAATGTCAGCAAGACTACATTTGCTCTGCAAAAAACTAGTTAGGAACTCAACGACCCACTTACTACAGGGGAATCCACTACAGTACACCAACACACAGCCAACACTTGTGAGTTCAGGCCTTGAGAACTGCTGAGGATGTTCTATAATAAAATGAGTGACAGTAGACACCGCACAGAGGCAATTAACACATTTTCTGAAGAGTTCTCTGTTGTTTACATTTGAGCCTTTCTCATGAGCTCACATGACGAAGAAAGACAGAGATAAAGCATGAACTTGATGGTACAGAAGATAGAAGTAGAGCGAGCGAGAGAGAGTAGAGAGCGAGAGAGGAAGAATAGAGGAGAGAGAGAGTAGAGAGAAGACAGGAGTGAGAGATCGAGAGTGAACATGACAGACAGAGAGACCGAGAAGACAGAGACAGAGCAGACAGCAGAGACCGAGACAGAGAGAGGAGAGTAGAGAGAAACTGAAAATGAAATCAAATGAAAATGCAATGACAACATTGTTTAATTTGAACATCCACCTTGGGCCACAATTCAAAGCAGAGGACAGATTCGGGAGTGAGGTGCGAGTGTATACCAACAAAACTATTTACAACAAAAATTCAAGTTCTAATAGCAAAACTACACAGTAAATACAAATCTGCTTTTAAATACAACTGAAAAGCATGACTTTCAAATATATAATACTAAAGATCTAAAGAACGTCTTGGCCATTATCCTTTCATCTTTGATAACAGCGTGTAGACAAAACTTATGCTAGCGTTCATTAGCGCGCACTGATTTTACTATGAGCCTGAAGAATAAAGGAATATGCACGTGACATATCTTTCAGGTAAGTCGGTCGAGATCTGCTTTTAAGACCAAATGTTATATGAGAATAGAGAGTACTCACTCAATAACAATTTCTGCACAAAAAAACAATTTTTTATCTTGGTAGTTAGTTGCTCGTATCTATTAAAAATTGCGTTCTTCTCAAGGGAAGAACATCTCAGCTCTGGCCTGTTGACAAGTGCAACTACTATGAACAGTAAATTTTCGTTCGATGTAATCAAGATACCAATTCTCTTTTTTCAAAAAATAGATCTTACAAAGATCTATATGTTCTTCATATCTACATAGACTCCTCGTCTGACCGCCAAACCACTCCTGCATCACATTCTCAATTACAAATCAGTTAGACCTGCAAACTCTAAAGAATTTTGCCAGGGACAACTCTCTTGTTGCCGTGGGTTCTTTTACGTGCGCTAAATAAGTTTTGTGCAACACACGGGACCTCGGTTTATCGTCTCATCCGAAAGACTAGCGCCCAGACCACCACTCAAGGTCTAGTGGATCGGGAAAAATTTTCGGGTCCAAACGGGATATGAACCACCGCCCACTTCCGACCCGGACTTTTCGCTTTCTACACAGGCGCGTTACCTCTAGACCACCGATCCACCTTTATATCTTTGTATCCTTTATAAACGGATACGTCTTCAAGTTCTGCCGGAAACTCAGCTTCAAACTGAACACAAAGTAGTGTGAAGGATAAACAACAGGAACCAATAAAAAATAACTAAAATAACGACGAGAACATTCTAGAATGCTATATTAGACCAACCCATCTAATTCTATAAAAAAAATTATATTCAATACGTTTTCTTGCTGGAGATTACAACATAGTTATACATGTTTCTTTAGTTCTGTTGTAAAATATTGCTGGAGATTGGAGAATGTAAATGTTTCTGTTCAGTTTCTCTGGAGAGAGAGAGAGAAAGAGAGAGAGAGAGAGAGAGAGAGAGAGAGAGAGAGAGAGAGAGAGAGAGAGGAGAGAGAGAGAGAGAGAGAGAGAATGACAATGATGAATATAGACACACAATTGCTGCAAATGATCAAAGTTGTCAAAAACTTGAATTTCTTATTCTTATGTATTTTATCATTTTATTTTTTATTCTTTTATTTCGAGGATAATGGGATAAAAACGTATGTGCTTTTTGCATCCACTCCACGTGTGTATGCACTTTTGTCAATTTTGTCATTCGTTCCCACTGGAACACAATGGCCTACTCTTCCGAAAAGCGAAACGGGCTTTAACGTGCGCGCAAGATGTTCTGCGTGCGTTTGCACACGGAACCTCGGTTTATAGTCTCATCCTAAGGGGAGAGAGTGAGACAGAGAGAGAGAGAGAGACAGAGAGAGAGAGAGAGAGAGAGAGAGAGAGAGAGAGAGAGAGAGAGAGAGAGAGAGAGAGAGAGAGAGAGAGAGAGAGAGAGAGAGAGAGAAAAGAGAAATTTCTAATTCTTTGAGAGAGAGAGAGAGAGAGAGAGAGAGAGAGAGAAGAGAGAGAGAGAGAGAGAGAGAGAGAGAGGAGAGAGACGAGAGAGAAAGAGAGAGAAAGAGAGAGAAAGAGAGACAGAGAGAGCTCAAAATAAACGAAATAATAAACGAAATGATGCGCTTGAAAACTTTTATGACTTAAGAGTAAGACACCATCTTGCAACTCTATTATTTATTTATTTATACCACTTTAAGTCACGAGATTTCTATGCGTGAAATTCGGGCTGCTCTCCCCGGGGAGAGCACGTCGCCACAAGAGCAGCGCCACCCTTTTTTTTTTTTGTTGTCTGCAACTGTATTTCTTTCCCTATCAGAGTGGCTTTTGTCTAATAATTTTGCCAGGGACAACTCTCTTGTTGCCGTGGGTTCTTTTTCGTGCGCTGCATAATTTTCTGTAACACACGGGACCTCGGTTTATCGTCTCATCCGAAAGACTAGCGCCCAGACCACCACTCATGGTCTAATGGATGGGGGAAAAGTTTCGGGCCCAGACGGGATACGAACCACGCACACTTCCGACCCGGACTTTTCGCTTTCTAGACAGGCGCGTTACCTCTAGACCACCGATCCAGTTTAAGCTATTAAGCCATAGCAATTTTGGTGAGGGTTTTTTGCCTTAAAAAAACATGTACACTCACACTCACACTCACACTCGGAGGACAAGATAGCTCAGTGGTCAGAGCACTCTCCCCCCAAGCCAAGGTTACTCAGCATCGAACGTGGGTTACCACTTGGATGGGTGACCGTTTGCGCGCCTTGATTTTAGTACAGTTCCCCCAGTTCACCCAGCTGTAAATAGGTACCTGCCTCTTCAGAGTCAGGGAAGGTAAAGCAGCGAGGGAGAGGAGATGGGCGCCGCCCTCAATATGCTGGCCCCTAGAGAAGCTGAGGTCCCTGACGCCTCGCTCCCCTACGACCTTATAGGTTTGGGGACACCTTTACCTTTAACTTAAGCTGGCCTATATTTTTGTATGAAGGGTAGGTTGGTTTGGAACGTGTGGGCGAGATGGTATACATTACGTTTGCTCATATGACTTTGTTTGATATCGACACGATTTGGATTTACAGCATAATGTAGCCAGAGGTAATGTAACATTCCAGTGTAACAAAAATCCTGAGCGGAAGTTCAAACAATTTCTCTGAGATAACCGTCATATCATCTGTTTTGGGTCTCGCATTGTTCACACTATATTCTCAGCCTCTGTCTAATGTTATGACCTTACATGATTGCCAGTTTCATAAATATGCAGTTGATACAGAAATTTCGGCAAATGCAACACCTCAAAATTTTTCAGACGCCACACGCACACTAGCAGATTGCACGCACAGTGTCCTTCAGTGGATGGACAGCAACAAACTCAAATTAAATACAGACAAGACAGAAGTTATGGCAGTTGGTTCACCATCTAGTCTTATGCGGGTGTCGGAGAGTTCTGTGGTCTTGGGTGGCTGTGACATAGCTTTTCAGAGTTCTGTGCGGTATCTGGGTGTTCGGCTAGATCCTACTCTCTCCATGAAAGACCACATTAGTAACGTCTGCAGAGCATGCTTTCTAGAGCTGCGCCGTATTGCACACATTAAGAAATTCTTGCCTCGAGATGCAGTGATCAAGCTTGTTTCAGCGACCGTCTTGTCGCGACTGGACTATTGCAACTCCTGTTTTATCGGTATAAGTGATGAACAGTTTACACGCCTGCAGCAAATTCAGAACTCTGCTGCCAGGCTCATCCTTGGAAAGAGCAAAAGGGACCATGTGACTTCCATGCTTAGGGAGCTTCATTGGTTACCTGTAAGGGCACGCTGTCAGTACAAAGTTGCGGTCTTGGCATACCGTCACTCTGAAGGCTCGCTTGCTCCATCTCTGTCAGCTGCCTTGAAAACACGCACCACAACTAGAACCCTGCGGTCTTCGAATGATAACTTACTTGTTGTACCCCATTACAACCTCAAAACCGCAGGTCGTAGATCTTTTGGTGTTTCTGCGCCCACGATCTGGAACTCTCTGCCACCAGCCGTCAGACATACTCCCACTTTATCCCAGTTTAAGTCTTCATTGAAGACACATTTCTTTAATGTATTTCTTAGCTAGTTAATATATTGTGCTTGTCTTGACGGTCGCCGTTTGTCACACTGTAGGCTACTTCATGTGCATGCCTGGCTGTTGGTTATGTTTTTTTGTTAGTTATGTTATTGCTAGTGCCTTTTCTCTGAGTGTACTGTTAATTGCCCTGCTAGTGTGTGCCCGGACGCAAGTGTGTGCCTCTACAGTGCGATAGGTATCTCTTGTAAATTTATTTGCGCTTTAGAAATGCTCATTATCATTGTTGTTGTTGTTGTTGTTGTTATTATGTGCTGTGTGTGCATGTGTATAAATGCGCATGGTATGAAAGCGCATTGAGTCATTGCTTTGAGAAATGTGCTATATAAATGCTATTCATTATTATTATTATTATTATTATTAATGTGATAGTCTATTTAATATACTTATGTTATTTATTTCTTTATACCACTACAAGTCACGGGGGATTTGTCTGCGTGAAATTGGGGTTGCTCTCCCCAGGGAGAGCGCGTCGCCACAAGAGCAGCGCCACTCAATATTTCATTTTTCCTGGGTTTTTTTGTCTACAACTGTATTTATTTTACAATCAGAGAGGCTTTTTCTACATAATTTTTCCAGGAACAGCTCTCTTCTTACTGTGGGTTCTCTTACGTGCGCTAAATAATTTTGTGTAACAAACGGGACCTCGGTTTATCGTCTCATCCGAAAGACTAGCACTCAGACCACCACTCATGGTGTACTGTATTGGGGGTGGGGGGGGGGGGGGGTGCACCCAAACGGGGATCAAACCACCGCACATTTCTGACCCTGACTTTTCGCTTTCGAGGCAGGCGCGTAACCTCTAGACCACCGATCCACGGGGACGGGATGGCCTAGTGGTTAGAAAATTGCGCTCGCAATCAGACGATCCGGGCTCGATTCCCGTTCAGGGGGATATTTTCCTCTGGACTTAACATCAGTGCAGACTCCACTTTCCCCATAAAGTCCTTCGGATGAGATTATAAACCGAGGCCCCGTGTGCGAAAGCACGCAGAACATCTTGCGCACACGTTAAATCCTGTTCCGCTTTTCGTAAGAGTAGGCCATTGCATGCCGGTGGAAACAGATGACAGAATTCACAAATCCGCATACACGGGGACTGGATAAAAAAAACACCCACATAAGCGCCTATTCTATTATCCTCGATATAAAATAACAAAATTTAAAAAAATCCACCAGTCTAACTCTCCTGCTGTTTCCTCACCCTACAATATTGTGACAGAAAACAACAAATAATGAATGTGTTGTGTGTATGACCTTAACACTGTACCAGATTACCAGTCGGCATCGCTGGCATCGTGCTCTCCATCCTGTGTTTCATGGCTGTGATCCTCACTTGCTTAATCTTCTGCATAAGGCGAGAGAAGTAAGTCATACCCCCCCCCCCACCCGAAAAAAGGACTACTTTTTAAAGTGGACACGTTTTACATGCTCTACTTTCATGCAAAGGTAAAGGTGTCCCATAACCTATGTGGTCGGAAGAGAGTGAGGCGTCAGAGACCTCAACTTCTCTAGGGGGCCAGCATATTAAGGGCGGCGCCCATCTCCTCTCCTTCGCTGCTTTACCTTCCCTGACCCTAAAGAAGGCAGGTACCCATTTACAGCTGGGTGAAGTGTGGGGGAACTGTACTGAAGCCAAGGCGCGTAAACAGTCACCCTATCCAAGTGGTAACCACGCTTGACGCTGCTTAACCTTGGCTAGGGGAAAGCGAGTGCTGTGACTACTGAGTTGTCCCGTCCCCATTTGATGTTTAGACAGTTATCAATTGATGGAATTATTACTTGATTTGTGAATGCTAATATACTGATTGTCTTTACTGGACCTTTGTTAAGATAATAAGTTTTTATGACTGAGAGAGTGAGTGAATAGGCAAGTGAATGAATACGTGAGCGTGTGAATGAGAGGATGGATGGCTAGTTGCTTGGTGGTCATTTGGTTATTGAGCTGGTTTATTAGTTGGTTGGTTGGTTGGCTGTCTGGTTGCTTGGTTACTATTGATTGATTGGTGTAAGCTTAGGTAATAAGCACATGACTGATGGGCTGGTTCTTGTGTGTGTATGTAATGCACATTTACATGATTGTATGATTGATTGGGGACGGGATAGCTCAGTGGTCGGAGCACTCGCTTTCCCCCAGCCAAGTTAAGCAGCGTCGAGCGTGGTTGCCAGTTGGATGGGTGACCGTTTGCGCGCCTTGGCTTCAGTACAGTTCCCCCAGTTCACCCAGCTGTAAATGGGTACCTGCCCTCTTTAGGGTCAGGGAAGGTAAAGCAGCGAGGGAGAGGAGATGGGCGCTGCCCTCAATATGCTGGCCCTAGAGAAGTGAGGTCTCTGACGCCTCGCTCCCCTACGACCTTATAGGTTATGGGACTCCTTTACCTACCTTTTTACCTTTTATGATTGATTGATTGGCCAGCCATCATGGAACAATGCAATCAACTGTACGCAGGATTTAGGTTGGTCGTCCGCCATAAGCAGGGTTTTGTTTTGGGAGGTTGATGGTTTCAATTGATCTTCACTAGTTTGCGCGCGTGCGTGCGTGCGTACGTGTGTGTGTGTGTGTGTGTGTGTGTGTGTGTGTGCGTGCGTGTGTGTGTGCGTGTACGTACGTATGCATGTATGCATGCATGTATGTATGTATGTATGTATGTATGTATGTATGTATGCATGTATGTACCTACGTACGTACGTACGCACGCATGCACGCTCGCACGCACGTATGTACGTACGTACGTATGTATGTATGTATATCTATCTATCTATCTATCTATCTATCTATCTATCTATCTATCTATCTATATCTATCTATCTATCTATCTGTCTATCTATCTATCTATTTATCTATCTATCTATCTATCTCTCTATCTATCTATCTATCTCTCTCTCTATCTTTCTATCTATCTATCTCTATATATATACATGCATGCACAATATGTATGTATGCGCGCTCGCGCTTGCATGTGCGCGTTCTGCAACTGTTTCTGTCACAGGATCAGGGACTGGCTAACAGAGCCCATCAGTGTACGGTGGCGACAGGCGATGGTGGTTCTGGAGTGCAAGCGAGGCTTTCCCTTGCCTGAAGCTATGGGCTTGCCACAGTACTTCTACAACCTGGTAGGTCAGGGAGTGCCCCCGCTTGAATTTCTGACCTGAACAATAGTAATAATAATAATAATGATACTACTAATAATAATGATAATGATAATAATGATAATAATAATGATAATGATAATAATAATGATAATGATAATAATAATAATAATAATGATGATAATGATGACAATGATAATGATAATAATAATAATAATAATAATAATAATAATGATGGTACTATACTACTACTACTACTACTACTACTACTACTACTACTACTACTACTACTACTACTACTACTACTACTACTACTACTAAAAAGATGGTTTTCCTCATTTTTCCCTTAAAATTCTACTTTCTCCCCTTTATATATCTACTACTTTTCCCTTTTTGGGAAATTTATTGCCAGAACTTGAAGCAAAAACCCCAAAGGTAGATAACATTTTTTTTTTTTTTTTTTTCTGGGGTGCTTTTTGTGTTTGGGTTTTGTTTTTGTTCTTTTCCCCGGGTTTGGTACTCTTTAAAAAAAGTGGACAGGTTTAAAATGTGGAAGATGTTTGATGCGTTGAACCCCTCGTTTTAGTCTAACCGAAGGCTTGAATTCATTCGATTTTTTTACAAACTAAAAACAACTAATCAACCTAAACCTTTCACTTTTTTTGTTACACTTTTAAACCTTTTCCTCACCTTTCATACCTTATTTTTTATCTTTTATATTATTTAAAATACTGGCTAAAGAAAGGTGGTGGGGGTGAATGTTTTTTTCCTGGTCCAGGCCCTCCAAAACACGGGAGGGGCGCGCTGTTTTTGGCTGGGCAGAAATTTTTTCTAGTGGGGCTTGCCACAGTACATACCCCTGGAGGTAAAAGGATGCCGTTGGGGAATTTCCCAAAAAAACCCCCCTTTAGAAAAATAATTTGGGGAGAAATTTGTAAGATAATATGATATAAAATAATGAAAAATTAATTATGGGGGGGAAAAAAATGTATAAGTCTTTTTGTGCCCCCCCAGGAAGGGTTTAATAAGAATTATAAAAAATAATGAGGATAAACTTAATAAAAAATTAAAAATAAAAATATAAAAAAAAATGGAAAGGGAAAACAAGGAGATTTTGAGAAAAAGGAGATAATTTAAATTTGGACTCAGTGTTTTGGAAAAAAATATGGGTTTTTAAAATTTTTGGGGTTTGTAGGAACTGGAAACGAAAAGGGGTAAAAAAATTTTGGAGATTTTAGTTTGGGGTATTTTAAGAAATACTGTGCTAAAAGAAAAATGGAGGGGAAAAAAATTTTGGGGGGATTAAAAAAAGGGGTTTAAGTTTGGAAAATATGACATACAAATTTTTATAAGAATATGGATATATAGAAATATGTATTTGATTTGTAAAAATTCGTGGATAAGAAATATGGAATTGCTATGTTTGTGATGGGTTGAAAAAAGAGTTTGGGGGCGGTTGTGTTATTTTGTGCGGTGGGGTGTGTGTGTTGTGAGTGTGTGTAAGTGTGAGTGTGTGTGTGAGGTGTGTGTGTGAGTATTGTGTGTGTGAGTGTTTTGTGGGTTTTGTGTGTAGTATGTTGTGTGTAGTTATTTTGTGTGTTGACATTGTGTGTTGAGTAGGGTGTGTATAGTGTGTGTGATGTGTGGTATGTGTGTTAGATTTGTGGATGTAGTAAGTGTGTTTGAGTAATTTTTGTTAAATCAATGTGTAGTATGAGTATGTGTTGAGTATGGTGTGGTGTGGTAAGTGTGGAGATTTATTGTGGGTAGATGTGTGAGTGTTTGGGAGTTTTTTGTGTGTGGAGTATGTGGGGTTGGTTGGGGTGTAAGGAGTTCTTTTTTGTGTATGGGTTGTGTTTAGATAATTGGAGGTTTGTAAATAGGAAGGAGGGTGAATTTACAGTATAATGTGATTAAAATTTTGTCTATTTAGAACATGACTTTGGGTTTAGATTGTTTTTAAAAGTAATTTTATGTTTAAAAATGTAAAAAAATAGGGTGTAGGGACATGGTAGGACTATTTTCTAGGGGTAGGTAAATTAAGGAGGTATCTACTCTTGTGCTGTACTTTCTGACTAAGGGGTATCCATTTCAGCTGGGTGAACTGGTGCGACTGTACTGCCCAAGGGGAATGGTTACCCATAAGTGGTAACCACGCTCGTTGTGTTATTTGGTGGGGAAGGGTGTACATGGGTTTAAATATTTGTGTTAGCTAGGTTGTGTATTTGTTCCAATATTTTTCTATCTTCTATCTTCGGTGTAGTTGACGACGTGGGGGCATCAAGTAAAATTTTCCCTCTATTTTCTTGTTTGCTTTTTCAGGTTTTGTTGAGTTCTAGGTGATTGCTGGGTTATCCTAGCTCTTTTGGTTGCCTGTCTTTTCCTCCGGGACGTGCTTTGTAAACTGTTTTGCGTTTGGTCTTGTGAATGATAATTGTAAGTGTTTTTATGGTCATTGGTTTGTGGTTGTTAAGCAGTTTCTTTGGGGAAAGTGGGTTTTGTAGGAGAAATGCGGAGTTGCTCCGAAAAGAATTTCATCCCAGATGTATTTTTCTCCAAATCTGCATCGGCCAGTCCACATAAAAAAATATGGGATTGCAGGGAAGCGATTAGTATGATCTTTTGGAGAATAAGTGAGATATTTTTCTCCTCAGAGGGTGTTAAGTTTTGAAAAAGGGGCGGGTTATTTACGGTGTGAGTCGATTACTTTGGCTTGGGCCCTGGTACTGATCAATGGTCCCGGTCTTGAGCTTGAACTGTTTCCAGCTTCTGGAGTTAACCGATCCAGTGTAATGCTTGATTTTATTAATATCTTTGGAATCTTCTTCTGCTATTCATGCGTATGTTCGGTGGCTATTCAAGTGTTTTTAGCTGGCAGCTCTTTTTTTGATCCTGTTTTCATCAATGTTATCTGCAAAGCGGGGGTTTTGTGTTTTCGTTCTGCACCAATGCGACTGATTTAATAAAAAATGTTCATGCAAGCATTGATCTTCTGGAAGATTTGAATTAGTTGGTGAGGTTGACGGCCTGGTGTAACTGTTTTTGACCTTCTTCCATGTTGGTTTTGTAGTAATGCAGGTGGTCGCTGTAAGTGTTTGATGACCTGATCGTTTGCTTGATTGCTGTAAATTCTTTGGTTCCCACAAAGTGCAGGCCATTGTCAATTTTGGGTTTTAAATGTTAATTACGTGGTAAGGTTTGTGATGTTGAAGGTACGGCTAAACATAGTATTCTGGGTGTATCTGTTTTTGTTGTGCTGCCCTGTCTTGAAAACTGTTGTTCTCAGCAATGATGGTCTTTGCTTGGGGCTTCGTCTTTATATGATTGCGCTGACTTGTTGGGTGGAATATTTTGAGGTGTTGTGCGGTAAGTTTTTGTTCTTGTAGATTCCTTTCTTGGGGGGGTTTGTGATTTTACTGTTCCATGGAGGGTTTCCATTTTCTGTTGCCAGATCTTGGTTGCAGTTTCTTAGTAGGGGTGATATTGGCTTCCCTAGCTTGAACCAAATTCAGTGGATGTTGTCAGCCCCTGCTGACTTCCTTTTACTCTGATGCGGGTTTCCATTTTGGGGAAAGGGTGCCCAAACTGTGTCTTGGGCCCCTGCAAATGTACATTAAAAGGACATTCTGGTTGGGTCATGTGTTACAGGTCGACATTTATTTGTATGTTCAGAATATCCTTTGGTGCCCAGTGAGACCTCCCAAAAATTTTTTCTTGGTTGTTGAACTTTTTCCGTTTTGTGCTAGGTCAGGTATTTCACCGTGTTATGCTTCTTGTATTTTTTTCTTGAGTTTTTAAGGTCTTGGCTGGTACGATCCATTTTCTCTTTTGCCCCGTCTGGTTCTGATTTTTGTTGATGCCTATTTTGTTCTGCTCTTTCTTTGTTCATTTTTCTTTTCTTCAACTTTTGCTTGTTCCATATTTAGGAGTTAGGTGTAAAACCCTTGTTTTCTTGGGGGTTTAAGGCTCCTTGCCTTCCGTCTGTGTTTTGAAAACTATTCGTCAGTTGTATCTATGTTTTGGTCTTCCAGTGAGGCTGAAACTTTCAACTTTCCTTGCTTGAAATTTTCTAATACCTTGGGTCTTAGTTCTAGGTAAAATTTATCCTGATGTTTCCGCTTTGTGGATTTTTTTAAGTAGTGGAGTCATCATCCAGATCATGTCACTCCTTTGTTACCCTGAAAATCGGTCTGTCGTTGTTAACGTGCTAAACCGTTTTTCCATGTTTGTAATTATTTGGTTGTGGTGTTCTCCATTTCTATGCTTTTTCCCATTTTTGGATTTTTTTTGTGGGCCAGGTGTATTTAGTTTGGAGGTGGTGTTATGGCAAACTCCAGGGTTCAAGCCTCTTTATTGGATTAGTTATTACAATTTTGGTCCCACAAGATCTGCATAAACTTTCCCTAGTTGAAAACGTTTTCCATTGGGCCAGTTTACTAATTCTATTTTAAAATGCATGATTGTGGTTGTCTTTATAACGCTATTGTCGAAATCATTCTCACGTTCATTCCTTTGCCGGAGAACTTCTTCCTATCCTGCCCTGAATAATGTCTAGTTTGCTACCTTGGAGTAACGAACAATGGTTTGTTTCCATATATGCATTTCGCGTTCGAAAATACCCAAGCAACAAAGATTGGCCCTGGCAACTGTGAGTAAAACACAAATCTGCTTGTTATAGGGGCAAATTACCATGCATTTGAAAGGAAAAATGGGGAACATTTCCTTTTTCCTAGAAAGAACTCAAATTTTTACGCAGAGGTTTCGGTTGCTTTTAAAGTTGGTAGACATTGTTTTTGATGGTTTATAATTAGTTGTTAGCAAAATTGCATTTTTTAGGGAGTTAGTTTCCATCCTTATTGGTCCAGCCATGTTGTTTTCCTGGTTTTGTTTTTTTAAACTAAATTCTGTTTGTATAGGGACGGATAGCTAAAGTGTGGTGGAACACTCACTTTTCCCAGCTAATTAAGGGCCATTCGAGCGTCCAATTTATGGGTACGTTTGCGCGCCTTGGCTTAGAATTTCCCCTAGTTCGCCCAGCTTAAATGGGTCTGTTTTAAAGGTTAAGGAGGGAAACACAGGGAGGGGAGTTGGCGCCGTCTCAATGCTGGCCCTGGGAATTTTTGTTTGATGTTTCGCTTTAGCAACATAGGATATGGGACACCTACTTTTATTACTAGGTTGGATCAAGCTCTTTTGGAATGGTTTATATTTCTTGTTTTTCATTCACCTAGGGCTGGCGGGATGCACTTAACCTGGAGGAAAACGTTGAGGTCGAAAGGGCAAGCGCCGTGTCATCGGTATCCACTTGCGAGGATCTATTCATCTTTACGCCGACTGTTTCGTCTTTATCTTCTTCTGTTGTGTGTTGTTGTGTGTTGTTTGTTGTTTTGGTTGTGTGGTGGGGTCTGCCTTTTACCCTTTTCCTCTCTTTTCCCCAAACCTTCGTTTTTTCTGTTTTTCTAATCTCTTTTCTCCGTTTTGTCTGTCTTTCTTCTTTCTTTTCTTCTTGTTGATTTTTGTGCGTCTCTTTTTGTCTGTCTCTGTTTTTCTGTTCTTTTTTCTTTCTTTTTCTTTTCTCTGTGTTCTGTTCTCTCGGTCCTGTGTCTCTCTCCTTCCTTTCTGTTTTATTATCTTCTTCTCTTCTCCTTCTTCCCTCTCTCTCTTTGTTCGTCTCTATTTCTCCCAGTCTTATCTTCCCTCTTTGTAATCTTTTATTATCCCCGTCTCTCTCTTCCCTCTGTTTGTTGGGGTCTTTGTCTTCTGTCTGTCTCTGTCTCTCCCTCTCTTTCCTCCATTTCTTTTTTCTTTTTCTTCCTTTTTTTCCCCCTATTTCTTCTCTGTTTTCTCTATGTCTCCTTCTTTTCAACTCCCCTCCCTCTCCCTCTCCTGTTGTCTGTGTCTGTCTGTCTATTGTCTGTTTGTCTCCTCTCTTGTGTCTCTGTCTGTCTGTCTGTTTTGTTTGTCTTTTTCTGTCTTCCTTTGTTTTTTTAACCTGTCTGCCATTTTCCTGTTGTCTGTTTGTCTGCTTTTCTTTCCTGTCTTCTCTTCCTTTCTCTTCTTTGTCTTTTCCTTTCTTCTCGGGGCTTCTTTTCTTCTCTTTCTCTCTCTCTCTTTCTTCTCTCCCCTTTTTTTCTTTTCAACCTCTTCTTTCTCTCTTTTTTGGGGTAAGATTTTTTTTACCTGTTTTGTGTCTAGTCCTTTTAACCCCCCCCCGGGCTTGGCCGGACAAAAAAAATTTTTTTTTTTTTTTTGGGGGCGCATGTTTTTTTATTTGTTACCCTTGAAATAAATGATTCATTCATTCATTCCTTTCTCTTTCTTTTGTTTCTCTTCTCCCTCCTCCTCTCTCCTTTTTTTTTTTTTTCTCTCTTCCCCTTTTTTCCTCTCTCTCTCCTTCTCTTCTTCTTCTTATCAGAGATCTCTCTTCTCTCTGAGCTCTCTTCTTTCATTTCCCTTTTAATTGTTTGTTTATTTTGATATCTGAATTTGGAGTAATCAAACTAAGTGTTAAAGGGGGCGTGCTGTTTGGCTTTTGCTTGAAAAAACAACACAAAAACCCCCCCAAAAAAAAACCCCCTCTCTCTCCTCTCTTCTTTCTCTTCTTTTCTTTTTTTGGGCTAGCGTGCTTATTTCTCTCTTTCTCTCTCTCTCCCTCTCTTCTTCTCTCTCTCTTCTTCTCTTCTCTCTTCCTTTTAGTTGTGTGTTTTTAAAGGGCTTTTATGTTTTTTGGGTCAATATTTTTGGGGGTTTTTGGGAGCTGAGTCCTTTAAGTCTTTAAATTTAGATTGGAACAAACTTGGATATCGCACATTAAGTGCAATAGACAAAGTTGGCCTCTCTCTCTCTCTCTCTTTTTTCTTGTTTTGTTTGCTGTTTTTGTTTTTGGGGTTTTTGTGGGATTTGGGTTTGGTTTTGGTTTTTTTGGGGGGGTTTATGCGGGGGGGGGGGGGGGTTGGACGGTTGGTTTTTTTTTTTTGGGGTGTTTTTTCCTCTTTTTGTTTGTTGTTTCTTGTTTTTCTGTTTGGTTGGTTGGGGTGGTTTTTTTTTTGGGGGGGGGGGGGGGGTTCTGGGGTTATTTTGTTTATTTTGTTTGTCTGGGTTGTTTGTTTCCTTTTTCTGCTTTTTCTTTTTTTAAAGTTTTTCCCTTTTGCTTCTCTGTTTGAAAGTATGATTATCAGTTCATTATTAACATGTGACCCTCGGGTGGGGATGGATGTAAAAGCCATGAGTACTTTTATTATCTGGAAAAAAAAGAATTTGGTTTTTTTCTTACAATGTTTAGATTTTTCTTTTTATGACTTTTGGGAGGTTCCCCCCTCTTTTGTGTGATGTAGGGTATTGATTATTTTTTTTTATCATGACATTCTTTTTTTGATTTTAAATTTAAAATGGGTTGGTGTTGTTGATGTGTGCTTTGAGTTTATTTTTTTTATTTTTTTACCTTTTCACACCCCACACCACACACACCACCCACACAATCACAACACCACACACACACACCACACACCTCACACACACACACACACTACCACACACAACCACCACCCCACCAAAACACAAATAACACACATTTCACCACTCACTCCTCACTTCACCACTCACATTCTCTCCCCTCAATGCTGTATGGGGTTTGATTTTTTCTTTTGTTTTGTTTTCTTGTTTTTTTTGTGTGGATATTAGTATTGAGTTTATTTTTTATCTGACATATAATTTGAAACGAGATAATCAAAAAATGAGTGTTGATGGTGATCTTTGTACTGTTTGGAATTATAAAATGGATATTATCTTTGAAAATTCACACACACACACACACTCGTCTCTGTCTCTGTCTCTGTCTCTCTCTCTCTCATTCTCTCTCTCTCTCTCTTCACCTTTTATCTTTTTGTTATGTTTGGTTTTATTGATGAAGGGTTTCATTATTTTATATTTTCAATACTTATTGGACTTGTCCTCTGCACTTAAGTTTAACGAGTACCCTTTTCAATTTTTATTGTTATGTGTAACAAGTATTGTCCATTTGTTAATGTGTAGGGTTTATCTTTGTGACTTTTAAGTTTGGTTGTTATTCTTTTTGGTTTTGTTGTTGTTGTTGTTGGTCTTTTTTCTTTTTTCTTCTTTTGTTGGGTTTGGTTTTCTTTCTTTTTGTTTGTTTGTTTTGTTTTTTGGTAGTGGGTGGTGTTTTTTTTTTGGGGGTGGGGGTTGTGGGGATGTTTTTGGGTTTTCTTTATTAGTTTTGCTTTCGGGGGGGGGGGGGGGCAGGTTGTTGGGGGGGGGGGGGCTGCTTTTGAAGGGGTTTTATTTCCCCATGTTTCTACTGTGAGATGTTTAAGTGTTGGGTTATTATTAGTGTATCCTAGGGCGGGGACTGGATTGTAAAAAAGCACTGAGTGCTATTCTTTATCTCGAAATAAAGGAATTTGTCATTGTCATTGTCTTGCTTTTTTTCCCATTTCTCTTTCCCCTTTCTTCTCTCTCCTCTCTTCTCTTTTTCTCTCTCTCTCTCTCTCTTTTCTTCTCCTTTTTCAGCTCTTTCTTTTGTCTCTCTTTCCTCTCTTTCCTGTGTGGTTTTCTCTCTCTATCCCCTTGTTCTTCTCTCTCTTTCTCGTCTCTTCTCTCTCTCTCTCTCACTCTTTTCTTCTTCTCTTTCTCTCTTTCTGTTTCGGGGTTTACTCTTCCTTGTATTGCGTCTTTTTGTTCCCTCTTTTGGCCTTTCTTTATCTTTTAGTTTTCCTTTTTGGGGATCTCCTCTCCTTTCCCCCTCTCCTGTCTCTTCTGTTTATGAGTTTTTAATTTTTTTTTCTCGCTTAGGGCCCTGGCCTACTTTGAAAGGGGTGGTCGGTTTTATTAGTTTTTTAAAGTATTCTGCGTGCGTTCGCACCCACCTCGCTTTGCCCCCTCACCCTTTAGTTGTTTGTGTAGTCGTTTTGTTAATTCATTTTATGTTTTTAATAATTATTAATAAAAATAATAATTTAAAAATTTAATATTATATAGCGCGAAATCTTTAAAGCAAAAAATCAGCGCCAGATCCTTTTTTCTTTTTTTAGGGTGTGTGTGTATGTGTATGCGGTAAAAAAAAATTAGTGGTTTTAAAATTGTTAGGAAGGGAATTCTTAAACCATTCTTCCCAAAACTTTTTTCCCCTTTCTTTTAAAGAGCAGTCCTTTGTTTATTTACGTTAAAAAAAATGAAAAGTGAGAGATGAGAAGAGAAGGAAATTAAGGGGGAGATTTTTTTTAAAGAGAGGAGAGAGGAGAGAAGGTTAAGAGTAGAGGGAAGAGAGAGAAGAGAGAGGGGAGATGAGAGAGAGGAGAGAGAAGATGAGGAGAAGGAGAGAGAGAGAATGAGAGTGGGAAGAGAGAGGGGAGAGAGGGGAGTGGGAGGAGAGAGAGGAGAGAGAGAGGAGTGGTTGGAGAGAGAGGAGAGAGAGAGAGAGATGGATGAGATGAGAGAGAGGGGAGAGAGAGAGAGAGAGGAGAGAGGGGAGAGAGAGAGAGAGAGGTGAGAGAGAGAGAGAGTGGGAGAGAGAGGAGAGGAGAGAGAGAGAGAAGATGAGTGAGGAGAGAGTAGAGGGGAGAGAGGATGAGAGAGGAGAGAGGGGAGAGGTGGGAGAGAGAGGGGTGGGAGAGAGAGAGATGAGAGAGAGAGAGAGAGAGTGAGAGAGGGGAGTGGGGGAGGAAAAGGGGTGAGAGAGAGGGGAGAGAGAGTGGGAGAGAGAGAGGGGGAGAGAGGAGAGAGAGAGTGGAGAGAGAGAGAGAGAGGGAGAGAGAGAGAGAGAGAGAGAGAGAGGGAGAGGAGAGAGAGAGAGGATGAGAGGAGGAGAGGAGGGGGGAGAGAGGATGGAGAGAGAGAGAGGGGGAGAGGAAGGTGGGAGAGAGAGAGGGAGAGAGAGAGAGAGAGAGGGGGAGTGGGAGAGAGGGGGGAGAGAGATGAGAGGAGAGAGAGAGAGAGAGAGAGAGAGGGAGAGAGAGAGGGGAGGTAGAGGATGAGAGAGAGTGAGAGGGAGAGGGGAGGAGAGAGAAGAAGAAAAAAAAGAGAGAGAGGGACGCTGTGTTTCCCAGCACACGTGGGCTGTGCACATTAGTAAGCTACGGGTAACCTGGTGGTGGGTGATACGCGGAGCAGGGCTAGTAGATAGATGGTTGGTTGGTTGGCTGTTGCTCGATAGCGGAGTAGGATATGGGGACAGGGATAGCCTAGTGGTTAGAACATTACGCTCGCAATTTGACGACACCGGTTCGATTCCCGTTCAAGGGGATACTTTCCCCTGGAGTTAACATCAGTGCTGACTCCACTCCCCTCCCAAAAATGTCCTTCATATGAGACTAGAAACCCGAGGCCCCCCGTGTGCGAACGCACGCAGAACATCTTGCGCGCACGTTAAATCCTGATCCACTTTTCGTAAGAGTAGGCCAGTGTGTGCCGGTGGGAACAGATGACAGAATTTATAAAACTGCATACACACAGGGACTGGATGTAAAAAAAAACCCACATACGTGCTTATTCCATTATCCTCGATAAAAAAAGAAATTATTTTTAAAAAGTAGCAGGGGGTTACCCGTAGGGAAAAAAAAAGTTAAGGTTTGAAACTAACAATGGTGAACAGTTACCCACGTTATATGTGTTGGTATACAGGGTGCAGACAGACGGCAGACGGGCAGAAAGACCCAGCAGGAGTTGGATGTGGTGGAGACGGCGGAGGATCCTTTGATGACCCAGCCCTTTCCCCAGGAGGGGGGAGGGGGGTTTAAACGAGTCAGGGAGGCCCATAAAGGGAAACGACCAGGAGGCTGAGATTGGGTTTAAACGTTTTGTTATTTATTTTTTTCCTTTCATTTATTTTTCATTTATACCACTTTTAAGCACGAGATTTCTCTGGTGACATTCGGGGCTGCTCTCCCGGGGAGAGCGCGTCGCCAAGAGCAGCGCCCCCTTTTTTGTTTTTTTGTTTGTTTTGTCTGAACTATATTTGTTCCCTATAGAGTGGCTTTTTTTTTTTACATAATTTTGCCAAGAAAATCCTTTGTTTTCGTGGGTTCTTTTTGTGCCTGAATAATTGGGGTGCAAAACACGGGCACTCGGTTTATCGTCTCTCGAAAGACTGCGCCCAGACCACCACTCGTGCTCTAATGTGTTTGGGAAAAATTTTTTGCCCCCAACGGTACGAGCACGATACTTCCGACCGGACTTTTTCGCTTTTAGAGGCGGGTTTCCTCTAGCCACGATCCTAGTAGCTCAGTTTTTCAGTTTTTTTAATTCTTTTTTCCATCGAGTTCTATGGAAAAGATGCATTGCTTTTGATTTTTTTTGGTAAATGTTAAATCCACCTATGCGTATGCAGTTTTGTTTTAATTTCGCCACTTAGAAACAAGCAGGTTAATTCTTCATGGGTTTACTGGGATAATGGTTTGGGCTCTAAGGTAGCGATTTTGTAGTGTTCCCACCGGCACCAATAAGCCCACTTTTCCGAAAAAAGCGGGGAAGGTTTTAAAAGTATGGCAAGGACGTTTACGTGCGTTCGAAGGACTTCGGTTTATAGGTTTTCATTCAAGGATTTGGGGAGAGTGGAAAGTTTGGCCCTGATGTTAATCAGAGGAAAAATCTCTTGAACGAGATTCGAAACGGGTCAGTAGTAGGAGCGGGTCACTCTACCCACCATGCTATCCCGTCCAAATGAGTGGGAAAGGCAATATTCTTCTGAAGTTGAAAAATTAGTATCTACTATATGGGGTTTAGGTATTTGGAACGTGACACATTTAAAAAAAAAACTCTGTTTGTGCAAAATGACTTTTGGGTTTTCCTCAAGAGGTTGAAGTGTCATGTGTGAGACAATGTGATTAGCCAAGGCCCAAATCAGGTGTTAAGTTGGGACGCGCAACAATAACAAAAACAATATGAAAAGGTGCTTTTCGTGCTGCAATTGAATTGTTTTGAGTTTTGTTTGTTGTTGAACTTTAGTTTTACACACAGACATGCAGACATGCACAAAACCCACACTTATTTATTTACTTGTTTTTTTATTCGAGATATGGAAAAAGATCTGTGTGCTTTTATTTCTTCAGTCCCGCGTTTTGAATTTTGTGAAAATCATGAAAACGGACAAAAATAGGGGAAACAAGTAAAACAAAATGTAATTCATTACTTTGTTTATTTCTACTCACCTTCTTTTTTAAGTTTGATTTATTTCTGAAGCATAACCCTTTTGGGGGCACCGTTTTGATTCTTTTTCTTTCTTTTAAAAAATTCATTTGTCCCATAACCCAGTGGGGTTAAAGGGAGCGAGGGACGGGGACTAGATGTTAAAAAGCCCCACTGAATGCTTTATTTCCATTCCCCGAAATCAAAGTTTTCTTCAGTGCCAGGTCTGTTGCAGACATCGTGATATGGCCTTCCATTCCTCTCTGTTGTCAATCTCCGATGAGTTTTATTGTTGGGGGATTCTTTCTCGTTGCGTGCTTTCAGACTGTTGTGTATTTTTGTGTGTTGTCTTCTCTGTCTTTGGTACCACAAATCTTTCCACACAATATTTGCTTTTTTTTCCCTCAGCTCTGTTTATGTGACCAAAAAATTTTGTTGTTTTTTTCTGATGGTTTTGAGTAGGGGTCTTTGTACCGGCCATTTCATTACTTCTTCGTTTGGGCTTCTTTCAGTCTGATTTCTCTAATTCTTTGATATACCAATTTTGTGCTTTAAGTTCTTTGGT
The DNA here is from genome assembly GCA_028751875.1 of Rapana venosa. Lineage (NCBI taxonomy): Eukaryota > Metazoa > Mollusca > Gastropoda > Neogastropoda > Muricidae > Rapana > Rapana venosa. The sequence continues at coordinate 1,307,723 of CM054160.1, read as the reverse complement.
TTTTGTCGCGTCCAGCTTCACATCGACGAAGGATGGCATAGTAGGCTTTCAAGTGTTGATTTTTGTGCTGAGTCTTATATTTCGTTGGTAAGATGGGCTTCATCTTGGTGCTTGTTTCTTTAACCGATTTCTTCTTATTTCCCTTTGTGACATTGCGTCTGGGGTATTTTTAGCCAGTATTTAAAGGTGCGAATTGGTTTTATTCTTCCCTGTGCATTAAAGTTTTAATCTGGCATGGGCTTACTGTGTGAGATTTTTGTTTTAGCTGAAAGCACTGCTTCTATTGGCACGGAAGACCTTGGCTTATTGTACCCACCCGGGGCCGCTACTTCCCTGTGGAAAATTCTCGTTTTGGTTTTGAGCTTGTTTTACACACAGACAGCAGACTTTTCAAACAACCACACACCAAACACACAAACACAAAACCACACACAACACACACACCAAAAACCACAATCACACCATTAAAAAACACAACACTCACACACACTACAAAAATACACCCCACTACTACAACAAACCCTTTCACACTTACAACACACACCACACTCACACATCTCTCTCTCTCTCACACACCAACACATCACCACAACACACACACACACACACCACACACACAACACACCACAACACACACACACACCACACACACACATACACACACACACATCAACACACTTTTGTGTCAATATCACTTCATGTGAAAGCGTAAATTTAAAAATAACACATCATTATTTATTTGTTCTTCTATACGAGGGTAATGGAATAACACGTTGTCTTTTATACATCAGTCCCCGAGTGTATGCAGTTTTGTAAATTCTGTTATCTGTCCCAAACGGCGCACAATGGCCTACTCTACGAAAAGCGAACAGGATTTGCGTGTGTTCAAAGATGTCTGCGTGCTTTGCGCACGTCGCCTCGTTTATTTGGTCTCATACAAGGACTTACACCCCACACAAAACACCCACAAACCCCACACAACACACCACACACACACACCCCACACAACACACACAACACACACACACACCAATTGCACCACAAACACAGCACACACACGCAAACACAACACACACAAAACACACCCACATACCACACACACTACACACATTACACACAACTTAGAACACAACATTTCACAACACATACAACACATAACACACAAACTTACACACATTAAACCCCTCCCCATTCGCCCCCCCCCCCCCACACACAACACTAACACCCCAAAGCATCCCATTTCGTCTATGAACTGAATAAACGCTATACAGCGTACATCATCACTAACAACGCTAGCCCTGTTTTTGAAAGGCTCTGATTTCTATTTTGGGTTTTTTTTTTGGTGTTTTTGACAGGCGGAGCCAGAGCAACCATACCCACCTGAACACACTCCGTCTAAACTAGAAAGACTATGGCGAAGTATAAGCGGAAAAAGACAGAAAAGCAAAACGACTGCAAGAAGAAGCCAGAATCTTAAACGTCAAACCACTATTTACTAAACAAGCAAAAAAAAACCAACGATGTCAGGCCAGTTTTGGTCTTGTATTATCATTATTTTGTTGTTGTTGTTGTTGGTGGTGGTGGTGTTAGATTACGCATATCAACATGATCAGTAAGACAAGGGAATGGTACTAAAACAACAAATAACAGCAACAACAAAACGCACATGCATGCACGTGCACACACACACACACGCACACACACACGAACGCATGTATGCACGCACGCACACATACACACACGCACGCATGCACACATACACACACAAACGTTTCGCAAGAGACAGACAGATAGATAGATAGATTAGATAGATAGACGACAGCAGCAAACAAACACACACACAAACACACATACAGCACAGCAACACTCACTCACTCACTCACAAGGCACACACACACGTAACGTCAAAATAGCAATGGTAAAATATTTAAATAAAAGAACCACATGCGCAGCATGACGCAGTACGCACGCACGCACGCCACACTCAATGTCTGTGGTGTCTGCACACGATACCTGTTTATAGAAAGGCTTTGGTGCAGCGTGCATGGGGTGTAAGCCAGCCAGACTGAGTTTCCACCGTTGTCCCTCCAACAACCCTCCCCCGGAGCTCCGCCCCAAAGGCTTGAACAAAATTTACCAAGGCACAGAAGTGTATGGGCAAAACGAATTGAGGTCACCTGAGACAGAGCAACTGGTACCCCGAATCTGAAAGGAATTATTTATATATATTTATATATTTATAATATTATATATATATATATCTATATATATTTATATATATATATATAATAAAATATAATGTATTATTTTTATATATTTCATTTAATGATAATAAATGATAAGGGAAATGACTAATGTGTGCTGTGGAAGTGCATAATATGCTTTGAGACTACTTACAGGGTTGTACTTACGCTTACTATCATATATATCCGGCGTCAACCGATTTTCGAGGATACCAGACACCTGCAGTGTTGGCAGGTAATTTGGAAACCCTCAAACTCGCATCCGTTAAAATGGATGAAGCTCGCTGTGTTTTCCAGTCTTCCATGAGCCCCATCACACTCAGTCTGGGTAGGAAACGGCGGAGTCGAAAATCCTATGTCTTATGGAAATCGAACCCGCGACCTTGCAGTCCGTAACCCGAGGCGCTAACCACTGCGCCATGGCAGATAGCGAGAACTACATTGTTGTTTGCGGAAGCTTTATAACATCCTTTTACGAATGTTAGATGCTGTGTTCATTAACTTTCAGTTGAAGAAGATGGCTGTTTTAGTGAATTGTAAGATAAAGAAAGAAAATGATGCGATAATTGTGATGTGCTTGAAATCGGTGACAGGTTTCGCTTTTAAAAATATAACATTAATATAAAAATAAAATAATAATAATAATAATTTAAAAATAATAATGTAGTAAAGAATTTATATAGCGCTGAATCTGTTAAGCAAAATTTACGCTCAGATGCATTTTGTATGGTTTTTTATTATTTTTTTATTGAGGGAAAAGAATTTAAACATGTGCATTTTTGTGTGTATGCGGTTTTGTAAATTTTGCATTGTCCACGGCCACAATGGCCTACTATTTCAAAAGGCAACAGGATTAACGTCGGTGCGGCAAGAGTTCTGCTACTTTGCCCAGGGCTTTGGGTTTTTTGTTATCCGAAGGACTTAATAAGGGGAAAAAACAGGAAAAAAATTTGCACATAATGTTTTTTTTAAAATGTTGTTTTGTATTTTTTTAGTGTGTTTTTGTTGTGTTTCGTGCGTTTGGCGCGCGCCGTGTGTGTGTGTGTGTGCTTGGCGCGCGCGCGCGCGTTTGCGTGTGTGTGTGTGTGTGGGTTTGGTTTGCTGCCCGCACGCGGTGCGTGTGTTTGCTTAGTAACAATGTTCATTTTTTTCTCCTTTATTACTTTTATGTTCTCTATACGTATACTTGCAAACAAAAATTGTTTTTCTAGGAAAATTCTTCTCGATATCAGTTTACCAGTTGTTTTTTTTAATGAATGTATTGTATTTAATCAGAAAGGCAATAAAATCAGTTGTCGCAATGTATATCATGTTTTTAAAGTGTGTAGGGAAACTGATTTGTTGCATGCGTTTAATTATTGTTTGTTATAGTTTGCTTCTTCTCTTATTTATGATGTTCAGCCTTCCTCTACCCAAAAGGAGTGAAGGAATAAGTTAAACAGTTTTTCAGTCGTGTGTGGTGTTATATAGTGTATGTGTAGTATGTGTGTATGTGTTATTTAAGTGTGTGGGCGCGCGCCGCCCTGCTGTGGCTGTGTTGTGTTTGAAAGGAGGTCTCTGACCAAACCCCACTCCCCAAAGACCAAAATATGTGAGGAACATCTTAACACCTATACTAATCAGAAGACAGCAGTAAATGTGTTTTGTGGGGTGTGGTGTTGTGTGGTGTGTCTGTGTGCGTGTGTTGTGTGGTTAGATGGAGACGAGAGAATGGGTGGGTGTGTGTGTGTGTGGGGGGGGGGTGCGTTTGAACATATGTTTACTATTTGTGTGTCTCTAAGGAAATATGTTTACTGGGGTTTGTTTTGTATGGCAGAAGAGTGGGTGTAATTTATAACTAGAAGCAAACATTTCAAGGAATTAATATTCACTTGCACTTTAATATCAGTCTTTATAGATCCAGTATTCCTTTTTATTAATCAAAAAAAACCCAGCCAGCGATCCAAACAATCCTCAAACAAATCCAACAAACGAAAAAAAAACGATCCACCCACCAAGTAAAACCAAACAACCCAACACCCACTCAAGTAACCCAAATAAACCAACCACCCACACAACTAACCAACAACTACCCACCCACCCCAAATAACCAACCAACCCAACCCCCCACACAACCCAACAACCAACCTACCCACCCACCAACTAACAACCAACCTTTCCCACCACACAACTAATCAACCAACTACCCACCACCCAAATAACCAACCAACCCACCACCCACAACTAGCCAACCAACCCCCCACCCGCACAAAATACCAACCCAACCCACCACCCCCCAAGTAACCCAACAACCACCACCCATCCAGCTAACCAAACAACCCACCCCCCCAACAACCAACAACAACTAACTATCCCAAACAACAAACAACCAACCCAAACATCTACCAGCTAACCAACCAAGGAAGCAAGCAAACAACCCGCCAACCACCTCGACCATCAACCAACAAAAACTCTAATCAACATGTCGACTAGGGCCCAAACCCAACAACCAACCCAAACCCAAAGCCAAAACCCAAACCAAACAAAGCATACTTTCAGGAAATCAGAGAGTGACGCTGTGTGACTGAATACTGTTGTTTATTGATAACATGGAAATCGAATCACATTGACTCACGAAGAATGGCTGATTATAAACCTTATAAAGCGGCAAGAAAAAAAGTAACCACACATGAACGAAATAAGTATATACAAACGGATTTGCTCATGCAATGAATCAAATTAAATTCGTTAATTCCTGTCATCCCTTTAAGGACATGGAGGATTTTACACAATCTCAACGAACAAAACCGTAACCGAACATCATACATGCACCAAGTAACTGGATATTTTTAACACATTGCTATAGAACACGAATGTCTGTTACATATAAACTTTTGAACAAAGGTTTTATGTTATTTCTGTTGTACTTTTCATTTTACAATCGCTCTATCTGAAGTGCTCACCAATCATCATCCCAAACAATCATCAGTCAAGCAGCCAACAGGCACTTTGCAAACAGCCAACTAACCAAACGAACAATCAGCCCAACCAGCCAACAGCAACTGATAAAAAAATAATAGTTTAGATAATGACGTAACTTACACCGTAAAAATTCATTGTTATTTTATTTTATTTTATTTTGTATCGAGGATAATGAATAAGCATTATGTGGGTTTTTTTAACATCCCGGGCCACGTGTGTAGCGGTTTTGTAATTCTGTCATTGGGTTTCCCCCGGGCAACAATGGCCTACTCTTACGAAAGCGGAACAGGAATTTAACGTGTGCGCAAGATTGTATTGTCAGCTGTCCTGTTGATTCTAGCCATGTTTAAATCAAATTTAAAAGGGGTACCCTGGTTTTTTTGTTTTTTTACAAACAATCTGTTTTCCACCCGGGACAATGGCTACTCTTTGAAAGCGGAACTGGGGTTAACGTGTGCGCAGATGTTCTGCATGCGTTGCACACGGGGCCTCGGTTTAGAGTCTCATTTCCCAAGGATATATAAGTATAAAATTCCCTTTCTTTATTATATTTTTATTATTATTTATTATTAATTATATTATTATTATTTTATTTATTAATTATTATTTTATCATCATATTATTATTAATCTTCAGTGGTTTGCCCCCCCCGTTTAAGGGACTACGGGTAGTCGAAGGGAGGTATTGGTCCGCGATTTCTTTCTGGTCTTTCGTTTGTTTTGTTTTTCTTCTTCTTCCTTGTTTTTAGCGGGTTCTTTTTAAACTGAGCAGGCGTTTGGTTAGTCCTTGGGAACAATATATTTTAAAAAAGTAATAATAATTATTAATAATAATAAAAATAAAATAATAAAAATGTTTATGAGATGATGATTTAAAGATGATTGATGTGGGTGATGATAATAATAATTATAATGATAATAAAAATAAGAGATGAAAGGGGAAGGAAGAAGAAGACATGAATTTTATATAGCGCTATATCTTGCAAAGAAAAAAACAAAGCGCTTTATTTTATCCTATCATTAAAACAGCCTAGTTAAATTAATAGTTTGGGTTTGTTGGTTTTGTTTTGTTACAAATTCAAATGTATAAAACACGATCGCACGACGCACGCACGCACGCACCACGCACCCCCGCCACACAAACACAACGCACGCGCGCGCGCGCGCGGCACGCATGTCAACGTATGGTAGTGCAATGGGGCTGTTGGCCATTTTGCTTTTTTTAGTGTGTGGGTTGTGTTCATTCACACATTTTGTTATTTTTATTTGTGTGTGTTCTGTGGGGGTGGGGGTGGGGTGGGGGTGTATGTGTGTGTAGGGGTAGGGTTTGAGTGGGAGGAGGGTGTGTGTGTGTGTGGTTAAAAGGTAAAGTAAAACGATACCCCAATGGGCACGGGAAAGCTCAGTGTCAGAGCACCTTTACTTTCTAAGCTAAAGGGTTTAAACAGCATTTGGGTCGTGATTACCAAGTGAATGGGTGCCCGTTTACGCGCCTTGGCTTCAGCACAATTCCCCAGTTCACCAGCTGTAAAAGGGTACTGCCCCTTTGGTCAGCGAAGGTCAAGCGCGAGAGGGAGAGGAGATGGGAGCCCCCCTCAATATGCTGGCCCTGGAGAGGTGAGGTCTCTGACATCTTCTCACCTATCACTAAAAGGTAAAGGGACACCTTTACGTGACCCTTTTGCTAAGAGGGACCCGAGACTTAAGGCCGTTGTGGGTCCTTTTGGGAGCTTGGATCTAAGTGAATTCGGATGAGGGCTATAAACCCAGGCCCGTGTTCGAAAACGAAAGCAGATGTCTTTCGCACCGTTAAATTGTTCCGCTTTTCGGAAAAGTGGGCCATTATGTTTCCAGTGGAAAAAGTGACAAATTGAAAAGTGCATGCACACGGGGACGGAAAGTAAAAAGCACATGAGTGCTTATTCCATTATCCTCAATAAAAAAGGGGCGTTTGATTTGTTGCTTTACAAGATTCAGCATATATAATTAATACTGATGATGATGATGATGATGATGATGATGATGATGTGATAATGATGTGATTTTTATTATTATATATTATTATATTATATTATTACCTATCGACCTCATAGGCTATGGGACACCTTTACCGTGGGCCTTTAGCTCAGAGGGGCCAGAGACTTAAAGGGAGTCTGTGGGTCTTTGTGGGTTTTTCGTTTTATCTAAGTGACTTGTTCTTTCGCTGCAGCAGAGGTGGTCTCCCTTATCTCTTCAGGAAGCAAATCTTTCTTTGGCTTACTGTCCTTCTGCTTGTGTTTGTTTGTTATATGTATGTGTGTTTGTGTGTGTGTGTGTGTGTGTGGTGTGTGTTTTGTGTGTGTGTGTGTGCAATGTTATGGAAAAAAACAACAACAAGGTGCTAATATGAACTGTTTAATTTAAGGGAAAATTGTAAAACGATTGTAGGCCACTGATATACTCTGTCTGTTGTTGTCTTGCTATCTGTCGTCTGTCTGTGTCTCTCTTTGTCTCTCTCTGTCTGGATGTTATGTCTCTTATCTCTTTGTCTGTCTGTCTGTTTATGTATGTCTCTCCTGCTTCGTTTTTTTCTTCTCCTCCTGTCTTCCTCTATGTCTCTGTCTCTCTCTCTTTTTCTCTTTTCTCTCTCTCTCCCTCTTTTCTCTCTCTCTCTCTTCTCTTTACTTCTTGATCTTTTGAGAAAAGGATTCAACTTTATATATTTTTTTCATGAACTATTGTTCTCAAACATAGACTGTTTGTCAGCATTAATTAACCAAAGGTGGTAGATGGTGGTTAGAGTGATGCACATTGCGCTCGTAATCTGCTGACCGGGTTCAAATTTAAGTTTTCCCGAGGTTTTTCCTTGAGTTAAAAATCAGTGCCGATTCCTTCCCCCCTGAAAATTTTCCGATGAGCTATTAAACCGCTGGGGACCCTGTGGGAACTCACTCAGACATCTTGCCCCACACGTTAAACCCGTTCAACTTTTCGTAAGAGTAGGCCCTTGTGTGCTGTGGGGAAAGGATACCAAAAATTTACAAATGCTACACAGGGGATGGGCGTTTAAAAAAACACTTGGTATTATTCAATTTCCTCGAAAGAATTTTTTTTTAAAGACAAGTCTAGGAAATGAGGTCTGAGGTTTTCAACATGATTTGCATCCTCCATTTTTGATGCAATCCCAGCTAAATTGATAGAACAAAGTTTAATATTGACCAACCCGGTCAGTGGCCCGATATCGGCCCCTCAGGTTTTTTTGGTTGTTTTTTCAAGACTGGAGAAGTGTTCCCCGTATGGGAGAAATGCCACGGGGAGCCTCGAATCCCAATGGGAACTTGGGAAAATTGATGTCTGAGTCTGCAGTTCCGGCCTCAGCCTCACAATTGGATGGGCTTCTTGGGGAAGGAGTAGTCATTACTAAGTGGCCTACTGACCTGCCCTTGGGGACAAAATCCTGGCCCCCCGGAGGGTATTCCGCGCAAGGCATCTTTTTTAGGGCCAAAGGAGGCTGTCTGAGCATTCGCGAAAGACGAAGACCAAAAAAGGGTTTTTCCAGGAACTTCGCACTGCAAAAAACTTATGGGTAGAGCATGTGTCCCAAAAATTCTGAAGTCTTTTATCAGCCCAGGGTCATGGTGTCTGAGTTTTTTTGCTGTGCGAGTCACCATCAAGTATCTGCTTTGGGATGTTCAGGATATTAGGCTCAA
>CM054160.1:1286331-1293831 GCA_028751875.1 Rapana venosa | reverse complement strand
AAGATGTTGAAAAGAGTGGGTGAGAGTAGACAGCCCTGCCTTACTCCAACTGTTGTTCGAAACCATTCTCCAATGTTGTGTAGTACACTGCACTGGTGGCCTCGCTGTACAGCTGTTTTGATGACTCTGATCAGGTTGGCATTGATGCTGTACAAATTCATGGTTGCCCACAAAGCTGCATGCCACACCCTGTCAAATGCCTTCTTAAAATCGATAAATACGTGGTAAAGGTCTTGTTGATGTTGAAGGTACCGCTCACATAGATTCGAGGTTGAATATCTGTTCTGTTGTGCTGTGCCCTGCTCTGAAACCTGCTTGATCCTCAGCAATGATGGTCTCTGCTTGTGGCTTCAGTCTATTCAATATATCTGCAGCATGACCTTGCTTGGGTGACATATGAGGCTGATTGTGCGGTAAATATGGCATTGTTGTAGATTTCCTTTCTTGGGGAGGGTGATGATGAGTGACTGTGTCCATGGTGTTGGCCATTTTCCTGTCTGCCAGATCTTGTTGCAGATTCTTAGTAGGGCGCTGATCATGGCTTCCCCTCCAGCTTGGACCAACTCAGCTGGAATGTTTGTCAGCCCCTGCTGACTTCCCCTTTTTCAGCGATCTGACTGCTGTTTCCACTTCTTCTCGGAGGATAGGGTGACTGTCTGTGTCTTGCTTTCGGGTACATTAAGGACTCTGGATCTCCCGGTTCTATAGTTATACAGGTCGGAGTAGTATTCTGTCCATCTGTTCAGAATATCCTGGTCGTCAGTGAGACACTCCCATTTTGTCTTGGATTGTTAAACCTTTTCTCTGTTTCGTGCTAGTCAGTGTCTTTCACCAGCTGATATGCTTTCTTGCTATTGTTTTTCTTGATGTTCTCTTCAATGTCTTGGCACTGTTCACCGATCCATTTCTCTTTTGCCTCCGTCATGGACTTCCTGATCTTTTGTTGACTGCCCTATATTGTTCTGCTCTTTCTTTTGTTTCATTTTTCTTTTTCTTCAACTCTCTAACGCTTGTCGCAATAGTTGTAGGATGTTAGGTGTGACCCATGGTTTTTTGACTGGTCGGTGTTTGCCAAGAAGCTCGCTTGCTGTTTCAGTCACTGCTGTATTGAAACTATTCGTCAGTGTATCTATGTCTGAGTCTAATCACAGTGAGTGCTGCAAACTTTCCACCTATCTTTGCTTGAAAAATTTTTAATACCTCTGGGTCCTTCAGCTTCTCGAGGTCAAATTTGATCCTGATGTTGTTCCGCTGTGGATTTTCTTTAGACGTAGTCGGAAAGTCATCATCACAAATCATGATCACTCCTATGTCTGCTCCTGGAAAACTTCGTGTCTGTGCGATGTTAACGCTAGACTGAAACCGTCTTTTCACATGATGTAATCTATTTGGTTGTGGTGTTCTCCATTTGGGCTATGCCATGTCCATTTTCTGGATTTCTTGTGTGGGCCAAGTGTATTCACTAGCTGGAGGTGGTTGTACTGGCAAACTCCAGAGTCTCAAGCCTCTTTCATTTGATTGGTTATTACAATGTGGCCCACAAACGCCCTCCCAGTCTTTCCATGCATCTTCTCCTACCTTGGCGTTCCAGTCACCTTGCACAACGAGGATGTCTTTCTTGGGAGTTTGATTCAGAACCTCTTGTAGCTGGTCAAAAAAATTCTTCTACGGCTTCATCTGTGCAGTCTGATGTAGGGGCGTATGCCTGTACTACAGTTATGTTAAAGGGGGTTGCTCTCAGGCGGATGGTAATAAGTCTGCTGGACACAGGCTGACAGCTCATGACGGTGTTCACGGTGTCTTTGTGAACGAGAAACCCCACGCCGTGTTCATGTTTATCCTGTTTTCCACTGTAGTATAATTTGTGGTCTTCCTGGTCGTTTTTCTCCCATGTTTTTCCACCTGACTTCGCAGAGCCCAAGGATGTGCCATTGATATCTGGACATCTCATGTGTCAGTTCTTCCACTTTGCCTGCAGCTCTTAGTGTCCGTATATTCCATGTGCCAATGATGGTGTTGTTTCTGGCACGAATTTTGCTGCGTTTTACATCAGTAGCATACTTTCGACATCTGTCCTGATGAGCAACAGAAGGCGCGGTCCTTGGTAACCCGGGCGACGACCGATCCGGTATGGAGATTCTGGCTGTCTTTGTCATTGGTGTATCTCGGACAAATCAAACCTGGCGGAGCCCATCCTTTGATTGGGTTTACTCCCCACATGTGGCAGGTGGTACTGGGTTACATGGTTACCAGTAGCAGAGGGAGTCTCTGACCTGACCCCTCTATATATACATATATAAATATTTATCTATTTCTCTATATCTCTATCTCCCTATCTCTCTCTATCTATCTATCTATCTATTTATCTATCTATCTATCTATCTATCTATCTATCTATCTATCTATCTATCTATCTATCTATCTATCTATCTATCTAACTGTCTGTCTGTCTGTCTGTCTGTCTCTCCTCTCTCTTTTTCCTCTCTCTCTCTCACTCTATAATATATATGTGTGTGTGTATGTGTGTATGCACAATATTTGTGTGTGTGTGTTGTGTGTGTGCAGTGTGTGTATGCACAGTGTGTATGTGTGTGTGTGTGTGCATTGTGTATGTGTAAATGTGTGCGCAGCGTGTGTGTGTGTGTGTGTGTGTGTGTGCGTTTATTTACTCATGTGCAACACCCATACTCGTATGAACCCTGTTTTAAAAGCCACGTATACCTGTATAACTCTCTGGTTATGTGCGTTTCCGACACTGCTTGCGTATACATCCGTGTATGTATGTGTGTGTGTGTGTGTGTGTGTGTGTGTGTGTGTGTGTGTGTGTGTGTGTGTGTGTGTGTGTGTGTGTGCATACACGCACACACACACACATAGAGACCTACACACATACACACACACGCAAAAACACACACACACACATGATGATGGTGATGTTGATGATGATGATGTTGATTTTGATGATGATGGTAATGGTGATGATGATGATGGTGATGATGGTGATGATCCTTGTTATTGTTACTGCTAAGTTCTTTCTTTGTATTTGCAGACCTCAATATAAGAGAGAGCGAGCGAGAGAGAGACAGACAGACAAACAGACAGAAACAAACATATACAGAGAGAGGGAGAGAGACAGAGACAGACAGAGAGATAGAGACAGAGAGAGACAGATAGAGACAGAGGGAAAGAGAGAGAGAGAGAGAGAGAGAGAGAGAGAGAGAGAGAGAGAGAGAAGAGAAAGAGAGAGAGAGAGAAAGAGAAAGAGAGACAGAGGGAGAGACAGACAAAGACATAGAGGCAGAGATAGACAGATAAACAGAGACAGAGGCAGAGGGAGAGACAGACAGACAGACTAACAGGGTCAGTGACAGACAGCCAGCCAGACAGAGACAGGTAGAGAGAGAGAGAGAGAGAGAGAGAGAGAGAGAGAGAGAGAGAGAGAGAGAGAGAGAGAGAGAGAGAGAGAGAGAGAGGAGAGAGAGAGAGAGAGAGAGAGAGAGAGAGAGAGAGAGAGAGAGAGAGGAGGGGGTAATTGCCCAGACAATAACTGTGTTACCTTAGCTTTAGATTTTGTTCCCAGTGTAGGATTGCCGTAAGATGTCTGTTGGACTTTCTTCGCCTCCTCCTTTCCCTATGGTGGTGACCCAAAGAAAACCAAACAGATTGTGTCTGAAGCTCATGCGTAGTCCAGTCAACATATTACTGGCTAACCAATGTATGTTTTGTCCGTCGTGTTCGACGATGACCTCCAAAACAGCAGAGGAGGCAGCTGCTGTTTCGGAAATTGGGCAGAAATTTGATTATAGTGGAGATGCTTTGCTCACAGTACATCCCCACTCTCTCGGCAAAGTTGACATAAGGACAGTCAGCGTTGGAGATGTTCTCCAAAGGCCAACCAGCCCCCAGGGCTGCAGCATATAAGGACTGTGCGAGTCAAGCCTCCTAGTCGGAGAGTCAAAGTCGATCACTGAAGACTAAGCTGTAAAGTGGAATTCCATGAGTGGGAAAGCCACTGGTCATACAGCCTCTCACTTTGCTGTTGCCCCCAGCGTCAATGGTTTAATCAAGAACTGTGATAAAGCCCATGTGCCTACGATAAAGACATGATAACACTTCAAGAATGTTTGCGCTTGTGATTTGCTGACCCGGGATAGAATTGCCTTCAAGAGGATTTTGCTTCTGGAGTTAACATAAGTGCCGACTCCACTCCCCGCAAATGTGATGAGACTGTAAACCAATGTCCCGTGTGCGAACGTATTCAAAAAAACTTGCGCACACGTTAAAATCCTGTTCCGCTTTTGGGAAGTGTATGCCATTGTGTGTCGGTGGGAGCAGATGACAGAATTTACACAAATGCATACACACAGGGACTTGCAGTAAATAGCACACATATGAGTGCTTATTCCATTATCCTCGAAATATGAAAGCATCATACCTTACAATTTCCCTCCCACGTGTTCACATATTTATTCCCAAAATGTGTAGATAATTAACAACACACACACACACACAGTTTTTCACTAACATACCATACCCCCTATTAGTCTGAAAAATGTCTTATCCTTAGCAGTAAGTGTTTGCCTACTTTTCATGGTACATCAATGTTTTTCTTTTGTTTATTACTGTATACCACCTTTTATTTTGTGTCACATTACACACTTTTTCTTTCTCTATATTTTCCCCTTTCTCTTCCTTTCATTTAAAAAAAAGCCTCATATATACAGACAGCTGGTACACATTCATATAAATCAAACAGCACACAAAAATAATTGAAATGCTATACTGTACCCTTTTGTTACATGTAAATTGCAAAGGTAAGTCCTGTGTCCTAAAACTTAAAAATAAAAATGCAAAGGTGTCCCATAACCTATGAGGTCGTAAGGGCAGCGGGCCATCAGAAACCCCAGCTTCTCTAGGGGCCAGCATATTGAGGGCGGCGCCCATCTCCTCTCCCTCACTGCTTTTACATTCTCTGACCCTAAAGAGGGCAAGACACATTTACAGCTGGGTGAACTGTACTGAAGGCAAGGCGCGAAAACGCTCACCCGTCCTTTTGGTAACTACGTTCAGTGCAGCTTAACCTTAGCTTGGGGGGAAAAGCGAGTGCTCTGACTACTGAGCTATCCCGCCCCCTTCAGTTCTCACAGCTTACCATGTTAAAGAAGTACTGGGGCAGACCTGCTACAGCATTCCCAGGGGAATCTTGCTTGATATCAAAACCATTCAGGACTCCTGGCCATCCTTGAGTGATAGGTTCTGTAAACCACGCCTTGATTCTGTCATAATGAAACGAAGAAGAAACGCATCATACACACATATATACATACATACACTCGTTCACGTGGACACACACATACACTCGCACACTCACACATACAGAGACGCAAGCATATACACATGTTCATGCACACGCACACACACACATATACGTACACATGCGCACACATCCATGTGCACACACACACACACTCATGCACCCGCACATACACACTCACACATCCACGCACACACACACACACACACATACGCACACACACACACACACACACACACACACACAGAGTGATAGTGAAAAGTCGTAAAGTGAATGAACGAATGAATGAACGAACACGAACACACGCACGCGCACGCACACACACACACACACACTACAAGTGACATTTGGCAAACATTAGTTAATATAAGTACCTGAGTTTGTGTCTCTTAGTTAAAAAACCCACTTTAAACTGGATATTGTCAGAATGTGAGCTCGCTGTGTGTCACCCATTTCAAACACCCATAACTTTGTTAATCTTAGAGGTAGAACAATGAATAGAACATCAAAAGAAAGGTAACAATGTGTAAACTGCAGAAAATATAACAACTCAGTCCGACCCTTTTATACCTTAAGACTCCTTTTGTAAAAACAGGTACTAAATCTGTGTTTCTGAAATAAGATAAAATATTTTTAATCCCCCATACCACCCTTCAAAGCTCTCCCCAAGCAGGTTTGGGCGTGGCTACCAAGTAAATGGGTGACCGTTTGTGCGCCTTGGCTTCAGTACATTCCCCCTAGTTCACCCAGCTGTAAATGGGTACCTGCCCTCTTTAGGGTCAGGGAAGGTAAAGCAGCGAGGGAGAGGAAATGGGCGCCGCCCTCAATATGCTGGCCCCTAGAAAAGGGAGGTCTCTGACAGCTTGCTCCTCAATGACTGCACAGGTTATGGGAACACCTTTAACTTTTACTGGTTATGACTCCATAAATTCGTTCACATGATTTATTGATTGCGTGGCTCTGAGGTCTACAGTTTATTTTATTTTGAACTTTTATTCTTTTATTTGGAGGATGATTGAATAAGCACTCGTACGCTTTTCTTTCTTTTTTTCTACATTGAGTTAATGTCCTGAAGCCCTTGAAAAGTTTTTTTAAAGTTTAGATCAGATTTTCATTATTTTCAATGTGCATCTGAAGTGGGAATCTTTAGTTTTCTATTGATACTGTGATGGGCATGGTATGCGGTTTGCATGCACTGCTCTATCATTGTCTATGTCTGTCTGCCTATCTGTCTGGTCTGTCTGTCTGTCTCTCTCCTTCTGTGCCTATCTGTCTCTCTCTCCCTCTTTTTGTTGGGGTATTTTAAATTTTTTTTTTTTGGGGGGGGGCGTTGTTTTGGGGGGGTTTCTTTTATTTGTTTGGTCTTTTTTGTTGTTGTTTGTTTTGTTTTTGTTTATTAAAGGGGCATTTCCATTTGTCTCTACTGTGTGAGGGTATGGGTATTGGGTTATTACTTAGATGTATCCCTACGGGCGGGGACTAGATGTAAAAAAGCACATAAGTGCTTATTCATTATCCTCGAAGTAAAAGAATTTGTCATTGTCCCTCCCCCTCTCTCTCCCTCCCTCCCTCTCTATCCTTCTGTGCCTTTCTCTCTCTCTCTCTCTCCGTCCTCCCTCCCCTCTCTCTCACTCCCTCTCTCTCTCTCCCCTTCTCTCTCTCCCTGTCCATCTCTCCCTCCCTAACCACCCTCTCTCTTACCTTCTGTACCTATCTCTCTCTCACTCACGGGGACTGGATGTAAAAAGACACGCATAAGTGCTTGTTCCATTATCCTAAACATAAAATAATAAATAAAATAAATAAATAAAATCTGTCTCTCTCTCACTCTCTCTTTCTCCCGCCCCCCCCCCCCCCTCTCTCTCTCCACCCCCCCTCCCCTCTCTCTGTCTCTCTGTCTTGTTCTTCCTCTTCTTCTGGTCTTCATTTCTGTAAGTTATTTCCAGCTCCACCTTTATCCCTTGCCTTTTGTCATCTGTTGTAAACTTACACCATTATGGTGTGTTGATCTCCAGGTCCGCTAGACTAAGCACTTAGGTGGTGTCCCATAACCTATAAGGTCGTAGGAGAGTGAGGCGTCAGAGACCTCACTTTCCTAGGGGCCAGCATATTGAGGGCCACGCCCATCTCCTCTCCCTCGCTGCTTTACCTTCCCTGACACTAAAGAGGGCAGGTACCCATTTACA
>CM054160.1:1273831-1278831 GCA_028751875.1 Rapana venosa | reverse complement strand
ACACTCATCTAATATCACTTTGAATGAACAGACGTAAAATCAAAGCAGCAGCAGCAGCAATAACAACACATATACACAGACTAACACACACATGCACATACATCATCATCATCATCATCATCATCATCATCATCATCATCATCATCATCATCATTGTCGTCGTCGTTGTCATCATCATCATCATCGTCATCACCATCGTCATCACCATCACCACCATCACTCCCACCACCCTCATCACCGTCGTCATCATCATCATCGTCGTCGTCGTCATCACAGCCGTCATCACCATCACTAACTTAATCACCGTCACCGTCGTCGTCGTCATCGTCGTCGTCGTCGTCATCATCAACATCATCATCATCATCATCACCATCATCACCATCATCATCGTCATCGTCGTCGTCATCATCGTCGTCTTCATCATAGCCGTCACCATCAACACCGTCATCAACATCACCACCATCACCACCCTCATCACCGTTATCATCATCATCATCATCATCATCAGCAGCAGCAGCAGCAGCAGCAGCAGCAGCAGCAGCAGCAGCAGCAGCAGCAGCAGCAGCAGCAGCAGTAGCAATAGCAGCAGCAGCAACAGTAGCAGCAGCAGCAGCAGCAGCAGCAAGAGTAGCAGTAGCAGCAGCAGTAGCAACAGTAGCAGTAGCAGCAGCAGTAGCAGCAGCAGCAGCAACAGTAGCAGTAGCAGCAGCAGTAGCAGCAGAAGCAGCAGCAGCATAAGCAGCAGCAGCAGTAGCAGTAGCAGTAGCAGCAGCAGCAGCAGCAGCAGTAGCAGTAGCAGCAGTAGCAGTAGCAGTAGCAGTAGCAGCAGCAGCAGCAGTAGCAGTAGCAGCAGCAGCAGTAGCAGCAGCAGCAGCAGTAGCAGCAGTAGCAGTAGCAGCAGTAGCAGCAGCAGCAGCAACAGTAGCAGTAGCAGCAGCAGTAGCAGTAGCAGCAAGTAGCAGCAGCAGCAGCAGTACCATAGCAGCAGTATCAAGCAGCAGCAGCAGAGCAGTAGTAGCAGCAGCAAGCAAAGTAGCAGTAGCAGCAGCAGCAGTAAGCAGTAGCAGCAGTAGCAGTTAGCAGCAGCAGCAGCAGTATCAGCAGCAGCAGCAGTAGCAGTAGCAGTAGCAGCAGTAGCAGTAACAGCAGCAGCAGCAGTATCAGCAGCAGCAACAGTAACAGCAGCAGCAGCAGTATCAGCAGCAGTAGCAGCGCAGAGCAGTACAGCCGCAGTAGCAGTAGCAGTAGCAGCAGCAGCAGCAGCAGCACCAACAGAGATGGCTGACCTGGGTCAGAATCGGGTGAAGGGAAGAACTGGACATTGAAGTTCTGCTGAGAAACGTCTCGCCCAAAGAGACAGGCCACAGTAGTGACTTGATCCGTGGACACCGCATGGCAGACAGTCTGGCCATAAGCACCGCACACCGTCATCAACATCAGCATCAGCATCAACATCAGCATCCGCTCCACGACTTGTAGTAGTAAGAGCATGATCTTCTCTGGTGTCAGTTTTCTGAAAAAAATAACAAGTAAATTAATGATGATGATAATGATAAAAAAAAATCTATGAAATCTATCTATCTATCTATCTATCTATCTATCTATCTATCTATCTATCTATCTATCTATCTATCTATCTATCTATCTATCTATCTATCTATCTATCTATCTATCTATCTATCTATCTATCTATCTCTATCTATCTTGCGCACACGTTAAATCCTGTTCTGCTTTTCGAAAGAGTAGGCCATTGTGTGCCGGTTGGAACAAATGACACAATTTACAAAACCGCATACACACTGGGACTGGATGTAAAAAACACATTAGTGCTTATTCCATTATCATCGATATAAAAGAATAAATAAATAAATATATAAATAAATAAATAAATATGTATCTATCTATCTATTTATCTATCTATGTAACGATCTATCTATCTATCTATCTATCTATCTATCTATCTATCTATCTATCTATCTATATATCATTGAAATTTATACTGCAGACAAATCGAAGGGCTCCAAGTTTTTGGACAGGATCCTGAAAAGCAAAGTCCTCTGACAATCTGAACAACTCAACTAACTATACAACATTCTTCTTCGTCGAACGTTCAGACAGCAACTCCCGAGTCCCTGACAAAGTCCGCGGTACGCTGAAGGCCCTCCAGGGATCCAAAGAACTTGTCCTTCGTCAGCAGATCAGTAGGCCAGATATTGGCCCTCAGGTTTTGGTGTGTTAGACAGCAGGTCTGGAAGAAGTGTTGCAGTGTTCCACCATTACAAAACTACTTACACAGAAGTCTTCACGTACATTGCCTGTATAATACTAATACTAATAATAATAATAATAATAATAATAATAATAATAATGATAATGATAATAATAATAATAATAATAATAATAATAATAATAATAATAATAATAATAATGTATGGAATTTATATAGCGCTGAATCTTGTAAAGCAACAAATCAAAGCGCTCAGATGACTTTTTTGTTTAAAATATCGAGGATAATGGAATATGCACTCATGTGCTTTTTTTTACATCGAGTTCCGTGTGTATGCGGTTTTGTAAATTTTGTCATCTGTTCCCACCGGCACACAATGGCCTACTCTTTCGAAAAGTGGAACAGGATTTAACGTGTACGCAAGATGTTCTGCATGGGTTCGCACACGGGGCCTCGGTTTATAGTCTCATCCGCACTCTGTCCTATAAAAGGTCATCACCCTCTTCCACTATCCCATCCCCGGACCTTACACGCAAACACCAGAACACACAGCATATATAATTTATGCATACAGTCATACATGCATGCATGATGCACACACGCACGCAGACAGACAGACGTACAGAGGTACAGACACACAGACACAGAAACACACTTTCTCTATCTCTGTCTACACACACACAAACACACACACAAACACACACACATACACACACACCAACACCCACCCCACATACACACACACCAACACACACACAACACACACACACACACACACACACACACACACACACACACACACACACACACACACACACACACACACACACACACACACGCACGCACACCAACACCCCCCCCCCACACACACATTCCCACAGCCACACACACACACACACACACACACACACACACACACACACACACACACACACACACACACACACACACACACACACACACACACACACACACACACACACAACACACACACACACACCATCTTTGGCCTGCATACATCTTTCTGAGAGAAATGCTTTAATATAATGATACATATTACCAGATAAGCCAATAGTTTTTAGTTTATATAGTAATCGTTTATGCCAGACCTGATCATATGCTTTTTTTAATTCCTATTCTACTTTACGGTTTCCAACAATGGGTATTCCACAGGGATCAGTTATCGCTCCACATCTTTTCAATATTCTTCTTTATGATCTTCCTCAGTGCCTCTCCAGTAATGCCATCCACGTCCAGTATGCTGATGACATTTGTATGTGGATGAATGTTACGATGAAAAAGAAAACACCAAAGAGGCATCTAAACTATATAAAAAATATGTATCAGCTTGAGCTAAACAAACTTAATGGCTACATTTTTGAGAATGGTCTTTCATTGTCTCCTGAAAAGACTAATCTCGTACTTTTCAATAATGGCACTAACCCCCCAGCTCTACCTGTTTTCCAAATAGATGGGAAAGTGTTGGAATATAAAACTTTGGTGAAGTTTTTAGGAGTATATTTTATGTCTACACTAAGTTGGAATTATCACATTGATATTATTAAATACTAAGGCTCGGAAAAGTCTTAATCTTTTGAAAGTTATTAGTAAACAAGTGTGGGCTTATGATGTAGCTGTTTTAAAACATTTGGCATTATCTTAGTGCGTTCCAGACTCATTTATGGCCAGGAAGCATTTTCAGTGCTCCAAAATATTTATTACAGAAAATGACAAGACTAGACTGTAAGGCTTTCGATTAGCTCTGGGGGTTCCTTTTCATGCATCGTCCATGGGTACCTATAAGGAGATAGGAATTTGCCATTAGACGAATATCGACAACTGGCTGTGGCTAAATATCTCTTACGTTGTTCAACACAAGAAACCAATGTGGACAATGAAATTAGTATAAGATCTGATGTCAACTTTCCAAAAAGAGCACATTCTATTCGCTCTGTAAAACCCCAGCTAGAACCTATACTTCTCAATTATTTGATCAAGCAGATATAAATCCACAAAAATAGCTAAATCGAAGATTCACTCCCCGCCCTTGTCCCCCATGGGAACTTAAGAGAGCTAATTTTGACGTAGATTATTCCTCTTTAACGAAAAAAGGTAATGAAAATATTCTTAGCGCATCAGTGAAAGAGTATATACAAACTACATATCCAGATCATTTAAAAATTTACACAGATGGTTCCCTTTGAACAATAATGAGGCGGGTGCAGCGTTTGTCATACCATCTTTGAAAATAGAGAGATCATTTTATGAAGGAAAAAATCGATCTATTTTTACAGCTGAATTGTCTGCTATTTTGATGGCTTTGTATTATCTTTTAGAATTTCCTAAAGACATATTTCAAATACTTTTCTGTGTTGATTCCAGGTCAGTCTTACTTGCCCTGAGAAACTTCAGTTCAAAAGTGAGACAAGATTTCATAATTGAGATTAGTCATCTAATTCATTTTCTGATGATACGAGGCACTGGTGTTACCTTTTGCTGGATACCCTCGCACTGTGGTATTTACTTTAATGATAAAGTTGACAGAAAAGCAAAATGTGGAGCTGAGCATATCGATGGGTCTTGCAGCATAAGTGTTCCTCTGTCCATCCATGAGGGCTATAGCATGTTACAAAATGCATGTTGGAAACACTTTAAAAAGAAACTACAAAGTACTGGTTATTCCTGGAGTGATGATGTAGCCCATATATTATCTTCGATAAGATCAAATATCGTAATTTACATGAATATAGAAATATTGTATCTCTTATATACA
>CM054160.1:1266331-1268831 GCA_028751875.1 Rapana venosa | reverse complement strand
GGAGGGGGGGGGGAAGGGCTGTTACAGATAAAAACCCATCTGTTCATCAACTTCCTAAATGGTTGAATAGTTCAGTTTTGTTTTAAATTATGAGCTGTTGTTATTGTCAACGTTGTTGGGTTTTTTGTATCGCTTTTTTGTTGTTGGTTTATTTCTTTCCCTCTATTTGCTGATTGATTTGTTCGTTTGAGAGTTGCTTGTAGTTTTTTAACAAGTATATAAGCGCTTGTTTTTATTCATGTGTTAATATTTTATTTCTTTATGCAGAAGTGTGTGTGTAGTGTGTAGTGTGTGTATTTGTTTGTATGTGTGTGTGCTGTGTGCAGGTGTGTGCGTACGAGCGCGTGCATGTGTGCTAGCGTGGGCGCAAGTTCAAGTTTGTCTTAAGTTTACATCTACAAATCTGCAAATATAGATATTTACTGGATAACATAACCGTTGCATAAATTATGTACTTTTATATTTTGCTGAGAGCTCATTTGCATACGAGTCTGTGTAATATAGTATCAACGTCAGTTTGTGACTGTGGGTGGATAGTTATTTGATTCTGCTTACTAATTAATATTAAGTTATCTATAAAGCTCTTTTATTGGTATGGTAGAGTGTAGTACAGTACACACCACAGTACACACACTTATTATAGATAGATAGACAGACAGACAGACAAGCATATAGATAGATAATAGATAGAAGAGATAAAAGAGAGAGAGAGAGAGAAGAGAGAGAGAGAGAGAGAGAGAGAGAGAGAGAGAGAGAGAGAGGGGAGAGAGAGGAGAGGAGAGAGAAGAGAGAGAGAGAGAGGAGTCCCGGATGCATTTACTTCACAGCCACATAACATGCATTTTGGAAAATAACATGTTAAGTATTTTGTGCATGTATATTCATTTCTGACAGGCATTTGAATACATCTTAACAAGTGGGAAAGTTTGTTTGCGTAAGACGGGATTAAGCACATTCTATGTAAGGAATGGGAAAAGGGGAGAGAGAGAGAGTGGGGGGGGGGGGGGGGGGGGGTTAAAGGGGGCAAAAAGAGAGATTCTATGTGGTTTGCATCTGAGATTTGTGCACATAGTAAGATAGAGGGAGCGAGAGAGAGTAAAAAGAAAAGAGACAGAGACAGAGATATTTACAGAGACAACAGACAAAGATTTCTTTTGATGTGTAAGCCAAGATCTTGTGCAGAGAGAGAGAGAGGGAGGAGAGTGAAAGGGCAAAGAGAGGGCGGTGAGAGAGGGAGTGAGGAAGAAAGAGGGAGGGAGGGAGAGACAGACAGACATACAGAGACAGACAGACAGAGATGTATAGCCGAGATCTTGCGCACATGCTCTACATTAAACAGTCATTCATGAACAAAACTCTGAACAAAGACCTTAGTCAAGTTTTTGTTTTATTTTTCATTTTTTTGTGGCAGATTTGTAGAACATTACACATTTGTATCACATTTAAGATTTGTGGAACATTTCATCAGATGTGTATGACATTTCATCAAGGTTTGACAGCCCTGTGTACAAGTCATTCTGCCATTTCCCTTTTCTATCAGCTGCGAGCCGGCTACCCAACCCTAACTCCAACCTCTCTTTTTTGGCTGAAGGGGGAGGTAGGCTTTTCCCAATGCTCTGACCAGCAGTGACACAATGACAGACCCACTGATGTTTCGTTTGCTTTTGAATTTCTCATACTTTTCGGAAAAAATTACCAGAATGATTGTGTTCAATCCTAGTATAGGTTTCAAACACAGAGGTGACAAAATGCTTTTTAGTTCCAGCCATGTAATCTTTACAGCCAGAAAGCACAGTCACCTTGAATGGGTAGGTGCAAAACATTAGCTTGTATGTTTTAAAACAGTTGTGCAAACTTATATTTCTCAGGAAAGAAAATCAGTTTGGGTAACCAAGTGTCAGTGGTGTGTGCTCACCACTTGAAAAAAACCACAAAAAACTACAAACATTTTCAGGTTATTCATTAATTTTGTTCAGGGCT
Organism: Rapana venosa; assembly: GCA_028751875.1. NCBI lineage: Eukaryota > Metazoa > Mollusca > Gastropoda > Neogastropoda > Muricidae > Rapana > Rapana venosa. Next base: position 1,266,851 of record CM054160.1, on the reverse strand, counting down.
GTCAAGAAATACAGGAAAAATTGGAAGCAATGCTTATTACAACTAACATCTTTGTGTGTACATCATCTATCATCACATAATGAAGGTAATCAAAATCGGGTTGTAAACGTGTATTCTCAGCTTCATACATTTTCAGTCAGGCTTTGTTGGAATAAAAAAATCTATAGCTACAATGGGAAATACAGGAGATGACAATATCCTAACTGTTAACGTTTGCAATTAAACATAAAAAAGGCGTAGGCAGTAAACTGCTTCACTTTGCACTCAGTACCTTAAACGAAGTACCATCCAAAAAGACAAGACAAAAGCAAAAATAAAGGAAACACTTGAGGTAATTAAGTCCAAGAAAACTATACGCGTTTCAACACAATGTATAAGTTGTGAATGACACGAAAACAATTTTTAAAAAGGCAAGTCCTTTAAATACAAGACTAGCTGTCCACCAGCATTACTTGCTGAAAGGCACGTTTTTCTTCAGCTTGAACACAGTGATTTAAAGCTCCCACAACCAAAAAATACA
>CM054160.1:1249285-1261785 GCA_028751875.1 Rapana venosa | reverse complement strand
TTCCAAGGATGAGCCTGGCAGCAGAGTTCTGAATTCGCTGCAGGCGTGTAAACTGGTCATCACTTATACCGATAAAACAGGAGTTGCAATAGTCCAGTCGCGACAAGACGGTCGCTGAAACAAGCTTGATCACTGCATCGCGAGGCAAGAATTTCTTAATGTGTGCAATACGGCGCAGCTCTAGAAAGCATGCTCTGCAGACGTTACTAATGTGGTCTTTCATTGAGAGAGTAGGATCTAGCTGAACACCCAGATACCGCACAGAACTCTGAAAAGCTATGTCACAGCCACCCAAGACCACAGAACTCTCCGACACCCGCATAAGACTAGATGGTGAACCAACTGCCATAACTTCTGTCTTGTCTGTATTTAATTTGAGTTTGTTGCTGTCCATCCACTGAAGGACACTGTGCGTGCAATCTGCCAGTGTGCGTGTGCGTCTGAAAAATTTTGAGGTGTTGCATTTGCCGAAATTTCTGTATCATCTGCATATTTATGAAACTGGCAATCATGTAAGGTCATCACATTAGACAGAGGCTGAGAATATAGTGTGAACAATACGGGACCCAAAACAGAACCTTGAGGTACGCCATACAGGAGGGCAGGTTGTGATTTAACTCCCTCTATCAGCACGCTCTGCGACCTATCAGAGACATAAGAGGTAAACCATGCAAGGCAACACCTCTTATTCCAAAAGAGTATTCTAGTCTTTTGAGCAAAATAGAGTGGTCAAGCGTGTCGAATGCCGCACTGAGGTCCAACAAGCCCATGACTGACACTCTGCGGTCGTCATTCTGCAAAAGCAGGCTGCTGGTGACACTCAGTACGGCAGTCTCCGTGCTGTGACCAGCCCTATACGCTGACTGATGATCTTCCAAAAGGTGGTTACAAGCTAGGTGCTTCTGAAGCTGTTTGAGGACAACTCTCTCCAGAACTTTTGAAATAAAAGGAAGATTGGAAACCGGCCTGTAATTTTTCATAGTATTGCAGTCTAGACCTTTTTTCTTGAGGAGTGGGATAACAATAGCATTTTTGAACTGACAGGGTACAGAGCCCGCCGACAGAGATGCATTGATGATGTCTGTTACCATAGGTGCCAAAATATCAAGGTTTTGCTTTATCAAAACAGTGGGCAGAGGATCTAAACAACAGCTTTTTGTTGACATGGACAGAATTACTTCATGGATGTCTTTCACAGAAACTGGTTGAAAGGATGACAAAAGGGGCCCAAAATACGATAAACTAGTAAAAAGGGTCGCTACAAGATCTCCTTTTTTTTCGATTTTACCAAAAAATTAAAAAAACTTTGAAAATAAAATATAAAAAAAATTTAATAAATATTAAAATAAAAATTTTTAAAAATAAATTTCAATTTACAAATAACATAAAAACATAACAGAATGAAAAAATAAAAAAAAATTTTTTATAATATTTTTTCTTCTATCTCTTTCTTTTTCTTCTTTTTTTTTTTTTTCTTTTTCTCTTCCCGATTTTATGAATTAATTTTGTCCCCTTGTTTCCGAAGAACTAGAAAAAAAACGGGACAACAACAGCCCAAACACCCAGAACGGGCAAAAAGCATAATAAAAAGGGCAGAAAGAAATTGAAAAAGCGACACAGAAAAATTAAAAAAAAAGGAAAAAAAAATTTTATTTTTGCCTCCTTCCACTAACTAAACCCCCCCACAACACTAACGGGTCCCTTTCCCAGGATTTTGGGGACAAAAAAAAGGGGCAAACCCCGACCCTTACCCGCCACACCACAAACCCCCCCCCAAAAAAAAGCCCCCGAAAACCACCAAACCCCAAATTTTTTTTTTTTCCCCCCAAACAACTCTTGGCACTGCCCCCAACCCCACCCCCCCCCCCCCTACCTCAAAATTAACAATTTCAACCCCCTACCCCCCCCCGGCACCCACCACAACTTTTTTTTTTTTTTCTTTTTCAACACAACTTTAAACCCTAAAAAACCCCCCAAAGGGAAAACCTTACAACTTAAATAAAAACCCTTTTGCCAAAACACACTTCACAACTAACAAACTTTTTTTAAATCGTTGCGACAACAACTTCCGGGGAACCAACCGGGAAAAACCCCCCCCCAAAAAAGATTTTTCCAAAATAAAATCTACCCCAAAAAAAACCCCTTCGCCCTCTTCACCACACCCCAAAAAACCCCTTGACCCCAACCCCCCAAAACCCCCCCAAAAACTGAAAACTCCCAAAAAAATTTAAATAACCCCACAAAACTGCCCACCCGACCCCTACCCCTCACAAAACACCTCCCCTCCCCCCCACGGCCCCCTTTTTCCTTCCCTTCCTTTTCTTCTTCCCCCCTTTTTTTCTTCTTCTTTTTCCCCTTTTTTTTCCCCTTTTTTGATTTTTTTTTAAAATTAAAAAATAAAAAATTAATCAAAAAATATGATATGAAAAAAAAACTAACAAAAAACGTTTTATTGATTTTTTAAAAAAAAAAAAGGTTTTCAAAAATAGGTATGCGCCACCAACAAGAATAGAAATTAAAAATTCACTCTAACCACTCCCAACCACACTCTACACTCTCAACTACACTACACACACACACCACAACACACACAACTACACTCACACCCCACACACACATATCTGCCACGCCCCTCCAACCCCTTTCAAAAACCTACTTTCAAAGAAAACAAATGCACTTTTTGGTTGGCCCCAGGCTCCCCCCCCAAAAAAACAAAACCCCCAGCTCGACGGCCAAAGAAAAAAAACTGAACACATCACCCTTTCGCGACTCACTCGCCTTCTCCAAACTGAATATAAACCAATACCCCCGTTTCAAATGTTTCAAAAATTTGCACCCCTTATCCGAACTGTCTTCACCTTACACTCCCCCGTTCGCTTCGCTCACTGCAGAAACTTACTTTTAAAACACCCAATTAAAACAAACCACTGTTTTCCTCGCTCTTCTCTTTTCGGGTCTACCACCTGGAATGACCCCCGTCTTTCACTTCGCCAAAAGCCACTTGAACCTTAAAAACCCCCCAAAAACGAAATTTTTCCACCTGACCACCCCCCATCTCTTTTTCCTACTTTTCAACAGCATCCTTAAACCCTTTCATCACCACCTAAGTGTGTTGGTGTTTGGGGTTGTGTGGGTGGTGTTTTGGTGTGGTGGTGTGTGTGTGTGTGTGGGGGTTGTGTGTGTGGAGAGAAGAAGAGAGAGGAGAGAGGGGAAGAGAAAGAGAAAAGAAAGGGGAAGAGAGAAGAGAGAGAGAAGAGAGAGAGTGTGGTGTGTGTGTACTGTGTGTACATAAATTTAAAATATCTTCTTATTTGAGGAAATTTTGCATCGTGTAATGTTTTTGAGTGCAACGCTTAAATTTTTGTTTTACAATTTTCAGCCTATACAAATTCCATTTCTTCTTCTTCTTTTTTTCCTTTTCTTTCTTCTTCTTTCTTTTTCTTCTTCTTTTTTTCTTTTTAAACTTATTTTTACTACTCTACGCCGCCACCCCCCCACACCGCCGCCACCACCACCCCACCCCACCATTCTACTTCTTCACTAAAAATGAAATTATAGTTTTTGATACTACTACTACTACTACTAAAAACTATACTACTACTAAAACACACTTCCCATACTCTCGCTGCTGCAGTTTAAACTATTTTCTCCCACCACCACCCCCCACCACCACCACCACCTCATCATACTTCTACTAAAATAATGCAATTATAGTTTTGAATAAACTACTAAACTACTACTACACACACTCAAAACACTACTACACTACACGCTGCTGCTGCTGCTACGCTACTTTTTTCTACTACAAACACAAAACTACTACTACTACTACACTACAACTACTGATGAGGATGATGACGATGACGATGATATAATGATAAAGAAAGATAAAAATAGTGATATGATTACATATTTTATTTTGGGGGATGGGGGGGGGGGTAAGGGGGTATTTTTATGGTTCGGGGCTAAAACCTGGAGATCACTAAGGTTTCCCCACAAAACATCAAGGTGCCGCTTCCGACTGGGGGGTTTAAACGAGATGATGAACTTTAACACTGAAACAAAAACAATGACACCGCAACCACCACCACCACCCCCCCATACAATATCCAAATTTTTTAAAGGGAAAGTTGAAAGAAACTATGCACAACAGTAGCTAATAAACCCAAAACACAAAAAAAAGCAACCCCAAAACAAACAAAAAAAAGTCCCCACCCCATTGTCGGGGCCCCTACGCGGCCCGAAACAATTGATGTCCGAGTAATGACGATCCGCGACGTCAGGGGGGAAGGGGACGTCATCGACGGTGACGGTGAAGAGGCGCTGTGTGTCATTCAGAGCTACCAGGGCAGCTGACTGGTCCACCACCTGAAAGTCTTTCATGAACTGCTCCAGGCGTGAGCTGTCACCTGTTGTGACACACAAAATGACGTCACCAACCAGCCGCTCTAAGCAGGAGCTGTCAGCTGTTACGTAACATGACGTCATCCTGACCCCTTTCAGCTGGGGGGGGGTTTTTTTTACACATACTCATTAGTGAACGCTTCAGGTTGGATAAGGTTAGCGCATTGAGTGTGGGTTACAAAGGAGGGGGACCGTTTTTTCGGTTTTGGTTCATAAATGTACAGTCCCCCCTTCACCCAGCTTAAATGATACTCTCTTAGGGTCAGGAACGTAAAGCACGAGGGAGAGGGGGTGGGGGGCTGCTGTCATATGTTGGGCCCCGGAGAACAGGTTCCGACTCTCGCACCTAAGGGAAAGGTGGGTTTTTTTTGGGGAAACTTTTCCCGTACCTTTTTTTTTACCCGGAGGAATTTTTATTAATTTTTCAAATAATGAGTCATAAACGCTTGGGCTGAAAACGTACAAAAAAGGTTTTTGAAAAAGCTAGTTTTTTTTCACTTCAAAATGTTCAAAACGTTTTTGAAAGTTACTGTACTTTCACAGCTTCTATGCACTGCTTTAGACTGAAGGGGGAAAAAAAAACCCCAACAAAACAACAAACACTTAAAAAAACCACCTTTTATTTAAATCCAAACATTTTAAAATCTTTGCTGTCAGTTTAAAACCCGGTATTCATCAGAGAATTTGTTTTACTTTTTGAATGGAAAAAAACCAAAAAAAATTTAAACTGGGGAAAAAAAAAAAACGAAAAAAAACTTACATATTTTTAATTACTTCCACTGCTAAAACAAAATTTGTTGAACATTTTCTGTGAAATTGACCAACAAACCCCAGACTATTACTATCCTTTTTAAAACAAAGAAAACAGTTTTAAAATGAAAATACAATAAAAAGCTACAAATACAGCATGAAAATTTAATTTTTTGAATTTTTTTTTACAAAACCCCGTCCCCTAATTTTTAAGTTAAAATATTTTTTTTGAACAAGCCTTTTTAAAACCAAAAAAAAGGGGAAAAAAAACCAAAAAAGACAGGGAAAAAAAGTTCGATAAAGAATTACACTTTCCCTACAACCCAAACTTTTTCCCAAAGTTAAAAGGGAAGTCAACAGTGGCTTTCAAACACCTGTGCTCTACTTCAAAAAAAAAAGAAAATGAGGTTTTAAATTAAGAAACCCTATCTAAAAGCAAATACTTTCTTTTAGTTCCAAACTGTCCAAAGTTTTGCTGTAAAGTAATAACCATTACAAGCTCCAACTTTATTTAATTCGAAATAAAAAGGAAAAAAAATTTTTTTAAATTTAAAAAGCCACAACTTTTGAAGATAAATGCTACTTCCCTTCGGTCCCAAACTCTGGGGCCCAAATTTTTTCCCCGAATTCACGATAAAATTTCAGAAAGTTTAAAAGGGAAATTTTTTTTTTTTATTATTTATTCTTTTATATCGAGGATAATGGAATGAGCACTCATTTGAATTTTTACATCCAGTCCCCGAGAGAGAAAGAAAATCACGTTTTTACCTTTGAACAACCCCCCCCCAAAAAAAAACACCTCTTTTAATTAAGAAATGCTAACTTCCATTCAGTTCTAAACTCTAGTCAAACATTCGCCTGACATTAAAGATAAATTTCACAGAGTCAGTACTCCTTCCTTTCCATCAGTTGCAAAAGAGAAACGAAATCAAACCTCACGTTTTTAACTTTGACAAAACAATCCAAACCCCAAAACCTCTTTCTAGTAACAAACACTTACTTCCATTCAGTTCCAAACTGTCTCCGAAGCTTGCCCTGAAGGTAACTTTGACCGTCAGAGACTCTGTGTTCCGCTTTTCCCGTCGCTTAGAGGAGGAGATGCCAGGCGATGGACAATCCGCGGTGACTTTGACTTCACACTTGCCTTGCTGGACACAGGGCAGGGCTTTCAGGTTCGTGTCCACCCCGCTGACCAATTTGGTACTTCTGGTTACAAGGGGCGTGGTTCAGTGGTATTGTGTTGGTCATGATCACGTCTGTGGGAGTTCTGAGGGCTGCGCATACAGACATAGACACAGACTCACAGATGTATACACACACACACACGAACATACACACGCGCGAGCGCGCGCACACGCGCATGCACACACATACACACATAAACGTACACACACACACACACACACACACACTGATAATAACATTGTACTGAATGGCGTTGTAATGTCTCCATTGTGTTTCATTGCATGGCAATTTTCAAATTTTGTATTTTATTGTTTTGTGTTGTAGTGCACGGCAAAGTCTTGCTTTGTCTTGCCTTGTATTTCATTCTACTGACCCTGTGTTTGATTTATTTTTTATACTTTAAAAAAATTATTGTTTTATTTCGAGGATAATGGAATAAGCACTCGTGCGCATTTTTACATCTAGTCCCCGTGTGCACACAGTTTTGTAGATTTTGGCATCCGTTCCCACTGGCACACAATGGCCCATTTGTCTGAAAAGCGCAACGGGGTTTAACGTGTGTGTAAGATGTTCTGCGTGCGTTTTTTCACACGGGACCTCGATTTATAGAGTGTGTGTGTGTGTGTTGTGTGTGTGTGTGTGTGTGTGTGTGGTTGTGTATGTGTGTGTGTGTGTGTGTGTGTGTGGTGTGTGTGTGTGTGTGTGTGTTTGTGTGTGTGTGTGCTTGTGTGTGTGCGTGCACACGCGTGTGTGTCGGGGGGTGGGGGGGGACGGGGGGAGGGGGGGCGGGGAAGTAGAGAGACAGAGACAGACAGAGGCAGAGACACAAAACCACAAAGACAGACAAGACAAACACAATCACATAATACAGAGACACAGACAGAACGACAGACAAACAGACAGAGGTAAATCTTCAAAAACAAAAGAAACTTTTACTTACGAGTGCAGTAGCTAATACAGAAACAGACACGTTTTTTAAAACAAAACAACCAACATACAACATTAACAAACAAAAGAAGCTTGACACTTACGAGTGCAGTAGCGAATACAGACACAGGCAAAAAGTTTGTTTTTTTTTGGTTATAAAACAACAACCAACATTACAACATAACAAACAAGAGAAGCTCGACACTTACGAGTGCAGTAGTGAATACAGTCACAGACAAGTATTATAAAACCAAAACAACCAACATACAACATTAACAAACAAAAGAAGCTCGACACTTACAGGTGCAGTAGTGAATACAGACACAGACAAGTATTATAAAACCAAAACAACCAACATACAACATTAACAAACAAAAGAAGCTTGACACTTACCAGTGCAGTAGCGAATACAGACACAGACAAGTATTATAAAACCAAAACAACAAACATACAACATTAACAAACAAGAGAAGCTCGACACTTACGAGTGCAGTAGTGAATACAGTCACAGACAAGTATTATAAAACCAAAACAACCAACATACAACATTAACAAACAAAAGAAGCTATGACTTACCGGTGCAGTAGCGAATACAGACACAGACAAGTATTATAAAACCAAAACCACCAACATACAACATTAACAAACAAAAGAAGCTATGACTTACCGGTGCAGTAGCGAATACAGACACAGACAAGTATTATAAAACCAAAACCACCAACATACAACACTAACATACAAAAGAAGCTTGACAGTAGCGAATACAGACACAGACAAGTATTATAAAACCAAAACCAACATATAACATTAACAAACAAAACAAAGCTATGACTTACGGGTGCAGTAGTGAATGGCGTGTTTGGCCTCCACAGTAGCGTTGGGTCTCTGGAAGGGCCAGCGGTAGCCTGTCATCTGACCACAGCTGTACACTTCAGGCAGGGCAGTGTGGTAGCCCGGGGAGCAGCGGACCCTGCAGGTCTTCTGGTAAGGAGTGTCCGTCTCGTTGCAGCTGAAGGTAGTCCCGTGAGCCTCTGGCAGTCGGCTGCATTCTGTTGGTACAGCGTGGTATTGTTTCAAACACTTTTCTTCCAAGCTCCTCAGCTAGAGAGCTCCGAGGTCCACCACTAGTGAGACTTGGCGTACATAATTTTTTTTAAACCCCCCCCCCCCCCACGATGCATTGAGGGTAGCCGCATTTCCATGAGAGAAAACAGACCTGGATTCCTATTTGCCACGAAACAAAACAGAATTAGCTTTTTTGCCATGATACAAGCCAGACCTGGCTTTTTGCCATGAGAGAAAACAGACCTGGATTTTTTTCCATGACATAAAACAGACCTTCTCCATTTCCCATGACATGAAACAGACCTGGCTTTTTACCATGATAAAAAACAGACCTGGCTTCTATTTGCCACACTAGAATAAAAATAAAAATAATAATAATGCATGGAATTTATATAGCACTGAATCTTGTAAAGAAACAAATCAAAGCGCTCAAAAGAAAACAGACCTGGCTTCCATTTCCAAGACTAGAAAACAGACCTGGCTTTCATTTGCCATGACAGAAAACAGACCTGGCTTCCATTTGCAACACTAGAAAACAGACCTGGTTTCCATTTGCCATGACAGAAAACAGACCTGGCTTCCATTTGCCATGACAGAAAACAGACCTGGCTTCCATTTGCCACACTAGAAAACAGACCTGGCTTCCATTTGCCATGACAGAAAACAGACCTGGCTTCCATTTCCAACACTAGAAAACAGACCTGGCTTCCATTTGTCATGAAAAAAACAGACCTGGCTTCCATTTGTCATGACAGAAAACAGACCTGGCTTTTTACCATGACAGCAAACAGACCTGGCTTTCATTTCCAATGACAAAAAACAGACCTGGCTTCCATTTGCCACACTAGAAAACAGATCTGGCTTCCATTTGTCAAACTAGAAAACAGACATGGCTTCACTTTGCCACACTAGAAAACAGACATGGCTTCAATTTGCCATGACAGAAGCAGACCTGGCTTTTTACCATGATAGAAAACAGACCTGGCCTCCATTTCCCATTACACAAAACAGACCTGGCTTCGATTGATTCGGCTAGAAAGCAGACCCCAGCTCTATTTACCATGATAGAGAACTTGTACGACTGTTGTTGAGTATAATGTAGACAGGCCAGATTTCCCTTTAACTCTTTCTGCTCTATAGGTGCAGACCAAGTTTTCTCCTCCTGCCCAGCTGTGCAGCCAGTTGTACATGAAACACAGGCATGTTGAGAAAACGAGTGGATGGCTTTCAAATTTCACAGAGTTACATTCATGGAAATAAACTATTAAAGGTAAAGTTTTATAGCTATTGAGTAAAAAAACCACAACAGTTTATTTGTTTGAAGTAAATAACAAATTTGGTAACCAGTGGAAGAAATACAGCATTTTGCTTATAAGTATGAGACAAAAGTTAAAGAAAACATTGCCAAACAACAACAACAACAATAAGAACATTCTCTGTAAGTTTTCAACACAGAGGAAACTTTATTATCACTTCAGAATAGATGCTGTGAGATGATAAATATAATGCTCTGACCAATTGGACTAGTCTGCCCACCATTTTTTATGGTATAAAACAGACTTGACTTTCATATAACTCGAAAAATGAAATAACAGACCTAATAATAATAATAATAATGTATGGAATTTATATAGCGCTGAATCTTGTAAAACAACAAATCAAACCTAACTTTCATCATCATCATCATCATCATCATCATCATCATCATCATCATCATCATCATCATCATCATCATCATCATCATCATCATCATCATCAGACCCGTGACCTTGGCGGTCGTGGGGGAGACATGAAAGACAATGCCGTGGTAAGCCTCCTCCATCCATCTCGGTCCTCGGCTCTGCGTAGTAGTGCCGAGTCATTCATCCTGGTCCATTCTCTGATGTTGTCCATCCATGACTTGTTCTGTCTTCCCCTCCTTCTGCCACCTTCGAGTGTTCCCTGCAGTACTGTTTTGGGCAGAGTGTTGTGGCGGGTGACGTGGCCGAACCATGTCAGCTTTTTCTTCTTGACGATGGTGAGAAGGGGTTCCTGTGGACCTGCCAGCCGTGTTATTTGACTCTTGACAAATCATTGGTCTTTCGTTCTCTCCAGGATATGCCCAGTAGTTTTCTATGGCATTTTGTTTCAAATGACTGGATTCGCTTTGCTGTTTCAGCAGTCAATGTCCAGGTTTCACTTCCGTACAGCAGGATCGACTGAATTAGGCTTTGTAGAGCTTTAGTTTGATAGGGAAACTGATCTCTTTACTTTTCCATATGGTGGTGAGTTTTGTCATGGAAGATGTTGCCATGGCTATTCTGACTTTGATTTCTGTTGTCGATCGCCCGTCCTTTGTGAGTGTAGCGCCGAGGTAATTAAAAGCGTCTACCTCCTCCAGTTGTTGGCCGTTCATGTAAATTTTAGCGGTGGCATTGCTCGTGCTGTTCACAAGTACTTTACTTTTTCTCCGAGCTCACCTCCATCCATATGCTCCAGCTCTGTTCTCAAGTCTGGTCGTAAGATCTTGCAGCTCTGTGTTACTTCCGCCCATGAGGTCAATGTCATCGGCAAACCGTAAGTTGTTGAGGGGTCTGCCGCCAATGGAGATGGTAGAGTGGAAGTCATGGACGGTCTCTCTCATAATGTTTTCCAAGAACAGATTAAACAGGACTGGAGATAACAGGCATCCTTGTCGGACCCCAACTGTGGTTTTGAAGTAGTCTCCGACCTGATTGTTCAGAAGGACTGCACTGCTTGCGGTGTTGTATAGTGCTTGAATGGTTTGCACTAGTCCTTCTTCAATGCCAAACATTCTGAGGACCTGCCACAAGCCTTCGTGCCATACTCTGTCAAAAGCCTTCTGAAGTCGATGAAGTTGTGGAACAGGTCTCTCTGATGTTGAAGATGTTTTTCCATCATGATGTGGCAGTTAAAAAATCTGTTCGATTGTGCTCCTGCCTGCCCTGAACCCAGCTTGTTCCTCTGCAAGGTGTTCTTCTGCCTCCTTCTTGAGTCGATTCAAAATAACTTTGAGCATGATCTTGCTGGCGTGGCTGATGAGGCTGATTGTTCTATAGTTTGGGCATTGGCGTAAATTCCCCTTCTTGGGCAGGGGTATGATGAGTGATTGTGTCCATTCTGTTGGCCACTGTTTTGTCTCCCAGATCTTCTGACAAATAGCTGTAACATATGTGATGACTGTTTCGCCACCATGCTTGAGCAGCTCTGCTGGTATATTGTCTGCTCCTGGGGACTTTCCTACTGGTAAGCTGCGGATGGCTTCTTCCACTTCTTCCCTCAGTATAGGTTATGGCGAGGGTGCTCTTGATGTTGCTGCTTTCTCTTCTATTATGCTCTTGTCAGGTCGTATTGGGTAGTTGTACAGTTCTTGACAATATTCAGACCACCTGTTCAATGCAGCTGAGCTTTCTGTGAGGAGGTTTCCGGAGCTGTCTTCATTGACTGATGATTTGGTTTGAAGTGGTTTTGTGAGTTTCTTCAGGGTGTCGTATGCCTTTTTACTGTTGCCCACTTTCATGTTTTTTTCGATCTCATCACATTGATCACTGATCCACTTCTCTCTGGCCTTTAACATTGACTTCTTCACGAGATTGTTGGCCTCCCGGTATTCTTTAGGGTTGGAGGACCTGGTTGGTTTCAGTGCTCTTCTTGTATCGCAGAGGTCCAAGATGTCATTGGTAGTCCATGGCTGGTGTTTATTCCTCTGACGACCGAGTACCTCCTCTGCTGTTTCTCGGACTGCCTCATTGAAGTTGTTGGTGAGGTCATTGATGTCATTGTCCAGGAAGGTTAATGCCGCAAAACGTCCGCCAAGCTTAGCTTGGAAGATCTCCTCAACATCTGGATCTTTCCGTTTGTCCACGTCAAATTTGATACGTGGGTTTGCAGGCTGTTTGTTTTTCTTCAGCTTCATTTTGAATACCAGCAGCACAAGGTCGTGGTCGCTGCCTATGTCAGCTCCAGGGTAGGTTCTTGTTCTGGCTCTGTTGATGCTGGATTTGAAGCGCCGTGGTGTTAAGATAAAATCTATTTGGTTATGGATCTTGCCGTTTGGCGCATGCCAGGTTGTCCTCTTGACTGCTTGTGGGGATAGAGGGTATTGGCAATGGTAAGTCTGTGGGTGCAGGCAAACTCCAGCAGACGTAGTCCCTGTCGTTGGTCTCCCC
>CM054160.1:1221785-1244285 GCA_028751875.1 Rapana venosa | reverse complement strand
GCCGTGACGACGTCAACAACAACAAATGATTGATGTGATGGATGATGATGATGTTGATGATGATGATGATGTTGATGTTAACTTTACTACAGACTACTACTATACTACTATACTCTATTATATACTACTAGCTACTACCATACTAATACTACTACTACTACTACTACTACTACTACTACTACTACTATTACTACTACTATACTTATCTACTATACTACTAATCATAATTAATAATAATTATGTTGATGGGTGTTGATGATGATGATGATGATGATGATGATGATGATGTTGATAATAATAATATAATAATAAATAATAATAATAATAATAATAATAATTATAATAATAACACAGCAGCAGCTAGACAACAAACAATATACTACTACAACAACAACAACAACAACAACTACAACAACTACTACTAATACTACTACTACTACTACTACTACTACTACATTATACTACTACTACTACTACTACTACTACTTCTTACAACACTTACTATACTACTAATACTACTACTACTACTTCTAATACTACTACTTTCTACTACTAATTAAGAAAAATATCGATTTCTAAAATTTGTTCTGTGTTTGATAGTATCAAACGTAGACCTTTTTTAGCGAAGTGATACGAGAGGGGTTCATTCTCAGATGGACGGAGCAGAATGGAGAGATGAGATCAATAACAGTACAATTACAACAACGGACGGACAACTTATAACTAATTTACATTGCATTATGAATACAGAGTTTGCATTGATATCACGATGCTAAGCTTTTTTGAAAATATAATAATAATAAATAATAATAATAATTAATAATAATAATAATAATAATAATAATATTAATAATAATAGTATTAATAATAATTATATAATAGATAATAATTATAATATTATTATTTATTATTTTTATTTTTATTATTATTTATAAGATATGGAATTTATATAGCGCTGAATCTTGTAAAGAAACAAAATCAAAGCGCTGCTGCTGCAGTTAATGGAGAAGGTTGGTGTTTCAGATACAGCCAGCTGAAGGGGAGGAAGGTTGGTATTCAGTCAGCAGCTGCAGGTAGATATTTTGAACCTAGTTCATACTTCAAAAGTGGACACTGCTGCTTTCAGAGGGATGTTTCCACCAGAGGCCCTCACGTCAAAACTGTACAGCGCTGGCAACAGTCGTGTCCAGTTTGTCCAGTTGTGCAGCAAAGGATACTGTATGGGTCAGTCACCGTCAAGTGAACAGTAAAGTGAGAACAGTGAAATATACAGGTAAACTGTGTGAAATCGTAGACCAGAAATAGGCCAAAAGCTTCGTGAGTTATGGATGTAACCTCAGTGCCAAGCCTTACCTTTACTCTTACTTTACTTTTGTGTTCCGCTTATACTCAGAGGCGTCGCGGGCAGATATAGCTGTCTGTCGGCAGCGAGGCGTGTAGCCTGGAGGAGGGACATGCCGTGGGCTTTTAGGGTGTCGGCCACGGAATCATTCCATCTTCTTCTTGGTCGTCCTTTGGCTTTCCTTCTGAGTGCCGGGTGTTGTAGGCCCCCGGAAAAGAGTGGCTGGTTTGTGAGGCATCCGGTCAGGTGTCTGAACCACGTTGATCCTTGATGGTCGATGTGTTTGTAGGAACTGGGTGTGCACCTACCATGTCTCTGATGACTTTGTTTCTGTTTTTTGTCTCTTCGGGTCTTGGTGACTGCTCTTCTTAGGCATCTCATTTCACACGTGTCTAGTTTACGTTCGAGGGCCTTTGTGCGAGGCCATCAATTGTTGACACTGGTAGTGAGCGTTGGCAGGAAGTTGGTTGTTAATCAGTTTTGCCTTTGTGTCCTTGGGGATGCAGGGTTGTTACAGGAGAGGGGCGAGCTTGGTAGCTGACCGCATTAGCTTCTGGACATCTTGTTTCAATTACCACGGTCTAATCTTCGTTCTATGCATGAAGGAATACATCTGCCCAGATATTTAAATTCGACTGACTTGATGTAACTGGGGATCAATGATATTGATGTCAGAATGGTGATGGTTGTCTCATGCTTTCTTTACTCATCAGTGTGAAATGCTGTGACCACGTTAAGTTGGACTGTCTTCAGCGGGACATTCTCTTAGCGTTACAATTGTTTGCGTGAGTTTATCTTTTAAAAGTGAAAAAAAATCTTTGAGTTCGTGTTACCACCACCACACCACACCACCACACCAACACCACACCACACCACCACCACCACCACAACCACCACCATCTGCACTACTACAACCACTCCACCATTCACCACCCCAGCCTTCTCTCTCACACCCCCACCCCAATCCCCGTCCCCCCCCCCACACACACCCTTACCTTTCTCAAATTGACACAGACGCCCAGATCTGTTCTCCGGGCACTGACAGGTGTAGTTCCTCCCAGCGGGCACACACCGGGCACCTTCCTGGCACTGGTTCTCGAAACAGCCGTCTGGAGGCACCTGACACAAGATCCACCTTTCTTGCCTTCGTATAAGGTAAAGGTGTCCCATAACCTACAAGGTCGTAGGTGAGCGAGGCGTCAGAGACCTCAACTTCTCTAGGGGCCAGCGTATTGAGGGTGGTGCTCATCTCCTCTCCCTCGCTGCTTTACCTTCCCTGACCCTAAAGAGGGCAGGTACCCATTTACAGCTGGGTGAACTGGGGGAACTGTACTGAAGCTACGGTCACCCATCCAAGTGGTAACCACTCTCGATTCTGCTTAACCTAAGCTGAGGGAAAGTGAGCTCTTGTTTTTACGAAACCACAAAAGTATATACTTTGTTACATGATTTTCCATGCATCATCTTCTTTTTCTTCTTATTGATTCTTCTACTTCTTCACATGTTGAAAAAGACTAATATCACAAAACGACAATGCCACATGGAACAAATATCACACAAAGTGAGAGAGAGTGTCATTGACTATATCATTAACTAAACAGTACAACATAGCAAAATATCCCCACGAATTGACTGTGCAATTTGACTAAAGTCACACAAATGTACAACGCCACATGACGAATACAATGCCACGTGAACGGACTATCATTGACACGTGACTAATATCAAAGCCACGTGACAAATGTCAATGCCACGTGACAAATATCAAAAGCCACATGACAAACATAAATGCCGCGTGGGACAATATATCGAAAAGCCACGTGACAAGTATCTAAGGCTACGTGACATACTTTAAATGCAACGTGACAAATATCAATGGCACGTGACAATATTATCAATGCCACTGACAAAGTTCAAGTGTAAGTCATATATATTACACAAGCTGAGAGTGCCATATGGCCAATATTACACAGATCGAGTGTCAAACAGCAAAAATCACACAAAAAAGACAGTACCCCCTGATAAATATCACACAAACCTACATTTCTACATACAGACATTACACCCAATCACAATAATACATGCCAAATTGTCATATCTACTGACACTAACACGTCATCATGACAGATTGAATTATAAAAGCGTCACAATCACCAAAAAAAGAAAATTAAGCACGAATCATCGAATATGAATTCACGACAAAACTTATCACACAGACACGCACTGAAAACCATACAGAGAAGTGCCAACATCTCATGGAAGGACGCACCTCTAGACACACAAAGCCATAACAGAGATGTCGGCCAACATGTCAATACGTCACCTGACAGACACACACAAAGCCCATACAGAAGGAATGCCATCATTTTTTTCTCTGCCATTGTAGTCACTGTCACACACACAAAGCCTTACAGTGAAGTGCAACATGTCATTGACGTCAACCTGCACACACACAAAGCCATACAGTGATTGTGACAACTTGTCAATAAACGTCACCTGACAGACACACATAAAGCCATACAGAGAAGTGCCACATTTGTCAAAGACGTCACCTGAAAGTGTCACCGGGACCAACCCTCTGACTGAGACATGAAAAACCTGATGGTCACATTTTCACTCCCCCTGGCTCCCCACATCTGGACTGCTTGGCACACTGGTCACAGCTGATTCACGGTACACACGACACAGAGTACACATACAACACCGTACACTTACAACACAGTAACATACAACACAGTACACATACAACACGTACCACATACACACACAGTACACATACAACACAGTACACATACAACACAGTACACATACAACACAGTACATATCATATATATTATAGCATGTACACAGGACACGTTTACACATACAAACACAGTAATATACAACGCAGTTAAACATACAACACAGTACACATACAACACAGTACACATTACGAACAGTACATATACTAACACAGTCACATTACAAACAGTACACTTACAACACAGTTACACATCATGTAGTATATTAACAACTGTACACACGACACTGTACAATATACAACGCAGTACACATTATGTAGTATATAAACACTGTACACCACGACACGTACACATACAACACAGTACCACATCAGGTAGCATATTACACTGTCACACGAACTACAAGTACTTATACAACACTGTAACATCATGTAGCATATATAACACATGTACACTCGACACAGTACAATAAACCAGTTACATGTCTTGTAGTAATATAACATGTACACCAAGACATCAGTAAAATGCAACACCAGTAACACATAACAACACAGTGTACACATACAACACAGTACACATCATGTAGTATATAGCACTGAACACACGACACAGTACATAAACAACACTGTATATATCATGTAGTATATAACACTGTACACACGACACAGTACACATACAACACAGTACATAACATGTAGTATATAACACTGTACACACAACACTGTACACATACAACACAGTACATATCATGTAATATATAACACTGTACACACAACACAGTACATATCATGTAGTATATAACACTGTACACACGACACAGTACACATACAACACAATACATATCATGTAGTATATAACACTGTACACACGACACAGTACATATACAACACAGTACACATCATGTAGTATATAACACTGTACACACGACACAGTAAACATACAACACAGTGCTCATAACACAATACACACTGCGTGTTCATCAGCATTATCGTGGTCGTCGTCGTCGTTGTCGTCGCCATCATCATCATCATTATCATCATCATCATCATCTCCGTCGCCATTATCATCATCATCATCGTCATCACCACCACCACCACCACCAATATCATCATCTCCACTACCAACTATCTGTTATATATCATCATCACCACCCACACCACCACCACCCAACACCAAGCCCACCACCACCTTTCCACACCACCACCACCCCACCACCATCATCATATTCTTCATCTTCATCATCATCATCATCAATCATCATCATCTTTCATTCATTCCTCATCTTCATCATCTTAATTCATTACCACCTTTCCTTTTATATTTTAGTTAGTTTTGTTTTTTACTTTTTGTTGCGTTTGTTTTGTGAGTGTTATTCTTTATAGGATGGCTTGATGGAAAGAAAACCCAAAACCCCCAAACCCGAGCCAACTATAAAAAAAAAAAAAAAATATTGGAAGCACGTTATGCGTGCGGTGCGGGTGTGTGTGTGCGTGCGCGTGTGTGGCGCGCGCGTTGTGTGTGTGCGTGCGTGGTGTGTGTATGTAATGTGTGTGTGGGTGTGTGTGTGTGTGTGTGTTGTGTGTGTGTGTGTGTGTGTGTGAGTGTGTGTGTGTGTGTGTGTGTGTGTGTGTTGTGTGTGTGTGTGTGTGTGTGTGTGTGTGTGTGTGGAGGGGAAATTCACACCACTGTTGATGCAAGTCCTTCCAAAAGTTCTTCGGATGAGACTATAAACCGAGGTCCCGTATGCGAACGCACGCAGAACATCTTGCGCACACGTTAAAACCCGTTACGCTTTTCGGACGAGTAGGCCATTGTGCGCCGGTGGGAATGGATGACAAGAATGACAAAACTGCATACACACGGGACCTGGATGGGGGAAAAAAGGCACATAAGTGCTTATTCCATTATCCTTAAAAAGAATGCAAGTTTCTATTTCAGGTGCCTTAGTATGTATGATGTTTCTGTTCACGTGCCGAATGCGGGTAGCGTGGCCGGTTAAGGTTAATGAACCTGTTTAAAATAGTAATAATAATAAATGTATGGGAATTTAGTAGCGATGAATCTTGTAAAGACACATATCAAAGCGCTCAGTGACTTTCTTTTTTTTAATCGAGGGATAATGAAATAAGCATCATTGTGCTTTTTAAGATCCAAGACCGTGTGTATGCGGTTTTGTATTTTTTTGTCATTCTTCCCCCGGCACAAAAATGGCCTACTCTTTCGAAAAAGGCGGAAGAGGATTTAAACGTGAGCAAGATGTTTGCATGCGTCCGCACACGGGACCTCGGTTTATTCTCTCATCCGAAGAACTTATTTCTTTCTTCTTTCTTTCTTTCTTTTTTAAAATATATAATGCTCGTCTCATGTTAATATTTTTTTTTGCTTGTGTGTTGCTGTTGGTTTTTTAAAAAAACCTTTTGTTTTTGTTTATAAATAAATGGAGTAATGAAAACAGAACATATACTGTTTATTCAAAGTATTGTCTGAAAATGAAACAAACGGAATTTGACCATCATCATGGCCACCACCGCTACCCACCACAACCACCACAATTACCGCCACCACCACCACCCCTACCACTAATGACGATGTCGCCGCCGCCGTTGCTGCTACCACCACCACCACCACAACTATCATCATCATCATCATCTTCATCATAATCATCATCATCATCATCATCACATTCATCATCTTCAAAACACAACCACCCCCAATCCACCATCCTCACTACCATCACCATCCTTACCTCACCACCACCACCACCACATTCTCTCAACACCATCACCACCACCACCACCACCGACCTATCACCTCACCACCACCACCACCACCATAACACCATCCATCCTCACCACCACCACACCACCACCATCAACCCCACCACCATCACCACCACCACACCATCACCACACCATCCTCACCACCACCACCACCATCACACCACACACCACCACACCATCACACCACACTCCATCCACCACCATTCCTCACCACCCTCACCACCACCACCACCACCATCACCATCAACACACCACCACCACCACTTTCACCACACACCAACACCACCATTCCTCACCTCTCACCACCCACACACCACACCCCCATCCATCATTCCCCACCACCACCACCACACTTTCTCCTCCATCATCTCACCACACCTCATTTTCACACCATTTCCACACCACACACCACCTTCACACCATCCTCACCACCACCACCACACACCACCACCACCTCACCACCATCACCACCACCTCACCCTCACCACCACACACCACCACCACACCACCCTCACCTGCCCACCACCACCACCCTCACCAGCACCCACAGCCCACCTCACCACCACCTCCACCACCACCCCACCACCACCACCACCACACGGACACTGACCTTACAGGTGGAGGGGTTGGGAGAGTGAGGGCAGGCTGGGGGTTCCACCCAGTGTGTTGTTGGCTGCTGGTCAGTGCTAGGAAGAGGTGGACAGGTCATACCTGATGCTGACCTTGTGACCCCTGAACTGGACCCCGCAGGACCCGACATGTGGCTGGGACACGTCACGTGAAGAACGAAACGAATGAATGAATGAATAAATGGATGGATGAATGAATGGAGGAATGGATGGATGGATGGATGGATGAATGAATAGATGAATGAATGAATGAACGAATGAATGAACGAATGGATGAATGGATGAACGAATGAATGGATGATGGATGAGGGAATGAATGGATGGATGAATGAATGGATGGATGAATGAATGGATGGGGATGGATGAATGATGATGAATGAATGAATAAATGAATGATTGGATGATAAATAAATGGTGAATGAATGGAATGAATGACATGATACATGAATGAATGAATGAATGGATGGATGGATGGATGGATGAATGATTGAATGAGATGATGTATGGATGAATGAATGAATGAATGGATGGTGAGATGATGAACGAACGAAATACGAATGAGATATGAATGAATGGATGGATAGATGGATGAATGAATGAATGCAATGGTTGAAATGAATGAATGAATGATTGGATGAATGAAATGAATGGGATTGTATAGAATAATTGGGATGAATGATTAATGAATGAATGGATGAATGAATGATGATATGAATGAAAGAATGAATGAATGAATGAATGGATGAAATGATTAAATGTATGAATGGTTGGATGGATAATGAAATGATCTGAATGAATGGATGAGTGAATAAATGAAGGGATGAATAAATGAATGATTGAATGATTGGCATGATGTATGGGTATGATATGAATGAATGAATGAATGAATGATATGAATGAATGAATTGGAATGAACGAATGAATGATCATGAATGGATGAATGATAATTAAATGGATGGATGAATGATGATCAAATGGTGGATGAATTAAGGAATGATGGAAGAATGGATGAATGAATGAACGAGTATGAATGAATCAATGGATGAATGGATGAATGAATGAATGGGATGATATGAATGAATGGATTGAATGATATGGAACGAATGAACGAACGATATGAATGAACGACGATTGAATGATACGGATGAAATGAAGGAATGGATGAATGAATGGATGAATAATGAATGAATGATGAATTAATGAATGACATGAATGAATGATAGATATGATGATATGGATGGTGATGAAAATAAATGAATGAATGAATGAATGGCTATGATGAACGAAACGAATGAATGAATGAATGGATGAATGAATGAATGAATGGCATGGATATGAATGAATGAAAAAAAATAAATGAAATGAATGTAATGAATGGATGCATGAATGAATGAATGAATTGATGATGAGTAAGGATGATAAATGAATGAACGAATGAATGTATGATGCAAAATGGCAGAAAAAAATGCAAAGGAGAAGAAGAAAAATGTGAAAGAAGTATCAAAAATGGTAATGATGAAGAATACAAAGCATTACTAATAAGAAAATGCAAGAAGAAGAATGCGGAGAAGAGGAAGAAGGCAAAGAATACGAAGATTGCAAAAACAAAATGAAGAAAAAAAGAAAAAAAAGACTGTTGTCACCAATCATTCTTAATCCCCCTCCCCTTTGCAAACAGTTTTATCTGTACCTTGAAGAAGAAGAAAAAGAAGAAGGGGGGAAATGGGGAGAAGAAGAAGGAGGAGGAGGAGAAGAAATAAAAGGAAGAAGCATTAGAGGAAAAAACAAGAGTTCGAAAACTGCTATCACCAATCATTCTCACATGATCTATTTTTACAGATTTTCTCCATCCCTTTCTCTAAGAGAGTGGCTATTTTTAATCGCACAATTGTCTGGTCTTCCTAATTTAGAAACACGACACCGTGCGAGGTTTCTTCTTGCATGGGAGGTAATCTTATTACCGCCCTGTCACATTGACAAACGGACTTACCTGCTCCTTGCAGAGTGGTGATGGTGAGGGTGGTGTTGAAGGGGAGGGGGACAGGCAAAATGGCTAAGGTAAAGATCACACGACTGTCATTGTGTACAGCCAGAGTTAAGCTTCCTTTCCCTGCACACACACACACACACACACACATACACACACACACACGCGCGCGCGCGCGCGCGCGCGCGCGCGCAAGCACAGATGCAAATGTATTCTGTATTTTAATAGACTTTTTAACACAATCTCTCTCTCGTCTCTCTCTCCTTGGTCTCTCTCTCTTGTCTCTGTCTCTTCTCTCTCTCTCTTCTCTCTCTCCTCTCTCCTCTCTCTCTCTCTCTCTCTATTCTCCTCTCGAACAATGTATACGCTATGGCTTATAATTTTGGAATTGGGGGAATCAAGATTCACCCTTCAAAGCGTATAAAAAGGTTATTTGAGTAGATAGTAAGGGCAAAGTAGAATTGGGGGATGAGGTACGTATTGTTTGCATGAATATGGCTTTGGTGATGTGTGGTGAAATCAAGGTTGTGGGAAGTGTAAAGCATTTCTAAGAATTTTCGTAAACGTTTAGTTGACTGCAGATGGCAGAAGGAAGTGAAACATGTTCAAAATAGCACGAGGTTTTGATTTTTTTAGATTATTTGTAGCTCACACGGTTGAAGTGTATTTGATTTTCAGATAATGGACAACATTTTGAAAATAGTGGACACAAGGTTTAGGTTGGGTATTTCAAGTTTAGCCACTCATCACTTTTTCGTATAGAGATTGTAACGACATTGATTTGATATGTCCTCTCTGTTAAAAGTAGGTTTAAAGTTGATGAGTTTATTTAGTTCTGTGCTTGTCCATTTGTAAGGAGTCGAGATAAGTTTATTTCACCTAAATTTTTCGAAAGCCTTGCACGTTCAATTATCTTTGCTGATGTCCTCTGCAAGCATAACGATATTTGGAACTTTGTCTCACTGCTTCACAAAGCCTTCAAGCTGAGAGAATTGCATCATCATAGTTCATTATTATGTTTATCATATTGTTGATTGTATGTTTGTTTTTAATGTTTCTGATGTGATTTGGTTTTTTTTGTTCACTTTCCCCTTCATATAGGGCTATGGCAATAGGAATAAACTATCCGAATCCGAATCTCTCTTCTCTCTCTCTCTCTCTCTCTCTCTTCTCTCTCTCTCTCTATCATCTCTCTCTCTCTCTCTCTCTCTTCTCTCTCCTCCCCGTCCCTCTTCTTAAGTTTGGTTGTTATTCTTCTTGGTTTTGTTTGTTATGGTGTTTCTTTTCTGTTTTTTTTCTTTTTTTCTTCTTTTGTTGGTTGGTTTTTTCTTTCTCTTTGTTTGTTTGTTTTGGTTGTGGGTTTTTTTTGGGGGGTGGAGGTGGGTGGTGGTGGGGGGTGTTTTTTGGTGTTCTTTTATATTAATTTGCTTTCGGGGTGGGGGTGGGGGTTGTTGGGGGGGGGGGGGCGCTGTTTAGAAAAGGGTTTATTTCCCACATGTTCTACTGTGAGACTGTTTTTAATTGTTGGGTTATTTTTAAGATGTATCCCTACGGGAGGGGTTCTGGACTGTTAATTATAGCACATGTAGTGCTTATTCATTATCCTCGGAATAAAAGAATTGGTCATTGTCATTGTTATTGTATCTATATCTGTCTGTCCTGTCTGTTTCTGTTGTCTGTGCTGTCTGCGGTCTGTCTCTGTCATATTCTTTCAACTGAAGATTTTCATTCCGGTTTCGTTTCTGAAACGGCCCACCTTACCGAACCTTTGTCCCATCACCATGCTTAAGTATATGACCTATGTGTGTGTATGTGTGTGTATGTGTGTGTGTGTGTGTGTGTGCTTTTGAAAAACTTTTGACTATTGAAATTTTTATTTCATAGACTTGGTCTGCAGCGTACCATATTTGCAATATCGGTTTGTTTAAACTATTCATTGTTTGTTATTGCTTGCATGGCTGTGTAAGAATAGGGTGAATGCAAGCGCTTTGATTTGTCTTTGCAAGATATAGAGCTATATAAGTTCCATTTATCATTATCTCTGTCTCTCTCTTTTTCACACACACACACGCACGTATGCACAGGCACACGCACACATACACACACACGTCACTCATCAACACATACGCTCGCACACACACACAAAACTTTCCATACCACAATTACATCCATTAGCAAAGACAGACTACTTCTCTTACTCAAGTTCTCTGCGCTACATCCATAAAAATCTCTTTCCCCCTTCACCTCAAATCTCCTTAGATCTGCAAAAACAACTCTTTGCCTACCACCCACAGCCTGTCTGAGATTCCATTAATATTTTTTCCATCTTTTTAGAACAAAGTCCGCAACAATACGTTCCCAGACCTGGATCAGACTCATTTCCAGTCTGCGCCTCCTGATCCCAGTTCACTGGCACTACTCCTCTTCTCCTTCAATCCACAAAGTGAAAAAGAAAATCTCGACACTACTTCTAAAGGAAAAAGACTTTAAAATCATGCGGACCTTAATCCGCATACCTGCTCCTCGTTTTCTCACAAGCCCCTTCCACAATGTTATCTGTTTTTACTAAAATAGTAAACTCATCTCTTCTGTCAGGAAATTTTCCATTAGCTCTTAAAACCGCAATAGTCCACCTCTACTGAAAAAAGCACGACCTCGATCCCAACATTCTGAAGAATTATAGACCTGTCTCAAAACTTCCCTTTTGTCTCTAAAGTACTGAAAATGTTCTCAAACAGCTTTAACAGTCACCTTCATTCCAATGATCTCCTTCCCCTTTTCAATCTGCCTATCGCCCAACCCACGCACTGAAACCACCCTAGTCCACATTTTTAGATACACATCTACTCGCTTCTGACGCAGAAAAAAATCTCCCTCCTCACTCTTCTCGACTTATCTGCAGGCCTTCGACACTTAGATCACTGAATTCTTCTTTCTCGTCCCCAAAAATACGTTTGGTATTATGCCAAAACCCCTCACCTGGTTTAGTTCATACCTCACATTTTCGCTTCCAGAAAAGTTTTGTAAACAAAGTTAAAATCAAAACCCTGTCAAACTGGAATGTGGAGTCCCACAAGGATCTGTTCTGGGCCCTGTTCTCTTCAATCTCTTTTACTGCTCCAGTTCACATATTAAACCACCATTATATTGACCTTCATTTCTACCCGATGATACTCAGCTTCAAAGCAGTGGATATTGTTGAAAACTTGCCTCCCTTCTGACAAATATGTCCAATTGCCTTTAAAGGATATTAAAAACGGGGATGACTCAGAACAAGGGTTCAACTTAATGCTGTTTAAAACCGGAGCCATGCTCATAGGGACCCAACATAAACTTTCCTCCATCGCAACAACTTCAATGGAATTTGGCAATACGTCAGTTCCTTTGTCCAACTCTGTGAGGTATTTAGGAGTAGTTCTTGACAACACACTCTCTATGAAAAATTCATCACCCAGACCTGCCAGTCTTACTAATATCAATTACGGCGCATAAGCGCAAATTCGCAAGTATTTGTCAACTGATACAACTTCCAAGCTTGTCACATCTCTCATTCTTTCACGTTTAGACTATTGTAATTCTCTTTTGGTTGGCCTTCCAGCATCATCCATCCACTCTCTTCAACGCATACAAAACTCTGCAGCTCGACTGTCCTAAGAAAGAAAAAAATATGAACACAACACTGCTCTTCTGTGATCTCTTCACTGGCTGCCTGTCTCATAGAGACTGAAGTATAAGACCAATACCATCTGTTTCAAATGTCTTCACAAATCTGCACCCTCTTATCTCTGTAACTGTCTTCACTTGTATATTCCATCCTGTTCCCGTCGCTCAGCCGCAGATACCTTGTGCTTTCGAACCCAGATTCAACAAACCACTGTTGGCTGTCGCTCTTTCTCTTTATTTGGTCCATCCACCTGGAAATGATCTCCCTCTTTTCACTTCGCCAAAAGCCCTCACTTTGATAACCTTCAAATGCAAACCTCAAAAGCACTTATTTCCTACCTGACATTTCCTAACATACCTGTTCCTACTTTTCAACAGCATTCTTCATTCCTTCATCACCACCTAAATTTTGGTTTTGTGTGTGTGTGGTGTGTGTGTGTGTGTGTGTGTGTGTGTGTGTGTGTGTGTGTGTGTGGTTGTGGCTTTTGTGTGTGTGTGTGTGTGTGTGTGTGAGTGTGTGTGTGTTGTTTGTGTGTGCAAAATTTGAAATTTTATGTTATTTGAGGAAAGTTGCATGCGTTTAAATGATTTGAGTGCAAGCGCTTCGATTTGTTTGTTTTACAAGATTTAGCGCTATATAAAACCCGTATATCATCATCATTATTATTATCATTACATGCACACATGCACTCACATACACACACTCACACACACGCTCACACACATACACACATACACACATCTCTATGTCATTTCTTTCTCGCGCACACACACATAAACACACGCGCACACATACACAATACACAAACACACGCACACATTACACGCACACACACATACACGCATAATGCACACATACATACCCCAACGCACGCACGCACACACACACACACACTCACACGCACGCATGCAGGCACACGCACACAAATTACCCATGCTGATATATGCCATCACTCGTGTCCACCGATCCACAGCCAGAGAAAGGAACCTCCCTGATGCCTGCCACACAAAGCACCATCACAGACAGTGTCATGAAAGGTAAAGGTGTCCCACAACCTATGCAGTCGTTGGGGAGCGAGGCATCAGAGACCTCAACTTCTCTAGGGGCCAGCATATTGAGGGCGGCGCCCATCTCCTCTCCCTAGCTGCTTTACCTTCCCTGATCCTAAAGAAGATGGATACCTATTTACATCTGGGTGAACTGGGGAACTGTGCTGAAGCCAAGGCGTAAACCGTCAGCCTTCCACTTGGTAACCACACTCAATGCTGCTTAACCTTAGGTTTGGGAGAGCAGAGCGAGTGCTGTGATCACTGAGCTATCCCGTCTCCATGAGAGCGTAATACACCCGTAATAGAAAGAGCCAGAAGTCGGGTATTCCATACTTGTTTGAACCGTGGCACATTTTTATTCTATTCTATTTCATCACATTACATTCCGACGTATTCCATTCCATCGCAGTCCATTCCATTATATTCCGTTACATCATTTTCTAGCCCACTCTATTCTATTTCATTGCATTTCATTACATTCCATCACAGTGTTTTCTATTCTATTCTATCCTATTCCTTCACCGTCTGTTCCATTTTATCATATTCTATCACATTCCATTCTGTTCTAGTTCTTTACATTCCATTCCTTGCTATTCTATTCTATGTGAATCCATCCCATTCTCCATTGTATTACATTCCATTCCATTGTATTCCATCACTGTCCATTCCATTTCATTGCATGCATCATATTGTATTCTATCACATTAATATTGCATCACAGCCAATTCTATTTTATTCCAATCCGTCCCATTCTCCATTGTCTTTCATTCCATACCATTGCATTCAATCGCAATTTATTCTATTCCATTCTGTCCCATTACGTTCTTTTCCATTCCATTGTATTCCATTCTATTTCATTTTATTCTATTTTATTGTATTTCTTCTTGTTGTTCTTCTTGTTCTTGTTCTTCTTCTTTGCATTCTTTGCATTCTTCTTCTTCGTTCTTTCCTCCTCCACCTCCTACTCCTCCACTTCTTGTTCTTTTTGTTCTTCTTGTTCTTCTTCTTCTTGTTCTTCTTTGAATTCTTGTTCTTCTTGTTCTTCTTCTTCATCTTCTTCTTCTTCTTCTTGTTCTTGTTCTTGTTCTTCTTCTTGTTGTTGTTGTTGTTGTTGTTCTTCTTCTTCTTCTTTTCTTCTTCTTCTTCTTTTCTTCTTCTTTTTTCTTCTTCTTCTTCTTCTTCTTCTTCACATTCTTCTTCTTCTTCTTCTTCTCATTCTTCTTCTTCTTCTTCTTCTTCTTCTTTCTTCTTCTTCTTCTTCTTCTTCTTCTTCTTCTTCTTCTTCTTCTTCGCATTCTTCTTCTCTTTTCACATTCTTCTTCGCATTCTTCTTCTTCTTCTTCCATTCTTCTTCTTCTTCGCATTCTTCTTCTTCTTCTTCGCATTCTTCTTCTTCTTCTTCGCATTCTTCTTCTTCGCATTCTTCTTCTTCTTCTTCGCTCTTCTTCTTCTTCTTCTTCTTCTTCTTCTTCTTCTTCTTCTTCTTCTTCTTCTTCTTCTTCTTCTTCTTCTTCGCATTCTTCGCATTCTTCGCATTCTTCTTCTTCTTCTTCGCATTCTTCGCATTCTTCGCATTCTTCTTCGCATTTTCGCATTCTTCTTCTTCTTCGCATTCTTCTTCGCATTCTTCGCATTCTTCGCATTCTTCTTTGCATTCTTCTTCTTCTTCTTCGAACGGTTAGACAGCAACTGTTGTTGTCTGTCATATGAGCGAAAAGATCTTGCACTGCCTTTAAACACCTCACAAGTCAGACCCAGTGCATCCGACTTGGGCATGGGTAAGAATTGTCATACTTTAAGTCTTTCATAGGAAAAGGAATTCAAAATAATGGACCAAAAATGCAGAAAACAACTAAGAAAGGAGGGAGGGGGGAGGAAAGAAAGAACAAGTCAGAAAAAAAACAGAGGGACAGAAAAAAGAGGGAATTCCTAGCACAGAAATTCTGGAAGGCGGGGGGGATGCTATTTACACTGACAGACCCCCCCTGGCATCCCAAATTCCACTTGAGAACATTACCACAAGAGCAGGGTCCAGTGCACGGTCAGCCCCCTGGGAAGCGATGGTCAAGCGGAGGGAGAGGGACAGGGGCAGTTGAAGGTCCGCGACCACCACCGTGTTGGTCTGCAGCTTCAGCCACGTCATCACCCTCACCGGCCACTGCTCGAGCGTCATCGATGACGTTAGACTGGAGTTCGCCGTCAGCTTGACGTCAGCAGCTGAAGCGAAGGGTAACTCAGATTCACGAGATATTTATGAAAATAATATGCGTGTGTAGTCTGGGAACTCAACGCAAGGGGTAGGTCAAGAATTTACGTTAACACAGATCTCAACCCAACTCAACCAAAATCAAATCAACTCAACCCAATCTAACCCAAATCAACTCAACTAAATCCAAATCAACTCAACTAGATCCAACTCAACTCAACCTAAATCAATTCACTTAAGCCCAACTCAACTCACCTAAATCAAACCCCACATTCACCAAACTCAAATCAAACGAACTCAATCAACCCATTTAACCCAGCTCAACTCAAACCAACCGTTTTTAAACCCCAACCCCAAAACGTAACCCGACCCGACTAAAGTCAACTTCACTCAAACAAACCCAACCCAACCTAACTCAACTAAACCCAACTCAGTCAACCCAACCCCAAACCCAACTAAACTCAACCCAACTCAAGTCAATCCAACCCATCCCAATTGAACCCGACTCAACTCAAACCAACCCATCTCAACTCAATCCGGACCGAATTCAACTTAACCAACCCAATTCAACCCAACCCTACTCAACCCAAATCAATTCAACCCAACCCAACACAACCCCAAACCCCAAATCAGCCCAGCCCAAACCCAACTCAAACCCAACAAAACCCAAACTAAAACGCAAAAACCCAAAAGAAAACCCCAAAACCCCAAATTTTAAACCCAGCCCAACCCAGCCCTTAGCTCAACCCAACCGACCCCAAGCCGTCCCAACTCCGACCCAACCCAACCCAACCCAACCCACCCCAGCCTCCCACAACTCACCAACGCAGTCACTCCTGCTTTTCGAGGCAGAATACACTGTCCAGGTGCCAGCAGGGCAGAGGTCACAGGTCACGCTCTGACCACGTGACTGATAGCTCCCAGCAGGACAGGGCTGGCATTCCTCCAAGCCAGTAGGGGAGAAATGGCCCGGGGTGCATGTTTCTGTGTAGGGGGTAAAAAAAAAACCATGGCTTGGGTACATAATTTTGTATAGTGGGCCAAAAATGACCCGGGGTACATAAATCTGTGCAGGGAATAGAAAATGACTGTGGTAAACAATTTTGAGCAGGGGGCAAAAAAAAAAAAAAAGATTGGGGGTACACAGTTCTGTGTTAGTTAGTTAGTTATTGTGTGTGTGTGTGTGTGTGTGTGTGTGTGTGTGTGTGTGTGATGTGTGTGTGGTGGTTGTGTGTGTCTCTATGTGTTTTGTGTGCGCGCGCGCGCGCGTGTGTGTGTGTGGTTTTAAAAAAATATTTAATTATTTTATTTTTGTTTATGTTCTTATATTTCAAGGATAATGGAATAAGCACTCATGTGCTTTTTTCCATCTGGGTCAGAACATTGCGCTCGCAATCTCATGACCCGGGTTCGATTCCCGTTCAAGGGGATATTTTCCCCTGGAGTTAAATCAGTGCAGACTCCACTCTCCCAAAAGTCCTTTGGATGAGACTATAAACTGAGGACCCGTGTGCGAACGCACGCAGAACATCTTGTGCACTGTTATATCCTGTTCCGCTTTTCGTAAGAGTAGGCCATTGTGTGCCGGTGGGAACAGATGACAGAATTTACAAAACTGCATACACACGGGGACTGGATGTTAAAAAGCACATAAGTGCTTATTCCATTATCCTCGATATAAAAGAATAAAATGAAATGAAAAAAGACACCCCCCCCCCCCCCCACACACACACTTCTTCAGTTTAACGTCCTTCCACTAAATAGTGATATCAGAAGATATCCCCACACACACAGATACATAAATGCACAGGCACACACACATACACACACACACACATACACACATACATACAGACACACAAGCGCGCGCGCGCGCACCATCGTTGCACATTGCGCTCTCGATCTGGTGATCCAAGTTCAAATCCCGTTTAAGAGAATTCTTCCGCCATGGAGTTAACATCAGGGCAGAAACAACAAAAATCAATGCCAAAATTATTTTGGACGACACTATGAACTGACGTCCCGCAGAACATCTCGCGCACACGTTAAATTTGTTCCGCCTTTCGGAAGATTAGGCCATTTGTGTGCCATTTACAAAGCCGTATGTGCACACAGGGACTAGATGCAAAAAAAGTACACATGAGTGTTTATTCCATTCTATCTATCTATCTGTCCCGTAGTCTGACGACTGTGGGGACACCCTCAAAGACTCAACAACCAGTTCCCTCCATTCCTCTCTCTGTTCTGCCTTTCTCAGGGTTTTGTTGAGTTCTAGGCCTGTCCATTCGCTGATGTTATCCTCCCAGCTCTTCCTTGGTCTGCCTCTTCTTCTTCCTCCTTGGACAGTGCCTTGTAAACCTGTCTTTGCAAGTCCTTTGGATCTTGTGACATGCCCATACCATTTAAGTTTACGCTTTTTCACGATCGTTAGAAGGTTCTCATAGGGTCCAATGGTTTGCTGGATTCTGTTATGCACGCTTTCGTTGCTTATGTGGTCTTTGTAGGAGATGCCAAGGAGTCTCGAAAGCATCTCATCTCCACCGCCTGTACTCTTCTCTCCAAATCTACAGTCAGGGTCCATGATTCAAAGCAATACAAAAATATGGATATGACAAGGGAGCGCATTAGTCTGATCTTGGAGATAAGTGAGATATTTTTATCTCTCCAGATGGTGTTTAGTTTTGACAAAGCTGTTATTGTCTGTGCAGTCTGCATACTTCTTCTGGCTTGGATCCCTGGTCTGATACAATGGCTCCAGGTACTTGAAGCTTTGAACTGTTTCCAGCTTCTGGTCATTAACCCCGATATCAGTGCTAATGCCGTTGGTGTTATTAGTCATCAGTTTGGTCTTCTCTGCACTGATTTCCATGCCGTATGTTTTGGAGGCCTTATTCAAATGTTCTGTTAGGCTGGCAAGCTCTTTTTCTGATCCTGCTATTCCATCAATGTCATCTGCGAAGCGGAGGTTTGTGATCGTTCTGCATTATTATTATCATTATCCATTACCCTGGAAAAAAATACAATTAGATACATTAATAGATAAATAAATAAATGATGAAATAAAGGCAATATTAAATAGATAAATGAAAATCAACCAATCAATGAATACTTTTGCAGTCCTCCAGGCTCCCGGAAGCAGTGGTCAGTGTGGTGAAGCCCTGAGGGCAGTCAGTACAGGACGTGGCATTGTCCAGTTCTGTGTACTGACCCTTCGGGCACGGGACACACCGTGTGTCCTTCAGGTAGTGACCTTTGGAACAGCCCACTGTCAAAAAGAGAGAAGGGGAGACAGGGTTTACGTCAGATTATGTAATGTAAATCGTTTATAGAGATTTCCTTAGAAAGGGGAAGGAAGGAAAGCGATCAATATAACGCCAACCACCACCATCATCATCATCATCATCATCATCATCATCATCATCATCATCATCATCATCATCATCATCACTGTCATTATTGATGATTATTATTATTGATGATGAGTAATGATGATGATGATAATAATAAATGATGATATGATCATCATTATCATAGCCGCCATCATCATCATCATCATCATCATCATCATCATCATCATCATCATCATATCATCTTATTTATTATTATTATTATTATTTTTATTATTTTTATTATTATTATTATTATTTATTATTATTTTATTATTATTATTATTATTATCATAAGTAATAGTAGTAGAAGTAGTAGTAGGTAGTATAGTAGTAGTAACTGTAGTAGTAGTAGTAGTAGTAGTAGTAGTAGTAGTAGTAGTAGTAGTAGTAGTAGTAGTAGTAGAGGTAGTAGTAGTAGTAGTAGTAGTAGCAGCAGCAGCAGCAGCAGCCTGATAATGATGATGATGATGATGATGATGATCATCATCATCATCATCATCATCATCGTCTAAACAGAAAGTCTGTATACTACTGCTTTTATTCTTGTTGTTACTGTTGCTGTCATCTCGTTGCTTCTATTTTTGTCATTGTTGTCGTTCTTCTTCTTCTTGTTTTATTTCCAGTTGGGCATTTCTCAGCTTAACATCTTGTGGTTTATCCAGATTACTCACCCAGCTTCACTTACCACACCTAGGAATCACCGCGAAACCGTTAAGTACACACTGGATAAGAAGGCTACTGGTGTATGTATGTTTGTCCGTCGTGTCCGACGATGACCTCCAAAACAGCAGAGGAGGCAGCTGCTGTTTTGGAAATTGGGCAGAACATTTGATTATAGTGGAGATGCCTTGCCCACAGTACATCCCTACTCTCTCGGCCAAGTGGGCATATGGACAGTCAGCGTTGGAGATGTTCTCCAAAGGCCAACCAGCCCCCAGGGCTGCAGCACATAAGGACTGTGCGAGTCAAGCCTCCAAGTCAGAGAGGCATAGTCGATCACTAAAGACTCTAAGCTGTAAAGTGGAATTCCGTGAGTGGAAAAGCCACTAGTCATACAGCCTCTCACTTTGCTGTTGCCCTCAGCGTCAATGGTTTAATCAAGAACTGTGATAAAGCCCAGACGCTGACTGGTAGGACTGTTTTAACTCCCCTAACCATATAGTATCCACACTCCGTCTTCTGAGGATGTTTTCTCTCCTCTGATGGAGAATACACGGTTGTGACGCTAACAGCTTTTTCACGGTATGAAAGCAATCTCAACCATAACACTTCAAAATATAACACAAATTTTCATGCAGGCTTTACCACTTCGCTAACTTCATTAGATGTCACAGATTTTGGACTGGACCTGAGACACATTGCAATATAGAATGGAGACTTTCAAAAACACACACCAGACACTGCACTATAGAATGTAGGCTTACAAAACCACGAGCAAGACACTACGATATAGAACGGGGACTTTAAAAAACACAGACAAGACATTACAGTATACAAAATATGGACTTTTAAAAACACAAACGAGACATTGCAATATATGATGTGGACTTTCAAAAACACGGACGAGACATTAAAATATAGAATGGGAACTTTCAAAAAACAACAGGAAGACATTGCATTATAGAACAGAGACTTTTAAAAACAAAGACAAGACATTATGATGTAGAACTTTCAAAAACTCAAACAAGGTATTACAATACAGAACACAGACTTTCAAAAAACACTGGAACATTACAGTGTAGAATGTGAACTTTCAAAAACACGAACGATACATTACAATGATAGACTGGGGACTTTCGAAAACACGAACCAGAAACTACAATATAGATTGGGGAATATCAAAAACACAGACGAGATATTGCAAAATAGGATGTGGACTTTCAAAAACACCGACAAGACATTACAATATAATAGAATGACGACTTTTAAAAAAGGAACCAGGCTATACACTATTGAATGGGGACTTTCAAAAATACAAACGAGACATTACGAAACAGAAATGGAAGATTTCAAAAACGCTAACTTTTTATTAAAAAAAAACAATTTTTTTGTGGATGAATTGCTATTGCATTTCAATGATGTGTTCAGATATTGTGTTTTGGATCAGTTGAGCCTGACGAAGTTTATTCTCCTTCAGGTATTCAAAATAGTTCTAACACATATCAGGAGTAGTATTTCTAAATAAATGGTTTTAATACGTCTGAAGTAATTTTTTAAAAAAACAACCCACCCACCCTCAACCGAAAACAACCGTAACACAAAAACCAAACCATAGAGGTCTAAAATATAAAAAACACAGAAATAAAGGTATGTGCATATCAAGATGACTATTGCATCAAAACAAAACTTTCTCTCTCTTACCCCCACGCACCCACACACACAACACACACACACACGCACACACAGACACACACACACAAAACACACACACAACACACGCACACACACACACACACACGCACGCACGCACGCAGACACATACACACACACACGCACGCACAAAACACACGCCACGCACACACACACACAAACACCCCCACCACACACACACACCACACACAAACCCACACGGGCCTTGGTGCTGCCAAATCTCTGATTATAGCGAGTGCCATTAGGACAACCCTCGAAGGTCAGGGTCGGGGTACTGAGATATCGGAGGTCAGGGGTCAAACTGCCAAGGTCAAACACCCCCCTCCCAGCTTCCTCCTTTATC
>CM054160.1:1206785-1216785 GCA_028751875.1 Rapana venosa | reverse complement strand
TCAGAAGAATATCAGACGTGTGGACAAAAGGCGGGTTCAGGAAGAATGAGGATGATAGACCAGATTCAGCTCAAAAATCATCGAACAGTGCCGGGTGGAAAAGACAACTGTATGTAAATTTTTGTGGATTCGAAAAGGCATTTGACGTTAAAAGGGACAGCCTTTGGGCATTCTTGAACTATGGCATCCCTCAAAACGGGTTTTACCCTTTTCCCAAAATGAAAAAATTCAGATGTTTTGGGGGCCATGCAACACTTCTTCGAAGCAAGACTGGGAAGACAAAGGGTGTGTGATGTCAGCAGTTCTCTTCAATTGGCCTTTATTGGGTGTGAGGAAGACGAAGAAGACACCCCCGGGGATTCGCTGGGCCTGTTTCAACACTAGACGACCCTTTACTTTGCGGGGTGACCCGGCGTGCTGCCCCAAAATACCCAACATATCAGGAGAAGACCAGCGGACTCCAACATTCGGACAGCAAGTGGGGCTTGTTTGCCCAAGAAAAAGGGGGCAATGTCCTCAATGGCTCACCAGCCCCCGTGAAAATGAATGGGAATGACCGCGCCAGACAGACAAGTTACATACCTTTGGAGCATCATAAACCAGAGGGCGGCACAAAAAAAGAATCCACAACGATGGGCAAGGGAGGAATGTGTTTTGGGGGATGAACAATATCGGAGATCAAATCAGTACAGCACCAACACCAATGAAGATACCCGAGCTGTGTTGTGTTACGCTCCTGTCGGTTTGAGTTGGGGAGCGGAGTGGATCTTACCAAACTTCGTCCTTCCCCCATATGCTGTGAAAATTCTCGAATCTTTGGCCCGAGAAGGTCTCAAAGAAACCTACTACGGGATGCAGGCAAGAGAATGGGAAAACCCTCATCACCAGACGACGGTGGAAATAGTTGGGGGGCATCCTCCCAAGGCCCACAGTCAATCGCAAGAACAGCATTGCACTGGACCCCCGAAAGGAAGGGAGAAAGAAAAAGGAAAACCAAAGGAAAAGTGGAGAAGAACTGTAGAAAGTGGATGAAGGCCATGCGCACTCTTGGGGATCGTGACTGGTTGGCCCAGAATGGCCCGGAGTGGAAAACGCTTTGTTGTTTCCCCACACCCGCGGGTTTTTAATGGCTAATGATGATGATGATTCTTGTAAAAGAGATCCAAGCGCTTGCATTCAACTTGTTTTTACACACACAAAACCCAATGATATATAGTTTTAAAAAATTCAATTCGCGCAACTCCACACACACACCAACACCAACACTTTAAACAAAACACACACACCACCAAAAAACACACACACAAAACACACACCAGGTTATACACGTTGGGAGGGGGGGAAAGGGGATTTCGGCTGTTGAAGGAAGGGGGCGATATGGTGTGGAAAACACACCAAAAATCAAACAATAGATTTTTTAATGTACTTTTTCTTCTTCTTTTTTTTTTCTTTTGTTTTTCTTTTTTGCAAACGGAAGCACACAAACAAATTGAGATGAAAATTTCCCCAAAAGGAAATTGAGAGCAAATGAAGAAAGGAGACCATTTAAATTTCTACATTTTTTTTTTTTTATTTATTCTTTTTATAGAGGATAATGAAAAAGCACTCATGTGCTTTTTTTAACCCACCCCGGGTGCATGCATTTTTGCTTTTTGTCTCTTTTTCCCCCCGGGCACACAAGGGCCTACTTTTCCCAAAAGCGGAACGGTTTTCTGTGGGCAAGTGTTTCCATGCTTTCGAACCAATAAGATTACTGATTTTTTTTGGGGGAGGAGGCTGGGGAATGGAACCAAGGGGTTTAAAAGGGGGGGATGGCAAACCGGTGGCTAAAAAGGGCTTCTCCCCGTTATGGGAAGGGAAAAGGTGGGAGGGAAAGGGTGAAATAAAAGCAGAACTGGGGTGATGACAATTTTTTTTAACAAAAAAAAATTTTTATTCGTAAGAATACAGTTAACAGACGGCGGGCAGAGACAGACGGGCAAAAATTAGACAGGCAAACACACACACACACACACACACCCCCACAAACCAAAAAACACACACACCACACACACAACACACCACACCCCCAAAGACGAATAGAGACAATGAAATGAAAATGAAGAAAAAAGAGAGAGAGAGAGAGGGAGAGAGAGAGAGAGAGGGGGGAGAGAGAGAAGAGAGAGAGAGAGAGAGAGAGAGAAGAGAGAAGAGAGAGAGAGAGAAAAGAAGAGAGAGAAGAGAGATAAGAGAGAACGATTTTTGGGAATAAGTTGACAGAAAACGCAGTGTCCCGTTCTCACGAAAACATTTGGTGCTTTGGAGGCTGCCAACGACTTGGGGAAGGGGGGCAGAAAAAATGGCCATCAAACTCTAACGGGACATCGTGGTTTTCACGAAGGACTGGGGAGTCTGGCCGTAGTTGCCTAACACAAAAAAAGGCCCGTTCTCGGGGGGCTGCAGCTTTGGAACTCGTCTCTGCAAAGTCACCACACCCTCACCGGTCACTGTCCACACTGGATGTGGCTAAAAAGGTGCGGCAGTTGAAGCAATGAAACACGAACACAGAGGGTAACAACGTGCACTTGGGGGGAGACACACAATTCAAAGAAAAACGGAAAAAACAAGCAGCACAAAATTAAAAAGGATATACACAACTAAGGACAATACACAATTTAAAGACAACATGACAACACATAAGACAGAACAAAAGGGTTATAAAAAAGCCACAAACAAAGGCGGGCAGACACCATTTTTAAATAAAAGATAAGGGCAATACCAGGGGAAAAATTATACACAACACAAGACAATGCAATCCTTGAAAAAAAACCCAAATGAGGGGGAAAGTTCCGGGACAAGGGCATTTTTTTAAAGGGAAATGATTTGCTAAAGGGCAACCCCAAAAATAGAAAAGATAAAAACCCATAAAATGCAAACCCAAATAAATAAGGAAATCCCTAAAAATTTATCAGGGCAAGCCCCCATCAAAAAAAACTTTCCTTTAAGGAAAAGAAAAGTGAGCAGTAAAATATTTAAAGGGCAATACTATTTTTAAGGCTTTCCCCATTTTTTTTAAGAACAAAATTTTTTAAAAGAAATGTACCCCTCCAGGCATTTCCCATTTTTTAAGGGCAATGTCACCCTTTGAGGCGTGCCATTTTTACAGCAATGCCATTCTGAAAGGGGGAATGCCATTTTTTCAAGGAAATGCCTTTTTAAAGAAATCCCTTTTTTTTAAGGCAATGCCATTTTTAAAAGGGGGAAATGCCTTTCCCTAAAGGGTAATGTCCCCCTTCAAAACAATGTCTCCACAAAGCAATCCCTTTTTCAAAAAATGCTATTCTTCAAAAAACACCCATTCCTCAAAAGAAATGCTTTCAACCCCTTTCCCCTCAAGCAATTCACCTTCACAAAAGTCATTCTTAAACGCAATGTCAACTCCGGGAAATGTCATCTTTTAGGTAAATTAATTACTCAATTTTCCCCATAGCAATTGAAACTGAAAAAATGAAAAATTTGTAGGGCAGTGCCTTTTTTTCTGTATAAAACAGTAATCCCTTTTTTAAATTTATTAAAATTTCCAAAACAAATGAGGGGAAATTTTGCTCTTTATTTGTACACTTTTTCCCACAAGGACAGGGTCAAATTGAAACATATCACAAATGCATGGACAAGAAGCTGAAACCTAAGCATGCCCCAAAAACACCCAACAGATCTTTAACAGGTGCATCCCCGGGGGGGGGTTTTGGGGATAATTTCCCCACTATCTATAAAATGCCCCCAAAAGGCATGCTCTAAAAAGAGCCCTGACAACAAAGTCCAGCCCGGGGGGGGGCGTGCACGCGGGAAATGCTTCTATGACAGAAAGCGGTCAGGGGGGCTCTGGCGCCTTAAAACCCGTTGCCGGGTGGGTGGGGCTCTCACCTGGAACGCAGTCCCCTGGGGGAAGGAAAACCCTGATCCAAACCCGCTCTTTGCGGCATACCCTTTTCACGGTAGGCTTGGGGAGAAACCCCCTTGAGTAAAATTCCGGAGTCAGGGCCCCTATACGGGAACCGTAACTGTACAAACCTGTTCCGGGGGGGGAGAAAACCTGCCCCAAAAAACCGTCGGGAGAGGATGGCTCCACGGGGCGACTTCCCCTAGATACCGCATGATGAAGAAAATCCCTTTGGCCATCGGATGGGTCGCCGCCCGAGTCAAAAAGGGCCCCCGTTTTGCTCCCTCAGGCAGAGGTTAAAAGTATGCTAGGTGGAACCCAAAAAAAAATCGGGGTAAAAAATTTATTACCACGGCAACAGGGAAATGAAGAACCTTCCCCCAAACGGGAAAGCTACAAGAACCCCCACAAACTAAAGAATACCCCATTTTGGGGGGCCTTGTGAAGTCAGAGGGAAAAATTTTTGGGTGATATCTACATGAGGGGGGGGAATGTCCTATATAGTGGTAAATTAGCAACAACCTGGCGTAGGCTTCCTTGTCAACAAAAACATAAAAAAACTCAGTGCTCGGAACTCCCCACAACCTGGGCTTAAACCCACCCTTCAAAGCACCCCCTTTCAACATCACAAGGTACAAGTTAGCGCCAACATAAACAAATGATAAATGTAGGGGAATTTTAATGCACTCCGGGGGTATCATCGAAAAAGCTACAAAAAAGAATCCTAATTATTCAAGGAGCTGAAATCAAAGGGGGGTGCTGATGCATGAAAGAGGAGAAAATTCTGGGGACCCCCTGAATACAGCTACAAACGAAAGGGACCAGACTACCGGAATTTCCCAGACAATACATGGTGTTGCAAAACCCCCTTGGGGGACACAAGGTCCGACGTGGACATCATGCACCTAATGGAAAACCCCCGTTTGATTAAACTGGTACAAAACGGTTCAGATCGGCATAAACAGAGCCAAAAAAGGACTTTTGGGTCGACGGGGCAGTGACCATGACCGGTTTTTTTAAACTTTAAAACCCAACTAAAAAAGATCAACAAGCCAAGAACATCAGGCAAAAATTTAAAACCTAGAAAGATTGGGGGCCCTACCATCGAAAAAACCCTTTCCAAGAAAAAAATAGGTAAAAACTTTTGTGCATGATTACACTTAAAAAAAGATGCAGAGACAAAAACCAAACAGTTTAATGCAGGATGACGGAAAAGCAAAGGAGCATTGGCAAGCACCCCAAAAAAACAACCATGGATCACAGTAAATCTGGATATTGTAAAACAAAGTAAATTAAAGGTGTCAATACATAACAGAGGGGGGGAATACAGAGAGTCACAAAAGATCAAAAAGAATGAAAAAGGCCAAAGAAGAATGGTTGAAAAAACAATGTTCAGTTTGAAAAAATTTTACCAAGAAAAACCTAAAAGACCTATAAAATTGTGAAAGGCTCACACAGCGAAACAGAAAAGGGTCACCGCATTGAAGACAAAGAAGAAAGCCTCCGGGGAAAAAGATATCATTAACAAGGGACATAGTAATGTTCAGAGCTCTACAACCATCAGAAAAAGTGCCCCCAGTGTTTTACAAGTTAGGATCGTCAAAGAGAGACTTTCCTACCCTTCGTAAAGGGGTTGAGGCAGCAATGAAATCCTGAAAAAGGGGGAAGCGCAGGCTTTTACAACACCCGCGAGCACAAATAGGGGGGGAAAAAAACAACATCCTCCAAAAATTTGCAACAAGATTGGCGACTGAAGTGGCCAACACTTGGACCCAACACTCATCATCAGTCCCCAAAAAAAGGCAATCACAGCAAACCAAAACTATTGAACGATCGCTCATAAATCATGCCAGTAAAGTGATGCTAAAATCATCTTGACATTAAAAACCCCGGGCAGAAAATCATCCGTGAAAAACAGGCAGGGGTTCCACCAAACACAACCCCAACAAATATTCAACCTCGAGTTCTTGCGAAATACAGCCGCACCAAAAAAACTATCCACGCTTATAGCTTCAAAAGGCGTTTTACCTGTATCACGGACATTATGGCCCCGATGAAGAAATCAACAGGGGCAATAGATCATTCAGCATCAAAAAAGGTATACACAAAAGCCACCAGTGCAGTGCTTTTTTCCCAAAGGATTTTGGAGAGTGGTTCCATACCCCGTGGGAGTTCGTCAAGGCTGTCTTTTTCCCCCAACATGTTTTAAAGCTTCCTTTTAGTGCATATGCTATTCCTTTTGAAGATCACATGGGCCGCAGTTTTTGGGGGGCGGTAATACCAAAACCCGGGGTTTCCAATGACTCGCGACTTTTCAGGGGAAAAGAACAGGAAAATAGCCCAACCTAGTGTACCCCCTGGGCAAAAAATCCTCCGATTTTGGATGGAGATCAGTGCTGAGAAAAAAAAACCATGACAAACAAGCCAGCCAATCGTACCCGATCAAAGTCAGTGGGAAAAAAATTAGGGTTTTGATCACTTCAGACCCTTGGAGTATTTTAGTGAAGAAGGTTTAAAAACCAAAAACCCCGCAAGAGCTGCCAAACAAACGCAATGGAAACCTCAAGACTATTGAAAAGACGAAAAAACTCACAGGACAAGGAAGCTACTGCATCATGTCATTCTACATTCTGTATCGTGCGAACCTGGACACGAAAGGGAATTTCATAGGAGGATCCAGGGTCTAAAGATGAGTGCTCAGAAGACCCTTGGCATTTCATGGGCCAACTAAACCCAAAAAAAGTCTACAAAAAATCACCAACAAGTAAACCACTCAAAAACCGCTGACCACATCAAGAAAAAAGGGCCCTCAGAGGTATGGAAAATGACAAAAGATGGGGTGTCCAAAACCATTTCGCAGGGAAAAAGTGCAGGGGAAGAGAAGGCGAGGCAAAGAGGAAGAAATGGGGAACAACATTTCTGAATGTAAAAAAATAATAATAATAATGTATGGAATTTATATACGTGATTTGTAAAGCAACAAATCAAAGCGCCAGATTTTATTTATACCCTTTTTTGTCGCGGGGATTTCTTCCGTGAAATTCGGGCTGCTCTCCCCGGGGGGAGGGGGGAAACGCGTCCACTTAGCGTGGCCACCTTTCACCCTTTTTTTACAGGAAAACTTTTCCACAACCCCCGCACTTGCCACAACCACCCCAAATGGAGCACTGGTGCAACGTTCATCAATGCAGGCCCTGAACCCTGGGGGGGGGTTGGGGGCCAAAAAAGATGGATGAGGA
This sequence comes from Rapana venosa, assembly GCA_028751875.1. Taxonomy (NCBI): domain Eukaryota; kingdom Metazoa; phylum Mollusca; class Gastropoda; order Neogastropoda; family Muricidae; genus Rapana; species Rapana venosa. The sequence continues at coordinate 1,209,627 of CM054160.1, read as the reverse complement.
ATACCCAACCCTTTCTTATCCCAAAAAGGATCAAGAAAAATACACCATAAGAAATTATTTGAAAGATATATGAAAAAATTTCAAAAATACAAGACACACAGTACAGGAAGCCCAACCCCCACCAGCACCCCCCGTAAACTGTGGCTTGCTTCCCTTGAATTTCCCAAAATCATGGTGGGTTCTGGATTGTCGCGCAGGCAATAATGTTTTTGCTCCAGAAGAGGGAAACCCTAGGTACTTCAGCGTGCACTCCCCCCTTAAAGTACTTTAGGGGAAATGTACACCATCAGTTTTCTAGTGCGGCGGGGTTTTTAGTTGGGTGCTGCAGGGCTGGGCTATGGGAAGAAGGATAGCAAAGTACAAGAAAAACAGCACATGGATTATGACACCTCCATGAGAAAAAAACTGATACATTACATAAGGGGCGATCAGCCCGTAAAAAAAGAAACTCTTTTTAGGTCATCAAACCCCTAAGGACATTCAGACAAGGGGGACACCAGCATAGGGCCCGAGACTTAAAGCAGACAGTGCATAAAAACATGACAGAGGAAATTGCAGGTCTCTTAAGTTTTTTTTCAGGCCAAAAACTTTGTCAGTTGTTGAGTCAGCAAAGTGCCCAAACCTGTAAAATACTATGTGAATTGTCTTCGCCACATCAAAAAAAATGCTATTGTCAGGCCAAGGTTTTTTAGCTGAAAACAATCTTAAAAAACTCCTATGTAATCTTTGGAAATTTTGCTTATATCAATAGTGACAATACTTTTTAGCTTAGGCTATCCTTTTTTGACAAAATAAGTTGACAATGTGAAAATGGGCATGGGGTATTACGCGAAAAAGACAGCAGATCAAACAACAAATTAAAAGTTGCTGATTTTGCAGTCTAACCAAACCAAACAAGGCGTACTCACTTTTTTAAAAGACAGAGAAGCTGCATTTTTTCTTCTTGCCCCTGGGAAACCTGGGTTACGTACGTAGGTCACTCCACTTGAAATCAGATCCCGGGGGTGACTCAGGGGCGAGATTTTTTCTCTGAGTTTTCAGAGACGGGGCGGGTCCCAGGGACGTTGTCTCCGTCCCCCCGGAGCTGCGAAAGGGGTTCCCGGGATCTGGCACTTTAAAAACTGGTGGAGCAGCACTGCAACACAAGTCTGGTACATTCTAAGGTGTTTTATTTTTTTTTTATTTTCCAACACAGGGAAATGTGAAAATGGTAGGGTTAAAATATTACAGTAACCCTTTTTCTGAAACATACCCGAATACAAAACTATGGCTGGGGTTTATGATGGGCAGTGGTCTACAAATTTTAAAAATCTGCTTAGAAATCAATAAATTTTCGTTCCACTTTGAACAAACTGCCATTAAAACACCTCCCCATTGCAGCCACACCCAAATGGCAACACCAAACCCCCAACCATTGACCCGTTTGAAGACAAAAAAAAAGAAAAATGCTCATTCACCAGCTGGGTAACCCGGTTTTACCACCCCCCAAAAAGATATTGCTAAACAACCACCGCCTATGTGGCCCCCCCAACCCCCCCAAACGCCACCACCATCCTTTACAATCAACAACCAAATTAATCCACATGACCATAACCCCCACTGCTGCCACACTATTTGGATCTGGTTTGTTTCCTTTTCTTTACCCAAGGGAACAGTTTTTTTAGATGTTGATAGATTGGTAAAAGGTAAGGCCCTTTTCAACATATTACTTCTTTTAAAATGTTATGTTTAGATCATTATCGGGGGAATGACAAATTTTGGTTTCACCGTAAAATTTTTAATGGGACAGGGATTCCCCAAACCCTTTTGGTCATTGGAAACCAGGGGGCAGGGTTTAGCTCCCAGGGGCCAGCATATTGAGGCGGGACCAAACCCCCTTTCCCCCCATGCTTTACCCCCCCTTCCCTAAAGAGGACATGTGCCCCTTTACAATTATATAAAACTTTTATTTAAAGTTTATACACGGCATAGAAAAGTGACCCATCTTAGTAATACGCTCAAGCTCCTCATGGCCTGTGTTAGTTATGAATACAACATACCCTCAAAAAACTGATTCATTGCATAAAAATGACTTAAAAATTTTTAAAACCCATAGTCATGTTTCAATTTAAGGGAAAAAAATCATGCGCCGCTGAAATGTTTTCTTTCAAAGAGTTCTTTTCCCTTTAAAGCAGAGATTTGTGTTAGCCTTTGACTTTTTTACATCATGTTATTGTAATGTTCATGACGAAACGTGACAAGAAAGGGACATAAAAGAAAGCAGTAGTATTTGGAAAATTTCCCCAAAAAAAGATCCCTGACCTCAGGGAAAAAAACTTTGTGCAAAACAATGTGATACTTTTTTGGGATTAGCTGAGAATATTACACCTTTGGGGTTTTTTTTTTTTTTTAGACTCACGATAACGAAGGGAAACACAAATCCTTTTGGGATCTGTGGACGATCTCTTTGAAAAAAATTTTTTAAAAGTATTTTTAAAAAAATTTACTTTGTATATGAAAAAATTGGGTTTTAATTTTTGGGGTTGATATAATAATTTTCTAATATGGCCAAAAAAAGGTTCAAGGTTTTATTGAATTGAAAAAGATGCATTCCCTTAAGCTTAGGGAAAGCAAGTGCTTGACCCCTGAGCTATCTGATCATTATCTCTACATTCCCTTAGGAAAAAAAAAGACTGTAATCCAATTCCTGATATGGGGAGGACTTGACAAACCATACATCAAACTTTCAAACAAGGGGTTCTTGGTACAGAGATGTTTCCAAGATAGGAAAAAGACCCCCTGATGGACTGACACCAGATGGCTTAAAGCATCAAGAAGTACAGGGTATGACAGGGACAAAAGC
>CM054160.1:1175795-1206285 GCA_028751875.1 Rapana venosa | reverse complement strand
GTTTGTTGTCTTCTTTTACAAACAAAAAAAGCATTATCTCTAACACACACAGACACACACACACAGACACACACACACACACACACACACACACACACTCTCTCTTCTCTCTCTCTCTCTCTCTCCCTCTCCCCCCCCCTCTCCCTCTCTCTCTCTCTCTCCCTCCTCTCTCTCTCTCTCTCTCTCTCTCTCTCTCTCTCTCTTTCTCTCTTTCTCTCTCTTACTTACAATGTGTAGATGTCTATTTTATGACTTTGGTGTGTTTTTTTCTTTCTTTTTATTGTGTGAGTGTATAGGTATTGGGCTTATTTTATGATCATGATGTTCAAATTGTACCAGTATAATAAAAAAGAGTGTTGATGGTGATCATGTGCTGTTTTGAGATATATATATTTAGTGTGTGTGTGTGCATTTTTGAAATTTTTAAAATATTGTTAATCATTGTTAGTTGCATGTGTAAGAGTGTTTACATACAAACAAACAAAAAGTATTATCTCTAAAATGCTCTCTCTCTCTCTCTCTCTCTCTCTCTCTCTCTCTCTCTCTCTCTCTCTCTCTCTCTCTCTCTCTCTCTCTCTCTCTCTCTCCCTCTCTCTCCTTTTATTGTTTTGCTTATAGATATAATTGTTATGTTTACAGTTTGTATCCTGATAAAGGACGTATTCATATTTTATATTTTCAATTTTATTGGGTTTGTTGACTGTACTTGTGGTTTTAGAGATTGTCTTATTTCGACATCCTTATTGTTGGGTGTAACAACTAGTGCACCTTACAATGTGTTGATGTTCAGTTTTATGACTTTATAGGTTTGGCTTTTTTCTTTTCTTTTCTTCCTTGTTTTTATTGTGTGAGTGTATGGGTATTGGGTCTATTTCATTATCATGACATACAATTTGTAATAGTAAAATCAGAGAGTGTTGATGGTGATCTGTGCTGTTTTGAGAATTATATATTTAATAGTATCTCTGAAACACACACACACACACACACACACACACACACACACTCACACACACATACACACACACACACACTCTCTCTCTCTCTCTCTGTCCCCTTGTTTTGCTTATAGCTATAGTTGCTGTGTATCCTGATGAAGGACATATTTTATACTTTATATTTTCAATATTTTATTGGGCTTGTTGACTGTACTTGAGTTCTAGTGAATGTCTTATTTCAATATCTTATTGTTACATGTAACAACTATGTGTAACATTTTACAATGTGTGAATGCTTATTTTTATGACTTTATAAGTTTGTCTTTTTTCTTTTTGTTGTTTGTTTGTCTTTTTTCTTTTTTTTCTTTTTTTTTGTTTTGTTCTGTTTTGTTTTGTTGTTGTTTTGTTGTTGGGTGTTGTTTTTTGTTGTTGTTTTTTTTAGGGGGGATTTGGTTTTTAAGTTGTTGGGGTCTTTTGGTGGTTTTTAAAAAAACATTTCATTTTTTACTGTGTGAGTGTATGAGTATTGGGTTTATTATTAAGATGTATCCCTATGAGAGGGGACTAGCTGTTAAAAAAAAGCACATGAGTGCTTATTCATTATCCTTGAAATAAAAGAATTTGCATTGTCATTGTCTACCACTCTGTGTCTCTGTCTGTCTGTCTGCCTGCCTTCCCCCCCCCCCCTCTCTCTCTCTCTCTCTCTCTCTCTCTCTCTCTCTCTCTCTCTCTCCTCTCTCTCTCTCTCTCTCTGTGCTTCTCTGCCTGTGTGTCTGCAATTATCTGTTGTAACCGATTTGACATGAAAAGAGGTGCAACTTCACTGCTTTATTTGATAGCATGTTTCGTTTCAGGTCAGAGACTCCCTCTGCTACTGGTAACCATGTGACCAGTACCACCTGCCACATGTGGGGAGTAAACCCAATCAAAAAATCCGACCTGGAGAGGGATGGGCTCCGCCAGGTTTGATTTGCCCAAGATACACCAATGACAAAGACAGCCAGAATTTCCATACCGGATCGGTCGTCGCCCGGGTTACCAAGGACCGCGCCTTCTGTTGCTCATCAGGACAGAGGTCGAAAGTATGCTACTGATGTAAAACACAACAAAATCCGTGCCAGAAACAACACCATCATTGGCACATGGAATGTACGGACACTAAGAGCTGCAGGCAAAGTGGAAGAACTGACACATGAGATGTCCAGATATCAATGGCACATCCTTGGGCTCTGCGAAGTCAGGTGGAAAAACATGGGAGAAACAACGACCCAGGAAGACCACAAATTATACTACAGTGGAAAACAGGATAAACATGAACACGGCGTGGGGTTTCTCGTTCACAAAGACATCGTGAACACCGTCATGAGCTGTCAGCCTGTGTCCAGCAGACTGATTACCATCCGCCCGAGAGCAACCCCCTTTAACATAACTGTAGTACAGGCATACGCCCCCACATCAGACTGCACAGATGAAGCCATAGAAGAATTTTATGACCAGCTACAAGAGGTTCTGAATCAAACTCCCAAGAAAGACATCCTCGTTGTGCAAGGTGACTGGAACGCCAAGGTAGGAGAAGATGCATGGAAAGATTGGGAGGGCGTTTGTGGGCCACATTGTAATAACCAATCAAATGAAAGAGGCTTGAGACTCCTGGAGTTTGCCAGTAACAACCACCTCCAGCTAGTGAATACACTTGGCCCACACAAGAAATCCAGAAAATGGACATGGCTAAGCCCAAATGGAGAACACCACAACCAAATAGATTACATCATGGTGAAAAGACGGTTTCAGTCTAGCGTTAACATCGCACAGACACGAAGTTTTCCAGGAGCAGACATAGGGAGTGATCATGATCTTGTGATGATGACTTTCCGACTACGTCTAAAGAAAATCCACAAGCGGAACAACATCAGGATCAAATTTGACCTCGAGAAGCTGAAGGACCCAGAGGTATTAGACATTTTTCAAGCAAGGATAGGTGGAAAGTTTGCAGCACTCACTGTGATATACTCAGACATAGATACACTGACGAATAGTTTCAATATAGCAGTGACTGAAACAGCAAGCGAGCTTCTTGGCAAACACTGACCAGTCAAAAAACCATGGGTCACACCTAACATCCTACAACTATGCGACAAGCGTAGAGAGTTGAAGAAAAAGAAAAATGAAACAAAAGAAAGAGCAGAACAATATAGGGCAGTCAACAAAAGAATCAGGAAGTCCATGACGGAGGCAAAAGAGAAATGGATCGGTGAACAGTGTCAAGACATTGAAGAGAACATCAAGAAAAACAATAGCAAGAAAGCATATCAGCTGGTGAAAGACCTGACTAGCACAAAACAGGGAAAAGGTTTAACAATCCAAGACAAAAATGGGCAGTGTCTCACTGACTACCAGGATATTCTGAACAGATGGACAGAATACTGCTCCGACCTGTATAACTATAGAACCGCAGGAGATCCAGATGTCCTTAATGTACCAGCAAGCAAAGACACAGACAGTCACCCTATCCTCCGAGAAGAAGTGGAAACAGCAGTCAGATCGCTGAAAAAGGGAAAGTCAGCAGGGGCTGACAACATTCCAGCTGAGTTGGTTCAAGCTGGAGGGGAAGCCATGATCAGCGCCCTACTAAGAATCTGCAACAAGATCTGGCAGACAGGAAAATGGCCAACACCATGGACACAGTCACTCATCATCACCCTCCCAAGAAAGGAAATCTACAACAATGCCATAATTACCGCACAATCAGCCTCATATGCCACCCAAGCAAGATCATGCTGCAGATAATATTGAATAGACTGAAGCCACAAGCAGAGACCATCATTGCTGAGGAACAAGCAGGTTTCAGAGCAGGGCGCAGCACAACCGAACAGATATTCAACCTCAGAATACTATGTGAGCGGTACCTTCAACATCAACAAGACCTTTACCACGTATTTATCGATTTTAAGAAGGCATTTGACAGGGTGTGGCATGCAGCTTTGTGGGCAACCGTGAATTTGTACAGCATCAATGCAAACCTGATCAGAGTCATCAAACAGCTGTACAGCGAGGCCACCAGTGCAGTGTACTACAACAACAACATTGGAGAATGGTTTCGAACAACAGTTGGAGTAAGGCAGCGCTGTCTACTATCACCCACTCTTTTCAACATCTTCCTTGAGAGAATCATGGCTGATGCACTGGAATATCATGAAGGATCAGTCAGCATTGGTGGCAGAACGATCACAAACCTCCGCTTCGCAGATGACATTGATGGAATAGCAGGATCAGAAAAAGAGCTTGCCAGCCTAACAGAACACTTGAATAAGGCCTCCAAAATATACGGCATGGAAATCAGTGCAGAGAAGACCAAACTGATGACTAATAACACCAACGGCATTAGCACTGATATCAGGGTTAATGACCAGAAGCTGGAAACAGTTCAAAGCTTCAAGTACCTGGGAGCCATTGTATCAGACCAGGGATCCAAGCCAGAAGTAGTATGCAGGACTGCACAGACAATAACAGCTTTGTCAAAACTAAACACCATCTGGAGAGATACAAATATTTCACTTATCTCCAAGTCAGACTAATGCGCTCCCTTGTGATATCCATATTTCTGTATGCCTGTGAATCATGGACCTTGACTACAGATTTGGAGAGAAGAGTACAGGCGGTGGAGATGAGATGCTATCGGAGACTCCTTGGCATCTCCTATAAAGACCATATAAGCAACGAAAGCGTGCATAACAGAATCCAGCAAACCATTGGACCCTATGAGAACCTTCTAACGATCGTGAAAAAATGTAAACTTAAATGGTATGGGCATGTCACAAGATCCAAAGGACTTGCAAAGACAGTTCTACAAGGCACTGTCCAGGGAGGAAGAATAAGAGGCAGACCAAGGAAGAGCTGGGAGGATAACATCAGCGAATGGACAGGCCTAGAACTCAACAAAACCCTGAGAAAGGCAGAACAGAGAAGGAATGGAGGGAACTGGTTGTTGAGTCTTTGAGGGTGCCCCCACGGTCGTCAGACTACAGGACAGATAGATAGATAGATAGATAGATAGATAGATATAGAGATAGATAGATAGATAGATAGATAGATAGATAGATAGATAGATAGATAGATAGATAGATAGATAGATAGATGTTTCGTTTCATTTTGTTCTTTGCAATTTTGGTTGTTGTCTTTTTTTTTTTTTTTTTAAATTGATCTGTTTCATTATTGACTTGAATTTGTTGATGGTAGACTTAAGATTGATAGTTCAATAAGTATAATTGTTTTTAATATGCTCTGTCTGTCTCACACACATACACACACACAGGTGTGCACTCACAAGCATTCACACACACACACACACACATACGCGCGCGCGCGCGCGCGGGGGCGCGTGCGCGTGTGTGCATGTCCACACTTTCGAGCATGGGCATATGAACACATGCACACCAGCCACACAGCTCACAAGGGGGGAGGGGGGGCAGCAGCAGGGAGTGGCACTTGGCAGTGGTGATGTCAGCTTGGCCAGCTGCCCCCCCCCCCCCCCCACCCCTGTGGTGTCTTTAAGGGATGATAGTCCCAAACTGGAAGGCTTGACCACCAGGTCTGGAAATGTCCAAAGATGCTGGCAGACCCTGTGTGCACACCTAGGACAGGCTAGGGCCTACGTCTACCCCTGTTTCAAATCACACAATAATAATAATAATAATAATAATAATAATAATAATAATAATAATAATAATAATAATAATAACAATGATATATGGAATTTATATATCGCTGAATCTTGTAAAAACAAACAAATCGAAATCACATAGTTAATAGTAGCAACAGATATCAATGGAGAATGGTTGTCCGTATGGTATGGAGTGGGAGTAATGAATGCCTCTGATAAAGCTTGTCATGCCTGACACTCAGCTGTGCCAAGAACCAGTGAGTGAGTGAATGTTGGGTTTGATTTGGGTTACTGTTACCCTTGCTTCATTTACCTACCAGTCTATGTCCTCATCTTTGATTGTCAGTCTTCTCAACACCATCCCAGCATTCTTTCATATATTATCTATATTGATGTTGGTATTGATACTGAGCTCAGGAAAATAATAATAATAATAATAATAATAATAATAATAATAATAATAATAACAATAATAATAATAAATAATAATAATAAGAAGAAGAATAAGAATAATAAGAATAATAAGAATAATAATAATAAATGGAATTTATATAGCACTATATCTCCCAAAAAAAAACAACCCACAAATCAAAGCCCTTTCATTCATCCTACTCATTCACATGCAGCCAGTTACGATAAATAGGGTGGTTTTTTAACAAATTCAAATGTATACCCACAGGCTTGCGCCCACCCATGCACACACAGGCCCCGTGTGCGAACGCACCCAGAACGTCTTGCGTACACATTAAAATCTGTTCCGCTTTTCGTAAGAGTAGGCAATTGTGTGCCGGTGGGAACAGATGACAATTTACAAAACCGCATACACACAGGAACTGGATGTAAAAAAGCAATAAGTGCTTATTCCATTATCCTCGATATAAAAGAAAAAAATAAAATTAAAAAAAATAAATGCACACCCACACACACCATCATCATCATCATCATCATCATCATGATTATCGTTTGGGCCGAAACTTTTTCCACATCCATTAGACCATGAGTGGTGGTCTGGGCGCTTGTCTTTCGGATGAGACAATAAACCAGGTCCCGTGTGTTACACAAAATTATTTAGTGCACGTAAGAGAACCCACGGCAACAAGAGATGTCCCTAGCAAAATTCTTAGAAAAAAGCCACTCTGATAGGGAAACAAATACAGTTGCAGACCAAAAAAAAAAAAAAGTGGCGCTGCTCTGTGGCCACGAACTCTCCCCGGGAGAGCAGCCCGAATTTCACGCAGAGAAATCTCGTAACTTAAAGTTGTATAAAATAAAATATAAAATAAAATCATCATCATCAACATCATCATCATTATCACGATGACAATAATCATAAGAATAAAAATTAATCAGATGATTTATTTCTATAGGCTGAATCTTGTATTGTAAAGCAAACAAACTAAAAAGTGCTTGCATTCAAATCCTTCACAACAACAACAACAACAACAAGTAATGTAAGCTGAAAGAGAAAGTTGTTTTTTTTTTATACTGGTAGGGTGGTAGTAGCTAGTCCCTCCCTCCCTCCTCTCAGTTCCCAGTTCCCACGCCCAGCTCTGGTGTTGGGCACTGTCCCTGTACTGCAGACTGAAAGCCCACACCTGCCGCCTCCCTGCCTGCCTGCCTGCCTGCTGCCTGTCAGCATTATTTACAGTGTCACTGGGAAAGGAAGGAAGGAGGGAAGGAGGAAGGGAGGAAGGAAACAAGCCCTGGAGGTCAGCACCTTAGCTGTTCAAGTGCAGTGTGGCTCATGCTGACAGAGTCAGTTCTTGCTCATTCCAAAGCCAAGTGGTTAAGATCGTTCAACTTCAATCCCGTGGATACATAAAGTCCCGGGTTCGAATCTTGGTTGCGTTTGGTGTATGAAGGTAAAGGTAAAGGAGTCCCATAACCTATAAGGTCGTAGGGGAGCGAGGCGTCAGAGACCTCACTTCTCTAGGGCCAGCATATTGAGGGCGGCGCCCATCTCCTCTCCCTCGATGCTTTACCTTCCCTGACCCTAAAGAGGGCAGGTACCCATTTACAGCTGGGTGAACTGGGGGAACTGTACTGAAGCCAAGGCGCGCTCAAATGGTCACCCATCCAACTGGTAACCACGCTCGACGCTGCTTAACTTGGCTGGGAGAAAGCGAGTGCTCCGACCACTGAGCTATCCCGTCCCCTAAAGGTATTAAAGGTGGGGATTTTTACATCTCCCAGGTCAACTTCAAGTGCAGATCTGCCAGTGCCTTTATTTCCTTTGAGTACTTATCTACACCATACAGAGATCAACTATGAACGTTAAGGATTCTGTAATTCATGTCAGGGTTGGGTGGTTTATGGAAACAGGAGCCATACCCAGCATGCAGCCTGTACACTGAACTGAGCTGCTGTGAAGTTGGGTTGTGTCTGCTGAGGCAAGCAGGTAGACCTGCACAATGAGGAGAGCACAGGAGAAGACTGGGCACTGAGCCTGCAAAATAAGAGAGAGAGGGAGGGAGAGAGAGGGAGAGAGAGGGGGAGAGAGATAATAATAATAATAATAATAATAAATTTATTATTATATATATATATAATTTATATTATTAATTATATATTATATTATATATTATTAATTTTATTATTATTATTATTATTATTATTATTATTATTATTAATTATATTTCGAGGATAATGGAATAAGCAGTCATATACTTTTTGTTTAACATCCAGTCCCCGTGTATATGCATTTTTGTGAAATATGTCATCCGTTCCACCGGCACACAATGGTCTACTCTTCCGAAAAGCGGAACGGGTTTTAACGTGTGCGCAGGTTGTTCTGCGTGCGTTCGCACATGGGACCTCGGTTTTAAGTCTCCTCCGAAGGACTTTTAGGGGGAGTGGAGTCTGCACTGATGTTAACACCAGAGGAAAAATCCTCTTGAACGGGAATCGAACTCGGGTCAGCAGATCAGGAGCACATCCCGCTAACCACCAGACTATCCCGTCCCCAGGGAGAGATACAGAGACACAAGAGAGAGAGAGAGCATAGAGACAGGGAGAGAGAGACAAAGACAGAGAGAGAGAGACCAGCCGCCATGGCGCAGTGGTTAGTGCCTTGGGTTACGGACTGGAAGGTCGCGGGTTCGATTCCCATAAGAGTCATAGGGATTTTTCGGACTCCGCCGGCTCCTACCCAGAGTGAGTGTGCTGTGGGCTCAGTGGGAAGACTGGGACCACACAGTCGAGCTTCATCCACTTAACGGATGCGAGTTTGAGAGTGTTGCTCAAATTACCTGACCAACACTGCAGGTGTCTGTATCTCTCGGGCCGGTTGACGCCGGGATATATTATGATAGTAAGCGTAGAGTACAACCCTGTCAAGTAGTCTCAAAGCATATGCACTTCCACAGCAGCATCATTACGTCATCCTCATTGTCATTGATCATCATGCATTAAAAAAAAAAAAAGTTGCCTCTGATTCGATGGTCCCGGTTTCTCTGGTCTCATGGTGGCCTCAGATTCGGTTTGCCCATACACTTCTGTGCCTGTGGTGAGTTTGTGTCAAAGCCTTTGGGGTTGGAGGTTCACGGGGGACGGTCGTTAGAGGGACGTTGTTGTGGTTGCCACCTGGGGTGGGCAACTCACTCAGTCTGGCTCCGCGACTGAGCTAATACTGTCGTTAGTAGGGGGCTTAGTAGGTGGTGTCCTGCGTATGTTAGCTCAGAACAGGCACCACTGAACACCACCAAAGTGACCCAGCAGCAGTGCAGGGCCCCTCTGGCTGGTGGCCCCACGGCGGCCTGATAGTGATGGGATCCATGTGGACTTCCGACCCTGGGGATGAGACATAACAAATCTGGGTGTGGTTGTGGCGGGGAGATTGGAATCAGCGGCGAGGGAACAGTAGGACAGGGGTCCTCAGAAGATGAGGCAGCAAAAAAAAAAAAAAAAAGACAGAGAGAGAGAGTGGGTAGGGGGGGGGGGGGGGGGGGGAGAGAAAAGGGGGGGAGAGATTTTTAAAATGTGTTTAAATTTTATTCTCTTATTTTATTTCGAGGATAATGGAATAAGCACGCGTGTGCTCGTGTAAGCACACTTTGCATCCTGTCCCCTTGCGTATGCATTTTTGTGAAATATGTCATCCGTTCCCACCGGCACACAATAACCTACACTTCCGAAAAGCGGAACGGGTTTTAACGTGTGCGCAAGATGTTCTGCGTGCGTTCGCACACAGACCTCGGTTTTAAGTCTCATCCGAAGGACTTTTAGAGGGAGTGGAGTCGGCACTGATGTTAACATCAGAGGAAAAATCCTCTTGAACGGGAATCGAACTCAGGTCAGTAGATCAGGAGCACATCAGGCTAACACCAGGCTATCCTGTCCCCAAGAGAGAGAGAGAAGGAGAGAGAGAGAGGAGAGAGGGGAGAGAGAGAGAGAGAGGGAGAGAGAGAGAAGAGAGAGAGAGAGAGATGGGGAGAGAGAGAGATGGGGAGGAGAGAAAGGGAGAGAGAGAGAGAGAGAGAGAGAGAGAGAGAGAGAGAGAGAGAGAGAGAGAGAGAGAGAGAGACAGACAGACAGACAGACAGACAAACAGACAGACAGACAGAAAGGCAGAGAAAGACAGAGAGAGAGAGAGAGAGAGAGAGAGAGAGAGAGAGAGAAAAGATGGGGAGGAGAGAGACAAAGGGAGAGAGAGAGAAGAAGAGAGGGGAGAGAGAGAGAGAGAGAGAGAGAGCGAGAAAGGCAGAGAGAAAGAGAGAGAGAGAGAGAAGGAGGAGAGACAGAGAAACAAAGGGAGAGGGGAGAGGGCAGATAAAGAGAGGGAGAGAGAGAGGAGAGGGGGGAGAGAGGGGGAAGGGAGAGAAAGAGAGAAGGAGAGGGGGGAGGGAAAGAAAGACAGAGAGAGAGGGAGGCAGAGAGAGAAAGAGAGAGAGAGAGAAGAGAGGGGAGAGAGAGAGAGAGAGAGAGAGAGAGAGAGAGAGAAAGCAGAGAAAGAGAAGAGAAGAAAGGAGGAGACAGAGAAACAAAGGGAGAGAGGGAGAGAGAGGGGAGAGGGGGAGAGGGGGGAGGAGAGAAAGAGAGAAGGAGAGAGGGGGTAGGGAAAGAAAGACAGAGAGAGAGAGGGAGGCAGAGAGGGAGAGAGAGGGGGAAGGAAGAGAGGGAGAGAAGGAGGAAGGAGAGAAAGAGAGGGAGAGAGAGGGCGGAGAAAGAGAGAGAGGGAGAGAGAGAGAGACACTAGGAACTACCCTCACAGAGAAGAGAGAGAGAGAAGAGAGAGAGAGAGAGCACATACACACAGAGGCAGACAGAGACAGAGAGAGATAGAGACAGAAAGACAGTACACACACACACCATGTTTTTAGTGTACATCACTTTTAGCCAAAATAGATAATAATTATAATTGATGTTTTTGTTGTGTCAAATAAGTCTACATGACTTAAATGGCAATTAAAATATTCTGAATCTGAATCTGATCACACACACACACCACACACTTCCATATTCCAACCCCTGTACCCCAGCCCCCTCCCTCCCCCCCCCCTCTTCAACCCCCAGCACCCTACCCCCACAGGGCAGTCACACACACACACACAGACATATACCTCCCTCCCACCTCTACAACCACCATCACCCCCACTCCTAAACCAAGCCAGCCTGTCCCTTCCATGCTCCTTGCCTGACCTTCACCTTTCCTCTTGACTGTCCGGTAAACGAAGGGGCCAGGGTTCCCGCGCTCTGTATCCGCCAATCCAAGCCAAGTCTGTTGTTAGCCCCGCCCACCACACAGTCCATAGGCAGGGCAGTTCTCTGTTGATTGGCTGGAGAGAAGGGAACCCCTCTCCTATGACATAGCCTACAGGCTAGCCTATGCCTCTAGGCCTACCCCTACCATTCATAGAGCAGGCTGTGTGTGTGTGTGTGTGTGTGTGTGTGTGTGTGTGCTAGTCCATGTTTTCAGAAGAGATGATGATGTTTTCAGTAGACCTGTGTTTTGTGTAAGTACTATTAGTGTGAGTAGTGTAAGTTTTGGGGTTTTTTCTTTCTTTTCTTTTTTTTTTTTTTTTTTTTTTTTTGGGGGGGGGGGGGCAAATTTCATCTGGTGGCTGGATATCAATCGCTTCCTCTCTAGTCATTTTGTTGTGTATGTGGAGGAGGGGGATATTTTCCCTGGAGTGAACATCAGTGCTGACTCCACTCCCCCCTAAAGTCCTTGGGATGAGACAAACCGAGGTCCCGTGTGCGAACGCACGCAGAACATCTTGCGCACACGTTAAATCCCGCACACGTTAAATCCCGTTTCGCTTTTCGTAAGAGTAGGCCAATTTTCAAAACAAAAGGAGGGGTGCTAGGGGGGGGGGGGGGGGGGTGCCAGTTAATAGCTAGACAGGCCTAGGCCTAGTATATAAGTTTTAAATTTCAGTGCATTGAATCAGTTTGAACATTTACTTGCTAGCAAACGCTTATTAAATGTTTACCCCCAAATCCCAAACACTAATCTATGGAGAAACAGGTTTATCCATCGTACATTAAATAGTACCATAAGGGCTGTTAAATACTGGTTAAAGAATTTAAAAAATATGTTTCTGTGCAGTTTTCTAAAACAGACTTGTTTGATGACTGTAAACAAGATGCAGAACTCACTGGACATATACATTTCAATAACTGGTCGTGTTTATCTTTTTGATTTCTCTTAAGTGTGAAAAATGAATAAGCTTTTTTAAAAGAATTAAAACAGCCCATAACTGATTGAACACGTTCTTGTTTAGATCTGATCATTACACAGAGTCCAACCTAGTACACTCAGTTGAAGTTCTGCCAGCTATCTGTAGGACCAGTGTTCTTGACCACAGTGTTTCTTGGGACACTGTCAGAAATACAATTACTTAAGAACGTCGGTTTAAATGAATAATAATCATTTAACTACAACAAACTAGATATAACTAAATTTTGTAATCTGTTGTAGGAAGATGTATGCCAGTTTAAACAGTTACTGTTGTACTCTGGATGTTAGATGAAATTAGACTGTTTATTGCCGATTGTAAGTTATTCACAGAACTGCTAAATTAAATGATGCCGATGATCTCCCTGACATTCCTTTTCTGGAAAAGGAAATAAACGAAAATTTGCTGTCAGCTTCTGAAAATGTCATTCTTAACCTGGGTAGGAATAAAGCCGTAGGATTTGATTTAGTTCACAATCAACTATTATAAACAGTTATCTCTACCATTTATTCTAAATCAGCTTACTAATCTCTTTAATGGAGGTCTAAACGAATGTCCTAAACCTTTGGGAAACAGCTGTAGTAAATCCTATTCATAAAAAAAGCATCAAAAGAACTGTGTAACAACCATAGACCAATTTCATTGTTAAGTTGGATTGGGAAGGTTTTAGAAAAATGTATTAACTCGAAAGTGTATCAGGTCCTATCATCTAGCCACATTCTTTTTCCATTCCAATCAGGTTTTACTCCTGGAGACTCCACTGTAAACCAGTTACTCTGTATATCTAACAGTCTTTGTTCCTCATTTGATTGTGATAATCACAACACAAGCAGTGTATTTTGATAATCACAACACAAGCAGTGTATTATGACATATCAAAAGTGTTGCACCCTGTTTAGCACAAGGGCTTCTACACAAGATGAAAGCATATGGTACATGTAGTAAATTATTAGACTGGTTTACTATCTTTCAAATCGTACCCAAGCATTACTTATAACAGGTTTCAGACTTAAAAACAAATGCGTGTTCCTCAGGGATCAGTCTTGGGTCCACTATTATTTCTAATTTATATAAATGATGTTATGAACAATATAGAACCTGATATAAGACTTTTTCCTCGACAAAACAGAACTGTTAAATTTTTCTGGCAATAATACCATGATTCTACCACTCTCATTTATTTTGATTCAACTTGCCTTCAAAATATAAGCATGCACAAACACTTAGGTATCATTCTTCAGGTATCATTCTTCAGGACAATTGCAAATGGGATGAGCATATAAAACACATAATAAATACCATAACTATGTTGGTCTCATGCCTGAAAAGCTACAAATATAAACTTAGGAGAAAAACACTTACAATGTATCAGTCATTTATACTCCCTCATTTCACAATGCCGACATAGTGGGGGGCAATTGTACGGAAACACAGTCCAATCATTAGAAATGTTGCAGCTTGACTCAATCAGAACTATAGTAGATGCTGTTCGTGGCACAAATCATGAAAAATTGTACCAAGAGTCCGGATTCTGTACTCTAAAAGAGCCAAGAGCCAGACACAAACTCAGTCAATATCACAAAATGGTAAATGGTATTTGTCCTCACTACTTAGTTGATCTTGCTCCTGCACTAGTAATACAGATAAATCCCTACCATAGAAGAAGGCCTTTTGAACACAGCTTACCAGGTGCAGCACAGAATTATAAAAAAAAATCTTTTATTCCATTTTCATTCCTTTATTGTGGAATGCTTTACCAGATAGTATTGAATATAGTCATTCTTTAAGTCAGCTCAAACAATATTTATCTGCAAACGATCTGTTGTAACTTTGTATTTTTATCATGGTGAGAGAAAAGAACAGATATTACATTGTCCACTTGGACTCGAATAAATGATATAAAATATATGTTTTATTGCCATATAGCCAATGATCCATCATGTGCCTGTGGTAACATGTCAAAGAGAGGGTCAACACTCTTTTCTGTCCTAACTTTGATCTAGTATGTGCCTGCACAATTGCTTCCCCCACCCCACCCCAATGTGTTCATTTGCAAATTATTTTATCAGGCAGCCCTGAATTCAGTATGAAAACAAACATTTTTATTGTTGAAATGTACCTTTCTTTGCTATGTTTTTGCAACATATTTTTTGTGTTGTTTGGAATCAGAATTTAGACATACACAAAATCTTTGAATTGCAACACTTATCTCTCTGCTCTCAAGCCCTCACTTCACCATTCCCCCTCCCCTTCTTTTCTATTATCACTTAAAATGAACAGCCCTAAAATCAAAGATACACACACATTCACTCACTTTGCTTATTGAGATTACCATTAGTAAAAAGACAAACTGAGGAACAAAGGAGCATGGGATTTGTCAATTAGAATAACATCCGGCACTTTGGTTGGCCATCTTGAAAAAAAAATTATGAGGCTAATGAGGGATTGGGGAACTGATCAAGTGATTTCAGTGTGGATAAATTGTGGGAGTATATACATGTGCAAATTGTGGCTTACAAGGAGAAGGTAAATGCAAGGTGAGTTTGTAAAAAGTTTATGTCGTGAGACCATTAATTACTTTTTTCAATCGTGGGTCCATGAAGTTGTGGGTTCGAATAATTGTAATACTAATGACACATGCTGAATTCATTATCAAATGATCAGATAGCAAGTACTGTTTTCAGTCATATGAGCGATTATATATTGGGCCTTTAGAGTAGGACATTTTTACCATCTCATGGTCAACTTGAGTGCATACCTGCCAGTGCATTTACATTCATATATTCAAACATGAATACTCCCATGCAGGAGATCAAAGATCAGAGATCATTATGCACATTAGATCCTATAATTTCTGTCAGCATTCAGTGGGTTACACTAACAGAAATATGAACATACCCAGCATACCTCTTATACAGATATATGAGTAATATATCCAGCATGAGATAACCATGTGTGATGGGAAAGCACAAAATAGCACAGATAGCCTAAGCAAAGTTTAAACTTAACATTCCCAGTTCTCCCAGGCTAACACTGGGAGCAGGATCTGGAAGCTGCATGTAGAATTACATTGGCAAGAGGCTGCCGACATTAGTACTTCTGATTGCTGCATTAATAAATGAAAGTTTTTGTAAAGAGGGAAACTTGTTTCTCAGTTTCTGCCATCGATAGATCTGTAATTTGAGGGAAAGGTGATCCCAATTCCAATGGCCAGTGGTATGTTAAGAGGGAGTCATTAGCACTCCTCACTTTAGTGTTATAGGTCTGTATAAAGAGATGTTCAAACATTGGGTCCCCTACTAGTGTGGATGGTATGTAAAAGGGAAACAAGACACTCCCATTCCTTTGTTTGGTGTCTTTATTTAAAAAGGGAAGTATTGATGCTATAGGTGTACTGTTGTCATGTTTAGAAATCATCCCTGAAGTTAGATTGCAGCTGCCAGAATGGTCACATACACATAAATCTCACCAATAGTAAACCTTGGAGTTCTTGATAATTAATACATATGATATATGCATAAAAAAGATCCCTGATTTAATTTTTCTGTGTGTGGTTATGATGAATTTATTTGTCTTTCAGCTGTTAGTGTTAGTATTTTGGTTAGTTGGTATAATAATTTGACAATTGCTATTTTAATTGAGGAGCCTGTTGTCTTATTCTTGAAGTTTATTAATTTGTTTTTTTCTTGAATTGATTACTGATAATATATTTTAGTGAATAGTAATGGTTTTAACATGGCCTTCTAGTGAGAAAGGCCATAAGCATTTTGCTCTGTTTGTTCTTTTGTTATTTGATTTAATATCTTTTCACTTTTTAAGAGAGAGAGAGAGAGAGAGAGAGAGAGAGAGAGAGAGAGAGAGAGAGAGAGAGAGAGAGCGAGGGAGAGAGAGAGAGAGAGAGGGGAGAGAGAGAGAGAGAGAGAGAGAGAGAGAGAGAGAGAGAGAGAGAGAGAGAGAGAGAGAGTGTGTGTTATGTCACACTCCCATACAAGGAATTTTTGCTGGACACATTTGCCTCTTTGAATTTGTCTCTGGTTGGCTAAGAGACTGTGACATGCAAAAGGATTAGCTGTACTGGAAAAATTCAATGCAGTGCTCCAACAACTCTTAAGGAAGTTAGAAAAGTCAGTCAACCAAAAGACTGATTTGTCAAAAAAATAATTGTTCTTTTTAAAATTTTGGCCTATTTTACAGGATCAGCAATGAGACATTGGTAAGGAGGAGCCCTGGACTTGGTGAGCAGCAGAGAGCATGGCAGGATGATGCATGAGAGGAGAAGAGAAAGGTAGGGAGAATAAGAAGTAAGTTGGAACAAAAGATGTCTGTCTGAAAAGGTGCCTATTTTTAGACAAAACAGGTCCCCTATGTTCAGTACATGGGGCCTGTCAGTATAAATAGTGTCCCCACATTCTGCAAATTCTCTGACAGGAATTCCCTCTTCTATTCTCTGTTTTTGCCTTGTTTCTTTTCTTCCCATCATCTTGTTTATTTTCTGCTTTGGTCCGTCTTCCTGCCTTTTTTCCAGAAAGACTTTAAAATATTTATTTATAATCATTCTCTCCCATGCCAAAGTTGGATATGCTAGACCTGACTTGTCAGGCACTTAATGGCTGTGTAACACGTTTTCAATCATGAATATTTATGACAGACAACAATGGTTGCTGTCTGAGCATTTGATGACAAAGAAGGAGACTGAACAGGGTCTCCTTGCTTAGCACCAAAAGAATGCAAACTCCCATAGTTGTCCCATCCTTTACAAGAACAGCACTGAGTTTTTCTTGTGTTGCTTTTCTCCTGTGGCATCTTTATTGCCCATCCTTGTGACTTATTCCAACCCTGCTGGCAGGTACATCCCTGATGTCAGATTCCTCTGCTCTTGGATCGGTGTCCTCTTCAGCATCAGTGGAGAGTGTTGATGTGTTTCAGTATTGTGTAGTGGACAGTTTTAAGTAACAGGGAAGATTTTAAGTCAGGAGATATAACTTCAGTCTCTTAGTCTCTGTGACTGAACAGTTTTAGGTTATTAGCTGGTCTTGCTGTAGGAGTTTCCACAATCTTCAATGCTTAAACTTCTCTGCTTTTATATGTTTTTGTTAGTCATGTTCCAATTTATCAAAATATCCATGGGCGCAGGGCCTCTTTGTTCTCAGAGGCTGTTGAGGTACACGGCTCTACTTTGGTTTTGATTTCTCCAGCTTTAGCTGTTTTATAATATTAAAAAAAGGACTTTGAGTTCCAAATGCATGGATCAGTGTTTCCATACTGTAATGTAATTATATGTAAGAAGGTTGATGTTTTGTGATGTGACGCGTGTATTACTTAATATTGTTTTCGTGTTTGTGGTGTACTTACTGTTGAATCTCTTATTATATTTCTTACCATATGTTAGAAGTTTTTTTTTCTTATTTATATAGCTTCTTCTTCTTTCTTCTTTGTTTATCCATTCCTTGGCTAGAACTCCAAGGTTCACCAATTGTGATATTTTGCATAAATGCAACCTTTTTTTTGTTTTTGTTTTTTACCCATCACTAAGGTTGCTGGATTCCGACTTTAGGGATGGTGTCTAAACACAACTTAATGCACATGCATTTTTTTTTTTTTTAAATTGTCATCTGTTCCTATGGCCATGAAGTGGCATACTCTTCTGAAAGGCAGAATGGGTTTACAGTGTATGTACACAATGTTGTCTGCAAATGCACACATGGTGCTTTGGTATAATCTCATCCAAAGAGCTTCTTTTTCTTTTTGGGTGTTGTCCAGTCTATGAGGTTGGGTCAGCTGTCGTTTCTTCTAGATCTGTCTGATAATCTTAAAATCCTCTGGTTCAAGTACTTTCTCTCACACACTGCATCCTCTCTGTGAAATTATCTAACATCTTCCTTGCCTCTTTCTGTTCCAGTCTCGGCCTTCTTAAGAGCTCCTAAACCTTACTATCTTTTCCTTTCTTTAGAATAGCTGTATCATAGTAACTAGGATTTCTGCTCTGTGTGTATGTGAGTGTGTGTGCATGTGCCTGCGAGCAAGCAAGGGAGTAAGTGAGTGAGTGAGAGAGTGTGTGTGTGTGTGTGTGTGTGTTGTGTGTGTGTGTGTGTGTGTGTGTGTGTGTGTGTGTGTGTGTGTGTGTGTGTGTGTTGGCCTGCATGAGTGCTTGTTGTCGTGCACAGGCAGTGTATGTTCTGACTCTTGGAATGAATAGTAAACAAAAGTCAGAGGAAGAAGACGAAGAGCTGAGGTTTCTTGTAGAATTGTAGACTGAAAGAAGTTTGTGCATATATGTATGTGAAAGATATGAGTGCATATAGGCCGGGAAAAAGTCCGTGAAAAAGTTGAAAAGTAGTAAAGCTATCTTTTACTAAATATCTTGTATTTTTGCACAGGAAGCCAGTGAAATATTCAAGAGTAATGGCTTGGTGGGGGGTCTTTTTGTTCCAAGAACAGCTTTGGCAGCTGTATTGTGTTTAGACCTTTGTAGATTTCACAGGATATACTGCGGGCAGTTAATAAGAAATGAATTGCAGTTGTCAAGTTCTAATAGAACAAAAGCACAAACAAGGGTTTCAGCTGATTCTCCATTAAAATGTAGATTTATGAATTGAACTGATAATTGTAACACATTTCTTTGTAGGCAGAGTGACAGGTATATGAAACAGGATTGTTCAGAGACAAGGACATGTTATTGGAAATGATATAGACCCTGAAATTTGATCTGATGGTGCAAGGGGTATAGATCTGTGAAATTTTAACCCACGGTATATTTGAAATTTCAGCCTGAGTAAATATTACTTGTGGTTCTTGGAAGTGCATCTCGGTTTGATCCTTAATGAGGAGGATTTCCAGTTTTATTATCATTTAAGTTTCAGTCATCCGGGTTTTGATATTTTTGGCACAGGTCTCGATGTTTCTAACAGTATTCTATTGGATTTGACAATGATGACTTCAGTCAAAAAGCTTTGTGTAATCAACCTAGGACTGGGTACAAACAGAACAGTAATGATAGTAATTATGAATAATAATAGCACTTGATCTTCTTCAAGCTGTAAACTATTTACAATATTTAGAAATATACAACAATAAATTTAGTGACATAAATGAGAGTCTGCATGCACACATAGGTGCACACACACATGCGCACTCGTACATGTGTACTTGTACATGCGCGCATGCATGCACGCACGCACACACACACATGCAACAATCAAAGGATTTAAACCTTTGACCTCTTTGGGGCATATAGATATAAAGTAAAAATGTAATAAAGTATCAACACATTGAACTTCACCTTAAATGACCATTGACAAGCATAACAAGTATATAATTGGTGATAAGAATACAAAATTATTTCATAGCCTAAAGTTCTAAGTTTGATAAATTCCCCTATCTTTACACATACTGTCGTCCCAGTTTGAAGCAAATTGCAAAAATAAAAATTGACTTTGTTCTCAAATTCTTTCTGGGAACATAGAGACATTCCATTATGAAATGAAATCTCCTCAGCAATGACCTTATCTCAGTTGTAACAAAGACCAAAGACGTAAATCATGTGGATGTGGAATACTGTTATAATATCTACCAGTTTCAGTTGAAAACTTGTGATAAAGTAATGTACTTGTTGAAATGAAATAGTGACAACTCATACAATGCATCTTGTAGGGTCATCATGTAGGTTTCTCTTCCATGCATGAGTATGAAGTTCCTGTAAAATCATTTATTATTACTTTGAAGAGCAGTACAGCATATTTAGATAAAATTCGTTTGTATTTCTTGTATTTTACCTGAAGATATGTGGGAATCTCAAACACAGTCAAATCCAGGTTCAATAATCTTGAATGTATTGATAGTAAAATCAAGGTGACATCCCTATGTTATACTGTGTTGAACATGTCTTCAATACAATGTACATGAATAGTTCTTCATCAGTTCATGGCACCATACAAGCAACATATCTAATGGATAATTAATCCAGTTTTTATTAAAGCATACATTAGATTTTTTTCTCCATAAATAATTTGATTCATCTTATATTTAGATGGACTGAAAGCTTATAAATAAAAAAATCAAGTTCGATTTTTTCTAAAATATCATTTTCATAACCCCAAATTTCTTGACCATATAAAAAGACTGGTGCCACCAGATTCATGAATCATAAAGTTCCAACACACACACTTACATGCATACACATACGCGCGTGCACACACACACACTCAAACACACACACACACACACACACACACACACACTCTCAGACATGCATACATACACATTTGTCTGATATCACTTACGTGAAGAGACACTAAACTGAAGTCCATGTGTGCGGAAGTGTGCACACCCCCCACCCCCACCACACACACACACACACACACACACACACACACACACACACACACACACACAGAGGCACTCATAGGATGGTAGGGTGTATGAATTAGTCTTGCATAACTGATAATACTGAATATATGTATTTAATTACAATGCATGCATCATCGCAAAAAGATTTAAAAATCTGAAACAGTTACTTGGTACAAGTGTAAGAGGCACTTAGGATAAGCCCGAAAATAATAAATCAGATGTTTAGTTTGGTTGATTACGAGAAGAAAAAGGGGGTGGGATTGGGGCGGGAGGGGGGGGGGGTGGAGGAGGTTAGATAGGACTGCAAAATGATCAGTAAAAAAACCCAGGGATAACATAGTAAGTACTGGTTTTTAAAATGAGCTACAATACATGTAGCGCAGGCTTCTACTCATGTAGCCTACTTCAGGTCCTGTCTCTTTTGCAGGACAAAGATTTTGGGAAAGAATTTTATTGTTGAAATTTTTATTACACTTTTACAGATCTGGAATAATCTGAAGCTTACCTATTTTTTATATATATATTTTTTTAAAGTGGGTTTAATTAATAGTTTTTGTGGTTGGTGCTCCTGTGACTGACATTTTTGGACATCAGACTTTAGATCCCTTTTAGTAAGGCTGCATTGTTTATGAATTGGATTGCGCTGGTAATTGTAAAGAGCTATAATCAATATACTATAAAAAAAACACAACTTTTATATTGAGGATAATGGAATAAGCGCTCATTTGCTTTTTTACACTACCAGTCCCCATGTGTGTGCGGTTTTGTGAATTCTGTCATCTGTTCCCACTGGCACACAATGGCCTACAGAGCAGAGTAGTGTAGATGTGGTGAGCTGATAAAGACTCCACTTAACTACATTCATCATCATCATCATCATCTCCCCCCTCCCCCCCTTCAACCTCTTGTATTTCTCTCTTTCAGTCTGCCTGTCTTTATTATTTATTTATTTATTCGTTTGTTTGGTTATTTGTGCATTCTTTTATTTTGAGGATAAAGGAATAAGCAGTCATGTGCTTTTTGACTTCCAGTCCCTATGTGTATGCAGTAGTGTAAATTTTGTCATCTGTTCACAGTGGCACACTATGACCTACTCTTCTGAAAAGCAGATCACAGTGTCCAACACTCTAACCAACCAGACTATCCCATCCA
Organism: Rapana venosa; assembly: GCA_028751875.1. Taxonomy (NCBI): domain Eukaryota; kingdom Metazoa; phylum Mollusca; class Gastropoda; order Neogastropoda; family Muricidae; genus Rapana; species Rapana venosa. Next base: position 1,184,512 of record CM054160.1, on the reverse strand, counting down.
CCCTCCACCCCCCAACTGTCTCTCTCAGTCAGTGTGTGGTTTTTTTGTGTGTGTACACTGTCACAGTTACAGTGAATGTAGGAAAATTTAGGTAAATTATATGGTCTGTTTGTTTTGGCTTGTGTTTGTTAACACACTGGGTGTCAGTTTATTTGGGTTCACTTTTAATTCTCAGAGGGTGAAGAGGGGTAGGGTCATAATTTGTTTTCACTTTAAGATTGCTGTGCATTTAATTTTCAGTGTTGAAAATCATCTATTTGTTTGGGCGCATGTTCATTGATGCACAGAGCTTCAAGTTCATTTTAGTTCATAAATTAATTATAATTCAGTGAAGCTAAAGAGGGCTAGGGTAATTTGTTTCCACTTTATCATTATGGACTAATCAAAAAAAAAAGAAGATAATTTTTAAAACAGAGGGATGAAGTAGCAGGTCATTAGTTACAGGGTCAGACTGATGATGTTTCAAGAATAATCAGATGGTATACATAGCATAATCACCTCTGAGAACTTCCTTTGTGGGGGATGGGGTTGGAGGTGGTGGTGGATACTGTTAATTACCAGTCTATCCAGCACATCCTTGCAGTAAATGCTTTAAAAAAAGCATACATGTACACTGGTGTCTTGTTCAGGCATCATCCCCCATGAAATGCAGCTCCCCTAATGGTGGGCAAATGATGATCACCCCTGTATGCAAACTCTTACCACTGGTGAACCTGGGAGATAGAGCCAAAGAAAGAAAACAAGAGTAGATCAGCTATAGCCAGTGAGTGATGTACATAGATGATATGAACAACCCAACATGCAGTGTGTGACCTGGAGAGGGATGGGCTTGTCAGGGTCACTGTCTGAAACAACTGCATAATTAGTGACATTGTGGTATGCCCTAATGACTCCTTCTGAAGTTCAGGGAACAGTCAGTGACTTTGTAAAAATAGCAAACAAACTTGGGCTCTAACTCTAAGCATTATAAAGTTCTTAAATTAGAGTAGGGACATTAAATCAATGCTGATAGTGATTCTGTTGTTTTCTCTTCTTTCATTTCGTCCTAGTTTTCTCATTTCATTGTTTTGATGTAAATTGGTTTGGTTAGTTAAGAAATAGGATTAATTTCTATTTATATAAAGAGAAGCAGATAAGTAATTAGTTGATTCCTCAGATGTGATCACAATAAAATAACATGTTACAATGAAGAAACGAATGCTTAGCAGGATCATAGGATTTCTTTCTTCTTTAATTTCTTTCAATAGATGCTAACTTCCTCTTCATGTAGTTCCATCTTTGAAAGGTCTTGGGATTTTTGGGCCTGCAGCATAGATTGATGAAATCTATATCATCAAACGCTGGTTAAGGTATATGGAACAAAAAAATGTTAGTCACAGTAACTTGTGTTCTGCCTATCATTTTGAATCATGGACTGGAACTGCCTATCACTTAAATGTAGTACTCGGTGTTGTCAAGCCACACAAGATAGTTGGTGTATGTGTGCGCACCTTTAGGTGTGTGCTGCTATACTCTGTGTGACTGATAGCTGAGTAGATATGGCTGTGGACTTGTGATCCCATGGTCTTGAAGTTGTGGGTTCAACTCTTGGCAGTCCATTAGGACTGAAGGAGGAACATTTTACTGTCACACATCACCTTATTAGCTAATCTGCCAGTGCCTTCCCACCCTTTGTTTAGACTTGCATGCTGAAGATGAACATTGCAAAATAGAGATCCTGATTCATATCAGTGTTCAGTGACTTGCTGAAAATACCCAGCATGCTCCTAAGGCTTGTTCAGCACATTTGCTTAATTAAAGACAGTTGTCTAGCTTCTACTTCATGTTTTTCTTGGCAGATGGTGTGGAGTGTATGGGATGTTCTGCACATGGTACATCTCTTTTATTAGTTTTAAGAGCAAAAAAGCCAACAACAACAAACACAAGTATTTGGCATAACAGAATTTCAGTTTATTGAAAACTTCTCTAGGCTTAAGCATTGTCAAACTCTTGGGAGGAGGTGCATCTCTTTGGGAAAAACTGAACACTCAAACTGTTTCACTGTGTGTGGTGTGTGTGTGTGTGTGTGTGGGTGTGGGTGTGTTGGGAAGGGAGGGTGTGTTAATGTTTATACTTGTGTGTGTGTTATATTTGTGTGTGTGTGTGTGTTTACTGTTTTTGTAGTGAATTTGTGTGTAAGTTTGTATAAATTTGTATATTTTGTGGTGTCCAACGAATTTCATTTACACATTTTTTACCTGATAACCTTGGATTGGCAGACTTTGTGAAGGTAAGCTGGGAAGATGCTATGTCAACTTTTCAGTTATGAAAAGTCATGGAAGTTTGTGCCCCAAGGTGAGTGACAGATATTTCTGTCTGTAGCTATCCCCAGATTGTGGGGAGATAGAGAGAGAGGGAGAGGGAGGGGGGTGTCTTGGAATACTCAACACACCCATCTAAGAAGCAAGAGATTCATTGTTGAAATTCTACCAGAAACTGGGGGTTTCCCTGTATTTCACTGGTGGTGGTCTGGGTGCTAGTATTCAGGTAGGTGTTAAACAGAAGGCCTGTGCTGTGTGTTATCCAGAATATACCAATACTTTAAGCCATAGAAGATAATCCAGAATATGTCATTAAGATAAACCAGAATATGCCACTACAATTTCATGTAGAAAAAATGTCAGAATATATCACTACTTTTTAGTTATGTACAAGATTATCAAAAATATGCCACTATTTGTAAGTTACTTAGAAGATAACCCAGAATATATCACTTATTTCTCACTTGTGTAGAAAATAGTCCAGAGTACATCACCACTATTAACATGTTTATGTAGAATCTATGATCCAGAATATGCCACTACTTCTGTAAAGATAATCCATAATGTTCTCCCAACTTTCATGTAAAAAGGAAAGAAAAATCAAGAGTAATCCAACTCTTATAACTTGTGTAGAAGAAACTCCAGGGTATTCCATGGTTACAAAAGATTGTGTGGAAAAACTGACAATGAAGGTGGGAAATGTCAGGCTGGTGGAAAAACTGACAATGAAGGTGGGAAATGTCAGGCTGGTGGAAAAACTGACAATGAAGGTGGGAAATGTCAGGCTGGTGGAAAAACTGACAATGAAGGTGGGAAATGTCAGGCTGAAGTAGAAAAAACACCTGTTGTTCCTGCACCGAGGTGGAATGTACTTTCCTGAGCTTAACTTAAATTTCATACAGAGAAACTGTTGTACGCTTTTGTTTTGCAATGCAATGCTTTACAATGTTTTGCTTTGCTCTGCATTCTATTTTATTACACCACACCACACTACCACCACATATCACACTACACCACAAACATCTCTATACGGCACACTTCACTTCACTACATTAGTCGTACACTTTGACTCATCACCACACACCACATTCAACCACACCACTTCACACATATACCACCATCACACTGCACACATTACCTCATAGCACACCACACCATACCACAATACAGCAGACCATTTGACACCACTTTATTGAATGAACCTTAGCATTCAGTATTAGCGACCTGTACAGTGCCCTACCCTACCCTTCCTACACACACCATACCATCCCCCCCCCCCCCCCTCCACCTTTCCACGCTCCATTGCTTTTTCATGTACCCAGACTGGCTCATTATACCAATTAATACCATGCCTGTTCTGTATATAATTTTATTATAGCCATAATTATAGTACCATGCCAAAGTCTGTAATGATGCCATGATAAATTTACAGATGTTTTATGTAGAACTTACTGTACTGAAGTCATGTGTTTTTAAGTTAAACAGCAACCCCCCCCCCCCCACCCCAAATAACTTGATACAAAACCCCAAAATAACTTACGTGTATTGTACAATTGTTTGTCGTACTAGTGTAAGAACAAAAACTTCAGGCAACCTATTGACTGTGAATAGTTTTCAGTATATCTGTACTGTCAGAATAACAGGGAATTTGACATTAGCTATTTATAACTGTCATGAAATATGTCAAGATGACATTGTGTGGTATATTTGCATGATGTGTGTGTTTGTGTGTGTGTGTGTGTGTGTGTGTGTGTGTGTGTGTGTGTTGTGTGTGTGTGTGTGTGTGTGTGTTGTGTGTGTGTGTGGAGAGGGAGGGAGGGGGGAAGAGGAGGGAGGGAAAAACAACCTAGTTGAATAGTTTTGGTATAACTTATTTGTCAAGCTCTTTAAATTAACATATGCAGAAGAGTTGTCCATTGGAATTCATTTTCATTATGAATGAACAATGTATAGTAATAAGTATGTGTGTAAGTGTATGTATACTTTAGTTTGCATGTGTGTTCTAGTAGTTTCATTATTTCCGCATTTGTAATATGAAAAAACAAAACAAAAACATATGATGGCGAGGAAGGGAGGGAAGGAGAGAGAGAGAGAGAGAGAGAGAGAGGAGAGAGAGAGAGAGAGAGAGAGAGAGAGAGAGAGAGAGTGTGTGTGTGTGTGTGTGTATGTGTAGTGTGTGTGTGTGTGTGTGTGTGTGTGTGTGTGTGTGTGTGTGTGTGTGTGTGTGTGGCATATGCGGTGTGTTTAGTCTTCTGAGGCAAAGAAAGAAAAAGAGCTTATACTTGAGGAGAACAATACATGAATATTTTTTTTACCCAGAGATTGCAAAGTTGTTTTTTTCTTTTTTAAAAATATAATTATTTTTATTACTTTGTGCTTGATCGAGATTGAGTTCAGTTGAAACTTGTTGTGGATGATCATAGTGTCACAGCAGATTATAGGTACAGTGGTGAGTTGTGTTAGAGAACAAAGAAACAGAAAAGTAGAGAGCATGTTTTATTTTTATTTTACTTTTACTTTAAATCTGTGGTAAACATTAGTGTTTATATTTTTAAAATATCAAACAAAGTAACTGTAATTAATGGAAAGGAAGCATATGCAGTCTAACAAAGCAGTGAACTTATTAAAGCAGTTGAGGGTTGCCGAAAACAGAATGAACAACTACAGATAGATGAAACAATAAGCTGAGTTCTGCAAATGTGATGAAACTGATGATGGACTTGTTAGCATAATTATTGGCCCTTCATGTAGTTGCCCATTTTCCTTTTCGCTCTACTGGCATCATAATAATAATAATAATAATAATAATAATGATAATGATAATAATAATAATAATAATAATAATAATAATAATAATAATAATAATAATAATAATAATAATAATAATAATAATAATAATAATAATAATAATAAATGGAACTATGCTTCAGAACTGCCTGCAGTCGGTTAATGTAGGCAGGCCACAGGTTTCCCACTTGAGGTTATAGAAGGTTTGCCTCATGATATTTAAGTGTTCCCTCCATGACATACAAAGGAAAACTCCATGTATCTGTAATTGTTGATATATATCTGATAATTGAACTCACATAGTTCAGTGGTTCCCCACTGGAGAGTTTAGAAAGTTCTCATGATATTTTAAAGTTCCCAATACTGCATACCAAGATAAACTCTATGTAGCATATTGCAGTTGTCTCTGATTCATGGATTGAACTCACATAGTTCTGACCACAATTATATCAATCTATACTGTACTCTTTGTGAGACAGGCAGCCAGTGAAAAGATGGCAAGGGAGGAGTAGTGTGTTCTTGATAACAGAGTCACAAAAAGAAAACAAGGCAAACATAAACCAAAACACAGTGCTAGAGGGCAAATGTATTGATCAAGCTGAGTGCATCCAAACAACATGGTTATAGGTGATCACAGACCAAGCTGTGAGGTTGCAGTGGTTTTCTCTTCCCAGGCAGTGCCTTTCCTGTACTAATGGAGGTTGTTGCAATTTCCCTCCCAGACCTAATTATTTCTTTCTTTTCTTAAAAAAAAGTATATATATATATATATATATATATATATATATATATATATATATACAAACATACTGTAGAGATGGCCCTGATATGGCCTTTGTGGCTGGCTGGTCTATTTATAAACACTTGAAAATGGGAAGGTGCTCTGAATATCTTTGCTTCTGACTGCTTCGTGTGTGTGTGTGTGTGTGTGTGTGTGTGTGTGTGTGTGTGTGTGTGTGTGTTCACGCTGCAATGACAGGCAAAGAAAAGCTCAATCATCCTTTTATCCACCTAAGGGTTTTTTGGGGGTGTTTTTTGTTTTTTTGGGTATGTTTTTGAAGAGTGACAGCACCAATGGTGCATGTGCATGAGTGAGGGAGGGAGGGGGAGATAGAGAAAGAGATAGAGGGGGAGAGGGGAGGGGAGTGGGGAGGGGGAGAGAGAGTGAGAAAGAGAGAGGGGGGAGAGGGAAGGGGGAGAAGGGAGAGAGGGAGGGGCAGGGTGAGGAAGGGGAGAGAGAGTGTGTGAGTGAGTGAGTGAATGTGTGTGTGTTGGGATTAGGACCCTTGTAGAATAGACTATACACTTCTTCTCATGATGATTATAATGATGGTGACAATGGTCATAATAATAATAACAACAACAAACCAACCAACCAACCACCACCACCACCACAAAAAACAACAATAAAAAAAAAAAGAAAATTCTGGAATGGCTTTTGTAATTCCTGTGTTGAAAGTGTTAACTGGTTTGAATGGCTGTACATGACTCAGTGTCTGTACTGTGCTGACTGTCTGATGAAGGCAGTGCTGACTGCTCCAGGAGGACCACTGCCTTGTTTCCTGCCACAGTAGGGACTGATCTATATCTGCCAAGTGACGTGTTTGATGTTAATCAGTCAAGTGATTAATTCATATCTGCCAGGTGACAGGGATATTTTTATCAGTCAAGTGATTAATTCATATCTGCCAGGTGACAGTGATGTTTTTATGAGTCAAGTGATTAATTCATATCTGCATCAGCCAAGTGATTAATTCATATCTGCATCAGCCAAGTGATTAATTCATATCTGCATCAGCCAAGTGACTAATTCATATCTGCATCAGCCAAGTGATTAATTCATATCTGCATCAGCCATGTGATTAATTCATATCTGCATCAGCCAAGTGATTAATTCATATCTGCACCAGTCAAGTGATTAATTCATATCTGCATCAGTCAAGTGATTAATACATATCTGCATCAGTCAAGTGATTAATTCATATCTGCATCAGCCAAGTGATTAATTCATATCTGCCAGGTGACAGTGGTATATTTTTATCAGTCAAGTGATACATTCATATCTGGGAGGTGACAGTGATGTTTTTATCAGCCAAGTGATTAATTCATATCCAATCAGCCAAGTGATTAATTCATATCTGCCAGGTAACATTGATATATTTTTTTATCAGTCGAGTGATTAATTCATATCTGCCAGGTGACAGTGGTATATTTTTATCAGCCAAGTGATTAATTCATACCCGAATCAGCCAAATGATTAATTCATATCTGCATCAGCCAAGTGATTAATTCATATATGCATCAGCAAAGTGTTTAATTCATATCTGCATCAGTCAAGTGATTAATTCATATATGTTAGGCGACAGTGGTATATTTTTATCAGTTAAGTGAATAATTCATATCTGGGAGGTGACAGTGATGTGGATCTACCATCATTTAGTTATTAAGCCTTTTCTGTTTATTCCTTATAGATTCTTGATGGCCACTAAGATGCTGCATTGATGAAGTGTTTACCAGCTTCCTTCACTCACTGTCATTTATAATGCCAAAGCCAGTTTTGGTGGGGGGTTTTCCCCCTTGATCAGTGGCATCATTCCTCACTCCTTGCATGAAATAGGAGGGCAGTAAGCATAAGCTTATCAAAAAGTGTCTAAGACATGGATACAGTGCAGAAATAGGCTGCAGCTGGAGAACAGTGCATACTGTTGATAGAAAACTAAAAGGAAACTACCTGGCTTAGTCTTCAAGCTGTGAGTGTGTCAGGGAAGAAAAGCAAAAACCCCAGCAAACAAAGAAACGAAGCAAAATATCATACACAAAATGAAACAAAACTACAATAGAAAGAGGTAGATGTTTAAGAGTCTTGTACAACCATGCAACAATGTCACAAACCAAGCCCTGAGGTTGTAGTTATTTCTATTGACCAGGTTGTAGATGCTGTCCTCTCATGTTGTTTTCTTCCGTTGCCGTTGTAGTTTTTGCCCTCTTATGTCATGAAGCATCTGCTTCTAAATTGTCGAGATGTCCAGGATATTAGACACAAACATTGTACTGCAGAATTTTTAAAATATCCTTTTTCTCAAAGCACCACAAGACAAAATGTGTAACTTCTGAGAGAATCAGGCATTTCCCAATGCGATATGAGTGAAAGTATCACAGTTGGTTGCTTATCTGAACAAGGTTAATTTAAAGAAGTCAGGTGATAGTCACAGTGATAGGAGAGTGCAGCTTCGTTCAGACATATGAAACTTGGGGCACCAATCTTATTCTTTACTCTTTGTGAGACAGGCATCCAGTGAAGAGATGGCAAGAGAGGAGTAGTGTGTCCTTGAAAACAGACTTACAAAACAAGAACCAAATCCCACTTCAAGGGGCAATTGTATACAGCTGAGTAGAACTTGGTGCACAACAGGATCATAGACCAAACTATGGAGTTGTAAGTGGTCTTCCCTTCCTTGGCTGTTCCTTTCCTGTTCTGATTGAAGTTGTTGCTGTTTCCCTCTCTGACCTAATAATTTCTGTATTTTTAAAACAAACAAACTTTTGAGCCCTGATATAGCCTCTGTGGCTGGCTGGCCTACAAACGACATGCTCAGGCATGCACAGATAACAATGATGATAATGATAATT
>CM054160.1:1155157-1175295 GCA_028751875.1 Rapana venosa | reverse complement strand
TCCCAAAAAAATAATAAAAGCCAAAAAGGAGAGGCCCAAGAAAAAAAATATAAAAGAATAATGGCCAAAACATGAAAGGCCAAAAATAGAAAAGAAAAAAAGGAAGGCAAAAAAAAAAATAAAGAAAGGCCAAGAGAAAAAGAAGAAAAAAAGAGACAGAAAAAAGAAAACAAAAAAAGAAGAAAAAAAAAAACAAAAGAAGAAAAAAGCTAGCACAGAGAGAGAGAGAGAGAGAGAGAGAGAGAGAGAGAGAGAGTTGGTTGAACTGTGGAAGTAACAACCTGTCTGTAATCTTTAGAGTAAAGAGTTACATCGTTGGTGGCCCATTTCATCATGTTGTGTGAAAGTAACAGCAAGTCTGAAAGCTTCAGTGAATTAGTGGGCTACATCTTGGATGGCCCATTTCATCATGTGGTGCTCAATGTGTGTATGGTATGGATTTCTTTCATGAATGTAAAAAGCAAGGCATTTATTTTTTGTTATTCTGAGCATAGTGCTGTTAGAATTATGGAGTAATTTACTAACAGATTTTTCTAAGTGAAATTTAAGTTCCTAACTTTGGGAAAGTGCATCACCACAATGCTTCTTCCCTCCCCCCCCCCCTCCTCCCCCCCCCAATCTTCTCGTTGTCTGATTTTCCATACAATTGTTAGCCTTGACACTGGGTTTTTCCTTCACAACTTCATTAAATAAGGAGCATTTCATATATTATTACACAATTTTCAATCTTGAGAAAACCGTTTAGAGTAATACTATGCAAAGATCTTGTTTAAAGCAGTCCTAAAATTTTTAAAAAGTTAGAATTGTCTGATATAGTGGCTAAATCATTCCTGACATACAAGAAAGTAGCGGAAATTGAACTTAAAGGGAACAAGAAGAAGTTAGTATCTAAAGTAAGGGGAAAAGGAATTTTACACTACAAGACTTCCCCCTCTGGGGATGTGAGGGGACTCTTTCAGTATAAACAGCATCCCCACTTTCTGGAGATTCTGTGAGCACTAGAAACTTGCCCTAGATCCTGTCACTCCCTTTGTGTCTGTCTTTTCTCCTCTCTGGCTTAGTTTTCCCCTATCCAGTTCATTCTCTGGTCTTTTTAAAAATTTCTATTATACCAGAGCACATAGTTCTAAAACCAGGGGGAAAGGTGGATTTTGCTGAAAAAAAAAATCTCCAATCTGCTGTCAGGATTGTATTTCAGTTTGTTTGTATTTAAGACTTGATGTCCTTCAGGCTACAGACTGTATGTCATTCAGCATGTCAAATGCAAAAGAAGGGGGTGCAGGGAACTTCGGGTCATGTTTTATGGTATACAAAAATGAATGGGTTTGTTGTCTGTCGCCTGTGTAATGATTTTGGCTCATGGACAGAAGAGGAAGGATACCAGTCTGTGAAGCAGGTACATGTGAAGGCTTTCTTTCTATAACTAGGTTTGTTGGTGTGTGTGTGTGTGTGGTGTGTGTGTGTGTGTGTGTGTGTGTTGTGTGTGTGTGTGTTGTGTGGTGTTGTGTTGTGTGTGTGTGTTTGTGTGTGTTGTGTGTGTGTGTTGTAGTGTATTTGTGTTGTGTGTGTGTGCAGGTGTGTGCGCAAGTGTGTATGGTGTGTGTGTTTTGCTGGAAGAGGTTGAATTGTATATGTGCATCAGACCAGGTTGTAGGGTGTGTTGATGCATTTCTGTGTATGAGTGCATGTTGTCCATGTGTCAGTCAGCAGATGTGTGTGCTGGTGTAAAAGATGTCAGTGTCACAACCGTCATCCATGGGATGGATAGCGTTTCTTGTTGTGAGGGTGAAGGACCCTCTGTCATAGTGGGGTGGTGTAATGTCGTACATCAATTATCCATTCTAGTTCATTTCCATGAAAAGACGTTTTAGATTTATAAAGCCTCGTTGTTAATAATTTCGTAACGTTGCCTAGCAATTGATACACAGGGCATGTGCGGTAGACAATAACAAGACAACGGACGATCTTTTTAGTTCCAGACTCAAGAGCCACAATAATAACCGATTGAAACACACGAGCTGTGTTAGTAGTGGTTGTGTTCGGGTGAATGACAACTCTACATCTGGCGACGAGGATTGGATCAAAACTAAGGAGGATTAATTAATTAAAACCAAGGAGTATGGCTACAGCTGGCTTACCAAACTTTGAAAGATTCGTAGTTCATTCTGATGAAGCAACAATTTGAACTCGTTGGAAAAAATGGTTGGCACGTTTCACCAATCTACTTGCAGCAATGAATGTGACGAACAATACAAGAAAAAGAGCTCTATTGTTACACTATGCTGGTGAAGAAGTGTTTGATGTGTACGAATCATTCACTGCAGAGCAACAAGGAGAAGCAAACAGTTATGATACACTAGTGGAATCTTTGAATGGTCATTTCAATCCAAAAAGGAACATTGACTTTGAAACCTTCAAATTCAGACAGTGCAAGCAGCAAGAAGGAGAAGCAACTGATAGTTACAATACTCGACTACGACTATTAGCAGCTAACTGTGAATTTGAAAATCCTGACCGTGAAATAAAAGCTCAAATTCTACAAGGGTGTAACTCATCACGCCTGAGGAGACGTGCTCTTCGTGAAACAGACATGACTCTAACAAAACTTCTCGAAACTGCTCGTGCTTTAGAACTGTCTGATATTCAAGCCAAAACAATTGAGGAGGAATCAGCACAGTCCATCAATGCAGTTCGTCAATACAATAGAATGAAGAAATCATCCTTCAGCCCGAAGAATGCATCAACAAGCTGGAATCATGGTCCTAACCAGAGTCAGACACATCAACATCAACATCAACGACTGTGTGGATGGTGTGGTGCCAAGCAACATTCACGTGAGCAGTGCCCTGCCAAAGACAGAACCTGTCGTCTATGCTCCAAGATTGGACATTTTGCAAAAGTGTGTCGTTCTGGTAAATCTTTCAAGCCTCAGCAAAGGAATCAGCTCTTCACTGCGAAAATCAACAGTGTTCAGCAAAGCAGAGACACTCAAATTTCATCTGATGAAGAATACGTGTTTGGTGTTTCTGGGAAGTCTGGTGCAGCACCCAAAGTCAACGTGGATCTCTCTGGTGAGTCCGTTCCATTTCTCATTGATACTGGTGCTTCTGTCAACATCATTGATGAACAAACTTTCCAAACATTGACACCTCAATGCATGATGAAACCTGCATCCACTTCAATTTATGCTTATGGAACACGCACACCTCTTGTTGTACTGGGTATGTTTGATGCTGTTGTCAAGTACAAGAATGCAGAAACACAGGCATCATTCTTTGTTGTCAAATCAAGCCCTGATGCTCGCAGTGGAAATCTTTGAGTGCCAAAACTGCTCAATGCCTTCAGCTTATCAGTTTTGCATTTGCAGCATCGCAACGCACCACAGCTGATGTTCTTTGTAGCGAATATCCAGAATTGTTTCAAGGCATGGGGAAGTTGAAGGATGTAAAAGTGAAGTTGTACATTGATAAAGAAGTACAACCAGTCGCTCAACCCCATCAAAGGATTCCATTTCACATGAGGAAAAAAGTGGAAGCTGAGATTCAACGCCTTGAAAGCCTGGACATCATCAAGAAAGTTGATGGTCCTACACCCTGGGTATCACCTATTGTCGCTGCACCCAAACCAAAGAAACCGGATGAAATACGTCTTTGTGTTGACATGAGACATCCAAATAGAGCTATTGAACGTACTCGTCATATCATGCCAACGATTGATGATATCCTCATGAGACTGAATCAAGCGAAAGTATTCAGCAAACTGGATTTGAATTCAGGATATCACCAATTAGAATTGGAAGAAGACTCACGAAATATCACAAAATTTTCAACTCATGTTGGTCTCAGGCGGTACAAACGGTTGAATTTTGGAGTTACTTCAGCAGCAGAAATTTTCCAAAATCACATTGCTGAATTACTTGTGGACATTCCAAGTACACTCAATACAAGTGATTATATTCTCATCTACGGAAAGTCTCAAGAAGAACATGATACTGCTCCAGGAAAGTGTTTCTCGCTTCAGTGAAAAGGGACTTACTCTCAACAAAAGCAAGTGTGAATTCAACAAGGATCACATTGAATTCTATGGTTTCATTTTTGGCAAAGATGGAGTATCCCTGATCCAAAGAAAGTAGAGGCTATACAGAAAGCAGCTACCCCTACCAATGGCAAAGAAATCCGCAGTTTGCTTGGTCTGACCAACTATGTCTCCAAGTTCATTCCACAGTATGCCTCCATCACAAAACCACTTCGAGATCTGACTCGGAAAGATGCAGAGTGGACATGGACAGAAACTGAAGAGAACGCGTTTTGTGAACTCAAGTCACGACTCACAAGCCAGACCACCATGAAGACTATGACCCTGATCGAGAGACGGAAGTCATCGTTGATGCTAGTCCATATGGTCTAGGTGCAATTCTCACTCAGCGTGACAAGGACAACACCTCTCACATTGTAGCATATGCTAGCCGTGCGCTAACGGATGTGGAATCTCGCTACTCACAAACAGAACGTGAAGCTCTAACAGTTGTGTGTGTCTTGTGAACATTTTCACCTTTACTGTATGGTCGTCGATTCACCGTTTATCTCTGACCACAAGCCGTTAGAAGGGATATACAACAATCCTGCATCGAAGACGTCTGCACGAATCGAAAGATGGAATCTGCGTCTCCAGTCCTACGATTTCGTTCTTCGATACAAGCCTGGAGAGAACAATCCAGCTGACTTTCTTAGTCGACATCCTGTTCAAACTGCTGACACACAGTCAATTCATGAGTCAAAAGTTGCTGACGAATACATCAATTCATCATTGATCACACCGTTCCTAAAGCCATGACACTGGAAGACATTATCGAAGCAACTAGAAATGATCCGACTTGCAAGCTGTGAAAACTGCAATCAAATTCAACCAGTGTGCATGTACCCAAGGATTGTCCATGAGTTTTCTTCTTTCCAATACTCAAGACAATCAAGGATGAACTGTCCATCAGCGAAGATACTGGAATCATTCTCCGCAACAGTCGTGTGGTTATTCCTCAAGCTCTTCAGCAACTACAGTCGATATTGCTCATGAAGGACATCAAGGAATTGTCAAGACAAAGAACCTGCTGCGCGAGAAAGTGTGGTTTCCACACATGGACAGATTAGTGGAGTCAAATGTCAAGTCCTGCCTTGCCTGCTTATCTACGACTCCAGATCACTCATGTGAACCTCTTCACATGTCCCCACTACCCCATCACCCATGGTCTGAAGTCAGTCTTGATTTTGCCGGACCATTTCCATCAGGAGAATAACCTTCTTGTAGTGACTGACACATACTCACGGTTTCCTGAATTGAAATTGTCAGTTCTACCAGTGCAAATGCTACCATTCCCAAACTTGACTCTATATTGCTCGACATGGCATACCAGACATTGTGAAAACAGACAATGGACCCCCATTCAATGGCCGTGAATTTGGACAATTTGCTCAGTATTTAAGTTTTCACCACCGCAAAAGTCACGCTCTCTCTGGCCACAAGCAATGGTGGTGCAGAAAGATGTATGCCCATGCTGAAGAAAACCATCCAAGCTGCCCAGGTAGAAGGAAAGGTATGGCGCCAAGAACTCTACAAGTTCCTTCGCACTACCGTGCTACTCCACACACAGCAGTACTGGTGTAAGCCCAGCCAAAGCTCTCTATGGAAGAAAGATAAGGATCCAACTCCCTGGAATTAACGACCAAGCTGGAAAATCATCACAGAAGCTTGATAGGGAAATCCGTCAATATGATGCTGCAATGAAAGAGAAAATGAAAATCTATGCAGACAACAGACGTCATGCTTCTGAATCCTACATCCAGATTGGTGACACTGTGCTTGTCCGTCAGAAGAAAGAAAACAAACTGACACCATACTATAATCCAGTACCTCTGCAAGTCACAGCAAAGAAAGGATCCATGCTGACCGCCGGACAGGGAACAGTGCAGATCACCCGCAACTCCTCATTCTTCAAGAAGATTGCACGACCTTCACCGTCTGATGAAAGGAGAGAAGAAGATTCTTCAGCCAGATCCACTCCAAACCCTGAAGTCAACGAAGAAGCTCTTCTGCCCAGTACCAGCCCAGAGCCAGTGCGACGGTCCAGAAGAACTTGCATCAGCCCACAATACCTGAAAGACTAATATTACAAATAGTCTAGATTTCTGTTTCAAAGAAAGAATGTTGAACAGATTGTTAGGAAAAGTTGCACAATTCTGTTATTGGTTTATGTTAAAGTATTTCTATATTAATTCCATGTGCCACAGGTTTCTTAACAATTCTAGTCATGAAGTTTTCTTTCAAGGTGGGGAGGGTTGTAATGTCGTACATCAATTATCCATTCTAGTTCATTTCCATGAAAAGACGTTTTAGATTTATAAAGCCTCGTTGTTAATAATTTCGTGACGTTGCCTAGCAATTGATACACAGGGCATGCGCGGTAGACAATAACAAGACAACGGACGATCTTTTTAGTTCCAGACTCAAGAGCCACAATAATAACCGATTGAAACACACGAGCTGTGTTAGTAGTGGTTGTGTTCGGGTGAATGACAACTCTACAGGTGGTAAAGGGGCATGAAACATAAAAGGGGCTGATCCCTGACAGTCACTACAGTGCAGATTTCAGTGTTCATATTTCTCAAGGGGGTGTCACTATGAACAACACTTCCCATATTTCTCAAACTATGTCTGAGAAAAAAAAAAATCCAATACACAAACACACACACACACACCACACACACTCTTTGTAGCTGCTTCATCATCTGAATGACCCAGTGTGCCAGTTAGACCTTGGGTGCATGCTGGATTGGCTGTATCAACTTATGGATTGCTGATAGGAATCATGAGATCTTTAACATGTATAATGTGATCTTCTGCATGTGTGTATAAATGAAGGAGAGAAAGGCACTTGCAGGTCTGGTCATGAGTTGACCCAAGAGACGATAAAACTCCTCATCCAATTTTCACCAGAAGTTTCTGACATTTGAACCTGTGATTGGGATTAGAAGTCTCTCACCCTGTCCACTTGGCTTTAAGATCAGGCTTTGATTAGGTGATGGAAGATGTGCTTTACAACATTGATCATGATCATGGAAAGTGTAGGGTAGGGACTGTACTGGTGGAAGATTTTGTGCTAAGCAATATTGATAATCATTTTGGAAGGCATAGGGACTGGATTGATTGAAAGATTTTGTGCTAAACAATCATGATTATGGAAAGGTAGAATCTGTGAGAATAGGGCCGCAGGAATATCTGAGCAAGCGGTGATGTGGAGTTCTGTTATCATTCATATCTGACACACCAGTGATCTAGAGTTCTATCATCATTTATATCTGACCCAGCAGTTATCTGAGTTCTGTTATTATTCATATCTGACCACACAGATCCAGAGCAATAGCAGTTGTAGTGAATGAACGAGGTCAGCAGCAGGCAGGATTCTGTGCAGTCATCATTAGGTGTCAGGGTCTGTCTTTCTTGATGACTGCGGGTAATTAATACCTGTATGACTTCAGTTATTTATCATGTGACTTTGAGGAGGGGGTCTTTACCTGTGTTCTTCAGGACATGTATTGGGGGATCTCTCTATGACTGGGGGGCATGTGTTTATGCTTTAGCTTCATTTATTTCTGTGACCAGGGGTGGTCTTTGAACTTTTCTCTATAATACTGTTTGGTTTTGTTCTTTACTAGTAGGGAGGGGGTAGGGGGGGGTGTTGGTCCTTTATGACTTTTCTCGCTTGTGATCTATTTCTCCCTGTTCCTCGGCAGGATCTCCAATGTTCACGAATATGGGAGTTTTTTCGTAAAACGACGGGTTTTGCCCACCATGGGGTACTGCATTCTGACTTGGGGGAGAAGAGTAAAATACAGTTTTTTTTCTTTCTGACCAAGGGGGGGAAGGGTATCCCATCTTTTGTTTTTTGTTGTGTTAGTGTTTTTTTTTGGGGGGGTGTTGTGTGTGGTGCTTTCCTTTTGTATCTCGTTTGTATTATTTGGGGGTTGGCTTGGGGGGGGGGGGGGGGGGGGGGATGCTATACTTATATAAAATAAAATATAAACATATAAGGGGGGAGGGTGGGGCGTGTTAACATGACTTGTCACTAATAACTATGTTTTTTTATTGTTTATGTGACATGGGGGGTTTTTTTAAGACTCACACTCAAAATGGGGGGGGAAATAGCCTGGGGGGTTATTTAGAGTGATGCGCAAAATGCTTGACGCGCCCGGGGGTTTTCGAATCCCTTAAGAGATTTTTTCCTCGGGAGTTAACATATCCGACCCACTACCCCCCCCAAAATTTTTTGGATAACTATAAACGGGGGCCCATGTGCAGACACACGCAGAACACCTTGTACATAATTTAAAACCATTCTGTTTTTCGAAAGAGAAAGGCGGGTTGCGGGAATAGAGACCAAAAAATGACAAACGCATACACACAGGACGATTAAAAAAAAAAAGCAAGTCTGTTCCATAACCTTTAAATAAAAATAAATAAATCAAAGAATAAATAAATTAATAAATGAAAAAACCATTTTTCTAGTAAAAAAACAGAGAAATTGATCAAAATTGGCTGTAAAGTCAAAAAAAAACAGATTTAACAACAAGGGAAATCTATAGTTTTGTGGCTGTGCGTGCGTTTGTGTTTTTGAATCGTTAAACTGTTAAAAAATTTTGGGTTGCATGTGGGGAGTGGAATGAATGCGGGCACATTGTTTTGTTTGATTTTTAAAACAAGATATAGGCATAAAATTCCTTTTAATTTTTATTATTATTATTATTATTACTATTACCATTTTTTATTATTATTTTTAAATTTTATTATTATTATTATTATTTTTAATTATATTATTATTATTTTTCAAATTAGCAAGCCTAAACATAATATAACAACCTTTATCATTAATTTCATTATATCACCATACCTTTTGAAATAACCCAAATACATTTAAAGAAATTGCAGACCCCCAAATAAGGTCAAAAAGTAAAATTTTTGTATATTTTTTGATTTTTATCAAAAATTTTCTCATATTTCCTAAAATTTGGGGATGTGAAAATATTGCTATTTAAAAAAAAAAAATTATAACAAAAAACATACAGGTTAAAAAAAGCTGGTGTTTAAACCCTTTACAGGGTAACCGGACTGCCCCTTTGTTCTTACGGTGGTGAAAGTTTAGCAATTTTGGCCCAATCTGGGTTTTTTGCCCCCCATAAAGTTGTAACACCACACACACACCACAACAAAAACACATACAAAAAAAGCATATTCCCTAAATAATAAAACAAAAAGACCAAAAAAACCCCCACATTAATAGAAACGGGTTTTGCTGTTTGGGAAAACTTGGGTTATGTTGTAATGTCATTAAAACTTAATTAAAATTTTTTGAAAAGTGATAGAAAAGAAAAAGTTGCAACAAAGCAGTAACTGCAATTCTTTTGGGTTTTTAAAAAAATTTTAAAATAAAAAAGGTTTATTACTTACTCCATTTAACAATAAAATTTCATTTTTTCAGATTTGTTGTAGTGCATTTTTTTTTTGTTTAAAACAAATGATTAAAGGGCTTGTACTTGAAAACGCCGTAACCAATGTAATATAAATACTGGGGGTAATGTTTCACTTCAAAAAGGAATGTCTAAATGTCAGAACTTGGAAAATTTTTGCTCTCAAAACATCTGAAATCCAGAAAAAAGTTCACTTATTTTCATTTGTTTTCTTCAGAGAAAAAGCTTCGTTACAGCAAGAAAATCTAATTATTTAAGAAAAAGTTCTAGAATTGTTTAAAACGCAAAATTTATTCATATTTATTATTTTTGGGATTTGCAGAAGGAAAAAATTTTGGAAAAATTAAAAATTAATATTTTTAAAATTTAAGGGGGGGTTTTTTTTTAAATAAATTTTTCCATTTCCTAGATAGTCCAAACTAATTAGATCTGATTCGTCCAGCAACCCACATTTTGACTTTAAAAGGTGGATGATTTTTGAGAAGCTAAAACTGAGGATGAAAAACAGGCTTTAATGATCCCTCATCAAACGTTTCAGCAACCTTTTCACTTATTGTTAATGATGCCAGTCAATATTTTTTGAATCAGCAAAAACCTTGGTGGGTTTTGACAAAAAGATGAAACAGTGTCAATTTTTATGCACCTCTGCCCTGCGTTTAACATTCACTTATACAGGAAATCTTTTTCAGCTATTTTTGTCAAATTTTAAGCAAACGCACAAACACTTTTTCACTAGGTCTTTGATTTGGGGTTAATACTGCATAGAAGGGTAGGTTCCTGGTTTTTTTGTCACTCTTTTTTCATCCACGTTTTTTTCCTACTTTTTCCGCAGCCGCCTTTTTTTTAATTTTTCCCCTTCCCTTTTGGTGTTTGTGCTGCTTTGCATTTTTGGCAATGAAGTAGGTTGCTTCGTGTGTGGTGTGTGTGTGTGTGTGTGTGTGTTGTGTGTGTTGTGGTTTGTGTGTGTGGGGTTGTGGGGTTTTGTGTGTGTGGTGTGGGGTTGTAAAGTTTGCTTGATTTATCAAAAAAAACCACCAAAGTGTTAGGCTGCTAGCTTTTTGTCAAAAGGACACCTGTAAATGTGAATTATTATTTTTATCTTGGTTGTTATTGTTATTGTTGTTGTTTTATTATATTTTTAAAATTTTATTACACTCATTTTTATTATTTATTATTTTTGTTTTTGTGACAGATAAAATTTCAATTTAAAAAAATCAAAAAACCCTTTCCTTTTTGTGTGTGTGTTTTTTTTTAAACGAATGGAAGAGTGTTTGACTTGTTGCCAGCTTCTTAATAGTATACATGCATTTAGTGCAAGCTTTTCCTGAGCAAAGAGGGGTGGAACTGAATTTATTTCTTTTCTGCTGCCTGACACCCCCAAGCTGTGGAAGAGTCTTGGGAGCTCCTAGCCTGGCGCTACTTATCAGATGCATTCCCCACAACAAACGTGATCTCTCTCATTGTTCCATTTCTAGGTCCTTGTCGAGTGTCGGAGTTTGCTTCGGGTGTTGTTTCTTCCAAAAATTTTTCTATCCCAATTTTTGTTGTTATGTTCTTTCTCTTTCTTGTATGTCAGGAAAAAATTTTTTGATGTTGTTTTGTCTTTCTTTTTCTTGTTGCGGATTTTATCATAAAGAAAGGGGCCTTCGAAAATTCGGCTGGGCTTCCTTTTTTCTATCTCTCTTTCTTTTTCCCCTTTTTCTCCTGTCACCCCCTTGTCTTTTTCCTGCCTTTTCCTTGGCCCATTCTCCTGCAATTTTTTTCCATTGAAAATAAAACAATTTTCTCCCAAACCAAATGGGATGCCGGGCCTCCCTTTTAAAGCGCTTAAGGCAGCGCAACACTTTTCCTTCATGAAAGGACAGACACATGGGTGCGTTTGGGGTGTTTGTCAAACAATCTGTCTCCAGTCGAAAAAAATGAGTAAAGGAGAAAAAAAAAGAAGGAAAAAAAAATCATAAAATGAGTAACGAATCAATGGACAAGTATGTAATGTGGTTTGTTGTTTTTTACTATAAAAGGAAGAAATAATTGATAACCCCACACTTTCACACACCACCACACACACACACACACACACACACACAACACACACCCACACAGTATGTAAAAGAGCACCCACGAGGCATTTTTTCATACACACACACACACCACACAAAAACCCCCTGCGCCACCTTTAAATGACCAAAACACATTTTCCCCAAAAATGGGCATTTGCGGGAAAAAAAGATATTCATAGTATTTGAGATTTTTATATCTAAAGTGAGGCGGAAAAGCTCACAAAACGTGCCCAAGACATGTTTAAAACATGTGACCAACCTTTTTCCATGAAAGGGACAACCAGCAACCTTTTAGATCAAAGGGTCTTCAGAAAAACAAAATTGCAAAATTTGTCTCTTTTTCTGGAAAGTGCCCTTGTAAGGGCTAGGGAGGGGGTTGGGGAAAGGGAAGTAAGGTGGGGGAAAGGGAAAAGGGCAGGAAGTAAGGTGGAGGGAAGGGGGTGGGGGGGCCAGGGGGGGGAGGTTGGGGGGAGGGGGGGAGGGAAGGGGGGAAGGGGGAGGGGAGGGAGAGGGGGGGGTGGGGGGGGGGGTTGGGGGGAAATTTAATGATTGTTGTGTGTTACTAACCCTTTACTTTCTGAGTTCCATTGGTTAGCAAGCACTGAAAATTGAAGTGGAGCACAACAACAGATCCACTCTTTCAACACATACCACACACACACACACACCACCACCATACACCCATACACCCCATACACACTCATACACACCACACACACACGCACCCCAACAAAAAAAAACCACACCAACACTTAAAAACCCCATACACACAACACACACCTACCCACACATGAACACACCATACACCTCAGAACACACCACACACACACACACCCACACACCACCACACACCACACACCACCACACACACAAACACACACAACAATTGCCACATGCATCCGCACCACCATGCTCCTCACATACACCCCCCTTCCCCCCCCCCCCCCAAATACACACACACGAAACAGGTCCACCCCCCAACATGCAGCAGCACATCCCTTCACACACACACTGAAACACACTGCAGACTCAAAATCCACACACACCCACACACACCCCACACACACACACACACACACACAAAAACACACACACACACACACAGGCACTTCCCTCATGGTTTTGTCCTCCATTTTCTGCCGAACTTCAGCGCCTTCCTACACCCAGGAACCTACACGGGATACACAACCCCCAACAACCATTAAACTACGGGGGGGGGGGGAGGGGGGTTTTGGGGGGTTGGGAGGGGGGGTTGAAAAGGGGTTTGTTGTTGGAAGGGGGGTTTGGGGTTTTTTTTTGGGGGGGAGGGGGGGGGAAAGGGGTGGGAATGGAAGAGGGTATTAAGTATTGATGGTTTTTTTTAATTAATCCTTTTTTATTTTTATGAATTCCATGGGGTGCCAACAGCTGACACAGAAGGGAGCAAAAGGGGCTGACAGATCCAAAAACAACACACACACCCACACACACACACACACACACACCCCCACACACAGGGGGGGGGAAAAGGGTGGGGTATGATAGGTAAGTCTTGTTGTGTTTTTAACCATTGTTATTTCGAAGGTCCGCATAGTGAAAAAAGTCTTGAAAACTCAAGAAAAGAAATTTGGCGACTAAATCTACTCAGAAAGTACTCTGTGTGTGTGTGCGCCATTGTGCACGTGTTCCGCAGTGTGTAAATTTAGTGTTAATGGATATGAATTAAGTGTGATAGAAATGTCCAAATTTTTTGTAATTAAATTAACAATTTTATACTTTTTTAAAATTTATGTTGGAACATTTCTTAAGGAAGGTTGGGGTAGGGGGGGGGGGTTAGAAGCATTATAGAAATGTTCACCTAACTTGGTATTTTGTTTTTGCAGGGGTGGAGTTTTTGGTTTGATGAGACGTGGAATTTCCCAAGGGGTTTTTTTTTTTCGATGAAAAACCCTGAAGAAAAACCCGGGTTTGGGGTTGGGAGCACTATATCTAAGAAAGGAGGTTGGGAAGGGTTTTCCCCGGGAAGTAAATATGTGTCATGTGTTGTAAGTCATGTTTATTGTACAGAGGGTTTTGTGGTGTGCACACCGCCACATGCTGTAGGTTGTAGGGGGGAAAGGACCTGAGGGGGATTGCCATCATTAACAACAGAAAATATTTCGTATGTTGGGGTTGTATTTCAGGGTGGGTTTCCCAGACAGCTGAAGCAGACAGGCGACTGCAGGGTAAAGTCTGTTGCCTTGTTTTGTACTATGAGATTTTTGTGGCTTTTGTTGGTGGGCAGTAGGCAGTGTGTACACTGTCTATTTTGAAAAAGTTTTGGGGTGGTGGTGTGTTGCACAAAAATTTTTTTGCCTTTCTTTCTGTGCGTCAATAAAGCTTTTCTATGGGGATAGGGTTTCCAGTCATTTTTGTGTGTTTTTAATATGCCTATCATATCGTTTTTTACAGGGTTTCCTACATTTCTGTGTTTTACAGTTGCCTTTCATTTCAGTGTGTTGACAGTTTCCTATCATTTTGTGTTGACAGGTTCCTATCATTTACCCTGGTGTTTTACAGGTTTTCCTATCATTTTTTTGTGTGTTGACAGGTTGCCTAGTCCTTTCCTGTGTTCAAAGGGGAAACCGGAAAGCGAAGTTGTTCAGCTTTTTTTAGCAGAATTTTCCGGGGCTGGGTGCACTTCTAAGTTAAGTCACGTTTTCTTTTTTATTTTTGTGTACTTTTTGGGTGGCGTGCGGGGGTGCGTGCGGCGTGCGTGGTTCTTTGCTACATACATTTTGAAAAGACATTTAATGCTACCTTTGGGTGTGATTGTTGACAGGGGAACACAGAAAAGCTGAAGGGGACTGGAAAGGGGCAGCAGTCCAAGCAAGAAGGCTGGGTTCTATTAATCCACACCCAAAGCACACACACAAAAACACAACACACACACACGACACACACTTTTTTGTCTCGTCTCTCTCTCTTTTCTCTTGGGCTCTGTCCTCAAAAGCGTGCGTTTCTCTCTCCCCCTCCTGGTCACACTCGCACACCTTCAACTTGTCAAAAATATATACTTGAACAATGAAGTGATTCTACTTTAAGGGAAGACTGGTTTTTCAGGACAAGTAATTTCTTTTTCAAGACCGTTTTTTTTTAATTAAAAGGAAAAGCATTTTGGTTGTTTTTTTTAAAAAAAAGTTTGTTTTACTGTTTTGTGCTTTTAATATTTTTATGAAATTTTTGTTGTTTTTTTTTTTGCTTTTTTTTCTTTTGTTGAGGGTTTGGGGTGTGCTGCCAATTTGCTTTGCTCACCCCCACCCAAAAACTACCCAGGGTTTTCCCTGTCCCCGCAAAGCCGGGGATATTGGGGGACTCCTGACTGACGTCTTCAGGCAGTGGGGGGGGCAAGTAGGCTTTGGGGGCCCATCCCCTCCCGGGGCGGTGCATGCTGGTTTTTTTTAGGGAGTATGCTGGTTTTATTTCTCATCACCACACTACGGTCTTATCTCGTCAACCTTGTATGAAAAAATGGGTTCTTTTTTTTAATGTGTTTTAGATGTCCTGTGTTTACAGAGAAACTTGGCTGGTCAGTCTTTCTGAGTATTTTCAGGAAAACCAAAATGGACAAGTCAACCCCAAGGAGAAATCCCCCCACTGAAAAACTAGGGTGGCTTAACCACCGTCACGTCGGCGGGGGGTCAGTGGCTGCAGGTAACCAGCTCAGGGGTGGGGCTAACCACAGCCAACACACTGTCACTTTACGTCAGGAAAGGGGATCACGGTCACAGGTAACCAAACCGCCAAACCCCGAAAACCCGGGGAGTTGCGGTTTAATGCCTTTGGAAAACCAAATTGACCCCGTTCGGGCTCGTGAAGAAAAACTTGAGGAAGGGGGGTCACAGGTTCTTTTTTTTCTTCTACTGCAGGGGATAAGGGCACGACGGGAAAAACGTCAGGGCAGGGGGGGCAACCCTAACCCATGAGGATTGTCGGGCAGGCAGAGGTGGGGGCCCGTGACCCCACGCTTTGTTCTTTTGCTATGGGAAGAATGGTGTGTGTAAATATGGTGTGTGTGTGAAGGGAGATGAAAGGGTTGGTTTTCACCATACAGTTAAAAAATTGTGGGCATGCTGTTTTTTTTGTGTGGGGTGAGGGGGAGGATTTTTTACTACAAAAATTTTTTAACTGATTTCACATGTCCTTTTCTTGTGTTTTACAAGCTGTGCACCAAGCCGCTGAAAGATGTGGGAAAAAAATTGAATTGCTTGCATCTGCAGGTGTATTAAGTTTTTGGTTTTTTTGAATTTCATTTGTTGCTTGTTTGAATTATCAAAAATTTTTTGTGCACACATGTTTGGGGGTATGTGTAAGAATGTAAGGGGAGGATTTTATAATAATTTACATGTTTTTTGGGGGGGGGGTGAGGAGGAGTTTATTATTGCATCATGATTACAGACTTGATTGATCGGTGCGTGTCGTTTAAGGCTTCTACACAACATGGATCTTTCAACACATTTAAAAGTTAATTCTTCTTTCTCTGGGTGAATTGTTTTCTCTCATGTGTTTTTTTTGTTCTTCTCTTTTATTGATAAGTGGATATTGTCACGCCTTATTTCCATAAAAGTTCCCTTTTTTGTTAATTTTCCATGATACTTGACCCCTTTGTTGATTTTAATTCTTTTTTTTTTTTTTCTACTGTGTTTAAAAATCTTTTTTAAAAACTTCACCAGTTATCTTAACTTTTCTCATTTTTTTTTTTTATTTTTTTTTTTTGAGTTGAGCCACAGCCCAAATGGCACTCATTTTTTTAAATACCCCGTGAATGAGTATTTTGTCCTGGTTTTGATTCTGCCAGGTTTTACTGGGGAAGGTGGTTTTTATTGTGGTTTTATTTTTCAATGCGTCCCCATGGGCTACATACAAGACACAAATAATGAAATTGAAGTGAAATGTTTCTGGGCTTTTCTGGTGTTTGATGGTTTAAAGAAGCCTACTTTGATGTACCCGGGGTTCTGTCATTTGATTTTCTACTGTGAAAATTTTTTGTTTCGATGAGGTTTCTGCATGTCAAGTTGGGCTAACACATCTCTGAGGGAAGCTGATGGGGTTCAGAATTCCGCAACGGCGGGAACGTCTATTGAGATTTTTCCACAAAGTACAAAACTCCGCATTTTTTGTACTCACAAATTATAAAATTGTTCGAAAAAGTTATTTTCAAATTTTTTTTTTTAAAGGAAAAGTTTGTACTAAATTTTAAAAAAATTATTATTAAATAATTGCCCGTGATTTTCTATGCTTGTTGTTGTTTGGGGGTTTATTTTTATTTTAGTGATGTTGGTGTATACGAGTTATTGAGGTTTAAATCCAGTTTATCTAATGTCTTTCCCCCCATAATCTGCCCGTGCTCTTCAAAAGCCATCCCCATCTTTCCCAACACCCTGCCTATGCAGTTGTGCATGCGCATCTTGTGTGTTAAATATGTGGAATTTGGGACGTGTTTAATCTATTCTGGACAATTGCAATTGTAAAAAAATAGAATGTAAGGGGTTTTTATATTTTTTCTTTTCAAATTCAGCACAAAAAAATTGCATAAATTTTTTATATATGGTACTTTACTAAAAAGGGAGGGGGTTAGGTGGTAGGGGTGGTAGGGGGATAAATATTTAAATTTATGTATTTCAAACATATTATAGACTAATTGATGTGGTGCATGTCTGTGTTGAAAGGCTTGTGTACCCACACCTGAGATGCTTTTCACCACTGTCTGAGAGTTAAGTGCTTAAAAAAAAATTTTTTTGTGTGTGTGTGTGTTGTGGGGGGGGGGGGTGTTCTTCATTCCTGTGGTGTGTTGTTTGTTCTCCGATTGATGCTTAGACTTTTTACCACACAGCCTGTCTTTATTGATGCTTAACATTTTACCACACAGCCTGTCTTGATTGATGCGTAGACATTGTACCACACGCCTTTGCGGGAATGGGCCTTCTTGTATTGCATGATTTATCCACTCCCCTTTTCTTTTGTTCCCTTTTCCTACATTTTACAATTTTAAAACTTGCACCAGTTATCTTTTTTTTTCCCCCATCTTTTTGAACAAAGTTATCTGCACCCATTTTGGGACAGATGTTAAAAATAAAATCATAAAAACTTTGGGAAATTTTTTAACCTTTTTAAAAATTGTGGCACGTTTCATTGTATATTTTTGATTTAAATAAGTGATTGACATTGGGTTGGGTGTGTATTTGGGTGGGGGAAATATTTATGAAAAAATTGCTTACATTTTAAAAAACTGATTATGTGTGTCAGTGTCTTGTTGACAGGTTTTTGTTTTCCCAAAAAGCGGAGTTGCTTTTAGCACACAAGGGGTTAAATGTGCTTTTTTTCTTTTTTGGTTTTTTGGAAAAGTAGGGAGGAGGGGGGGGGGGTTTCTTGTTTTTGTTCTTTCCCTTTATTGTCGACTTTTTTCACACTTGTCACGCCAAATACTGCCGTTTTTAATTTTCATGATCATGCACTCCCTGTTCAATTTGTTTGTTGTTTCTTCTTTAAAATTTTCATATCGAATGCATGGTCCAGTTGTCGTTTTTTTTTTTTTTCATTTATTTGACACAATTTTTATTGAAACCCATTTTGCACATAATTATGTTAGAAACCTTATGAACTTGGCATATTTTTCTCAAATTTTAAAAATTTGGGCAGGGTTTTTTGATGTAAGAATTTCTGTATGCGGGGTAGGTATGTAAATAAGATGTTCCTATCTCTTCTGTTTTTGTTTCTTGTTAAATGCCTATTTCGATACACTTGGCTCGGGTTTTTATTTTAAATTCTCTGAGTGTACTTCTTTAGTATATTGTATAAGGGTTTTTCTGATGTCATTTCTGTATGGCAAGTGGGGGTGCCACATCTCGAGGGGGAAGCATGATGGGTGTTCCAACGCTACACCGCTGGAAGGGAAAAGTGGGTCGTAAAAATTTTTCACCAAAGGTAAGAACTAACTCCTCATGTTCAACAGATTCTTAAAGAAAGCATTTTTCACGTTGGTTTTTTTTAAAAAAAAAGTTTACTTTTTTTTTTAATTATTTTGCTTTTGCATTTGATGTGTTAGTTTGTGGGTTTTTTTTGTATTGTTTTTTAGGGGTTTTGGGTACACAAAGTGTTGTTGTAGGTGTACAAAAACCATCCTCCCCCCAATTTATTTTGTACCTAAGGCTTTCCCCCCATATCTCCCTACTCTTCACAGGCCCCCCCATCTTCACACCCGCCAACGTCTGTGTGCGTGAAAGCGCGAGTGTTTTTTTTTTTTCTTAAAATTTAATATCAAACTTAATCATGGACATGCATGGGGGAAAAAAAATTAAAAAGTAAACTTGACTGTTGCTTAAAAAATTTTTTAGCACTAAATAAATTTCCCTACATTATCGTTAGTATTTTAATTTTTTTTTTAGTTTAAAATTTTAAATTTTTTTTTCTGTATATTTTAGGAAATGGAATAAGCATAAATGGGTTGTTTTCATCCATCCCTGTTGATCAGTTTTGAAAATCGTCTTTTGTTTCCACCGGGACACAAAACCCCACCTTAAAAGAAAACGGGAAAAGATTAACGTAAGCACAAGATGTACCGGGGTTCGCACCCCAAAGAATTTTGGGGAGAGGGGGAGTCGCCCCGATTTAACCCAGGGGGAAAAAATCCCCCTTAACGGGAACAAAACCCGGGCGTTTGATTTCAAATGCAATTTCGACCACCACTATCCCGTCCCCTATTAGTAGAAAAGGTACTGAAAAATTGGGAAGGGGGGTTTAACATGCTGGTTGTTTTTGGTGGAAACCCGTGGGGGGGGGGTAAAATATGAGTATTTTGGTTGTGTATCTGTGTTCACAGGCTTTTGGGACCCAACATTGGGTATGCCCCCACAAAAGCAAGAGTTGAGTGCTTCTGTTTTTTTAAAATAGTCCTGTTGGGGAATTTTTTTCCCCACATGTGTTGTTTTTTTCTTTTCCTTTATTTATAAGAAAATATTGTCACAGTTGTCTTGCCATTTCCTTTTTGTATCTATGATTCACGACCCCTTTTTGATTGTTGTTGGGTTTGTTTTTTACTTTTTCCTAATATTTTTAACAACCATTTAAAAACAACACCCATTATTTTTTTTAAAATATTTTTCACTATTTGATAGGGATTCAGTTGCTGGCCACTTTTCACAGACTTAGAGAGAAGGATTTACATCGGTTGGGGGGATGTGTTTAGGGGAAAAGTGGGTGGGGGGGGGGGGGGAACCCTTGGGTTGAGTAATGTATTCATGATTTTAGACATCATTTTTTGTCAAGCTGTGGTTTTCAGGCTCCTTACACAAAAAGGGGGGAAAGCTTTCAGCAGCATTGTCTAAAAAATTAATTGCTTTTTTTGTGGTTTTTTGCTTTTTTTGGTTTTGGAGTTTTTTTTTTTCTTTTAAGAGGGAATTATCACACCTTTTTTTGCCCCTAATGTTTTTTCTTGTGTATTGCAGATACACTGACCCCCTTCGGTCGTTTTTTTCTTTGTTGCTTTTTTTAATTTTTTAACAATCATTAAACACTAAAACACAGTTAAATTTTTTTTTTATTTTAA
>CM054160.1:1145073-1154657 GCA_028751875.1 Rapana venosa | reverse complement strand
GTGTGTGTGTGAGGGAGAGAGAGAGAGAGAGAGAGAGAGAGAGAGACAGACAGACAGACAGACAGACAGACAGAGAGACAGAAACGAAGAAACGTAAAGACACAGGCTTATACATTAGATAAAGAAGCAGTTGTAATACAGATTATAACACACTATCATACACAAAGAGAGCAAGAAAACACCGACGAGAGAGAGAACTCTGAACTCTGAACTCTGAAATGATTCAATGAACATTGGCCTTGGATCACAATACATTTGTTGGGCTTGGGATGGAACAATGGGTTCATTCATATCATTGGCAAAGCAAATGCACAAACAAATAATGATTTATGACTGATTAAAGAAGAAAAACACAAAAATATACATAACTAAATTATACAAAAAGATTATGTCAGTAACAATTTATGACTGAATACAGAAGAAAAACACCAATTATTCTATTTTATGTTTATAAACCTTAAATCAACCATAACCAAATCATAGAAAGAAGATGCTATCTAAGAAAAATCATCCATATTGAGTATATCAAATCGTAGCAGGTTTTTTAATAAAGTGTTTGAGCTAACATTGCTTTCCTTTTGTTAATAGAATGAAAAATATATGTAGACAAACTATGTTTGTACTCATCATTTCTTACTTTGAACATATCTGGCAATGGTACATTGATACATTTGCTTAAAAAACTTTTCGACGAGAGAGAGAGAGAGAAAGAGAGAGAAGAAAGAGAGAGAGAGAGAGAAGAGAGAGAGAGAGAGAGAGAGAGAGAGAGAGAGAGAGAGAGCATACAGACAGATATGCAGACAGACAGACAGACAGACAGAGACAAAGCTTAAATTTGAACACTTTATTGGTGGTAATTTGATTCACCAGTCTAAATTCGTCAGACCGTCATCGAACCATAGTAAATGTAGATATGACTAAAGAAACATACGAAAAGAAAAGCAGTTCACTCATACAGACAAGTCAGAGACATGGATACAGAGAGAGAGAGAGATAGAGAGAGAAGAGAGAGAGAGAGGGGAGAGAGAGAGAGAGAGAGACAGACAGACAGACAGACAGACAGACAGACACATGGACAGAGAGAGAGACAGAGACAGACAGACAGACAGGATCAGAGTGATACAGTGAGAGACAGAGACATTGAAAACAATCAGGAATGTTGTAACAATGTCGATCAACTTGCATTGTTCACATAATACTGTCCCCCAAAAGAAAAAAATGCAAAAAGAAGAAGAATAATGCTAAGAAGCAGAAGAATGCTAAGAAGAAGAAGAAGAATGCTAAGAAGAAGAACAAGAATGCGAAGAAGAAGAATGCGAAGAAGAATGCGAAGAGAAGAACAAGAATGCGAAGAAGAAGAAGACGAAGAAGAAGAAGAAGAATGCTAAGAAGAAGAGCAACAACAACAACAACAAAAATGCGAAGAATGCTAAGAAGAAGAAGAATGCGAAGAAGAAGAAGAATGCGAAGAAGAATGCGAAGAAGAAGAAGAAGAAGAAGAAGAAGAAGAAGAAGAAGAAGAAGAAGAAGAAGAAGAAGAAGAATTGCGGAGAATGCTAAGAAGAAAAAGAAGTTCGAAGGAAAAGAATTGCGAGGAAGATATGCAAATAAGAAGAAGAATGCAAAGAAGGCAAAGAAGGATGCACAGAAGAGTGAAAAGAACAAGAATGCAAATAGGAATGCAAAGAGTGCAAAGAAGAAGAAGAATGGCGAAGATTTGCACAGAAGAAAAAGAATGCAAATAGGAATGCAATAAAGGTTTGTTTAAACAATCACAATTCAAGCTCAGAACACGAACAAGTTCTGCTTTTGATTCTTACGGATTGCCATAGTTTTCGTCCGGCTGGAAAGAAGAAAATATGGCGTAGCTTTCGAAACGTGACCAAATTATTCAATATCACAACCTTCGGAGGAAGATTCTGATTCTGCTAACGTAAGAAAGGATTGAGTAATTGATTTGCGAGATAAAAAACAAAAACAAAAACCAACAAACATTTAAAAAAACAACCCAACCCAACTATAAGTGCATCAAAGGGGACTAATTCAGCTGAATGTTCTCGCTGAACTTCAGTGTGTGTGTGTGTGGTGTGTGTGTGTGTGTGGGGGAGAGAGAGAGAGAGAGAGAGAGAGAGAGAGAGAGAGGAGAGAGAGAGAGAGAGAGAGAGAGAGGAGAGAGAGAGAGAGAGAGAGCACTGAAAATCATCATTGAAAAAAAAACCACCCAAAATATAAAATTCTGAAATAATGTTTCTATAAACTTTTCTTAATTAACAAAGGTAAAAAGAAACCTGAAAAATAATGGTAGACCAACAAAATTACTATATGATCAAGCCACTTTCCTTCCCGCACAAGGTTACATGAACCATAGTTTAGGGTTAAAACTGATCAACCATTGTTATCAGGAAACGTATTATATAGTTACACCAGAAACTAAACAGGCGTTACTTACACGGAGAAAAAAAGTCAACAAATCACCTAATTTCATACACTGTGGCCATCAAAACAGTCCATCCCATTATGGCAACCAAAAATGTAGTTTTGAATCTTCTAAAACTTTAGATATTAGCAAATACAACAAGTCTGTTATCACGGATATGTTTTAAGACCTACGTGCTTGATATTTTACACATAAAAAAATCTTATCTTTATATCTTTACACAGCATCTTTTTACATTCCCCGCCTTCCCCCATTCCCATGATTTTGGCTATGTGTACTCCCATGTCTAACATTAGAACTTCTCTCCCCCTTAACTTATCTCCCCTATTCCAACCACCGCACCCACACACCCACACACGTAAAATCGGCAAAACCCTTTAAAAAAAAAGAAGAAGCCAGACCACTATTTCAGCTCGTGCAAACATCATACACAAAGTGAATCATCGTCTCATCCTCCAAGGAAGCATAATTATAGATGCGATGCGTCACCCGAGCCAGCCAGCGAGGTCGAGTGAGTGACGTCCCTTGGCAAGAAACATGACGGCCCTCACGACTGGTCTTTTGTCACTGTCACATTTTAGGTACCATGAAGCAGAAGTTGATGCGTGCGTCATTGATAGAGACTCTTTTCGTCTTTCTCCTGAGCTGTTCGGCTTTGTCTCGCTTCTTACTTCCGACAGTTCTTTCATGACTTTCTGTGTATCTTTGGGTTTGGTTTTTTGTTGTTGTTGTTTCGTTTTTGTGTGTTTTATTCTTTCTTGGTCTGTCTGTCTGTCTGTCTGTCTGTCTGCGTCTGCACATGTTTCTGTACGTTTCTCAATCTGTATGTATTCCTCTCTATACCTGCACGTTACTAAAACAATGAAAAAGTTCACTTTAGTTTAAAGAAATTCTTAGATAGTATACCCATTTTTTAAAAATCAATGATGTATCAAGCTGCATTCGTTAGAAATTAAAACTTAACTCTAAAAATGGATGATCATAAGCTCTCATCAATGTAAAGCTTGGGAAATATTTGATTCAGACTTAAGAGTTTCTCTCTTGTGGATGCTAGGGGCCTGTCAAGTATAAACAGCATCCCCACATTCGGGAAATTGTGTACTAGGAAGTCCCTCTTTTCCATCCCTCTCTTTGTTTCTGCCTTGTTCCTTTTTCTTCCTGTTACCCCATTTTTGTCTATTTTCTGCCTTCATGGTCCATTATCTTGCTTTTTTCCAGAAGATAACAATTCCCTCCCACGCCAAAATCGGATTTACTGGACCAGATTTGTCAGGGGCTTAAAAGCAGTGCAACACATTTTTGCTCATATGACAGACAACAATAGTTACTGTCTGAGGGTTTGACAAAGAAAATGAAGAAGACTTAAGAGGTAAAAGAGCTTCCAAGGCAGGTTAAAACTGTTTCAATATGGTTATATATTTCATTTTTTTTAAACCAGAATGTTGATAGGCATTAAAGTTTTATGATAAGATTTAGATTTGGCTTGATAGAAAATGCACATGATTACTATCCAGAATCTGATTTAATTTGTCAGTTGCACAGTAATGATACTGGAGGTATAATGCTTTTTGTTCCCTGCTTTATTAATCAATTAGAAAAAAGATATATCCAAATGAAGTTCTTTTTCTTCCGACAACTCAAATATATTCCATTTCAATCAGCTACTAGCATACACGGGACAGGATAGCTCAGTAGTCGGAGCACTCACTTTCCCCCAGCCAACATTAAGCAGCATCGAGCATGGTTACCACTTGAATGGGTGACCATTTGCGTGCCTTGGCTTTAGTGCAGTACCCCAGTTCACCCAGCTACCAATGAGTACCTGCCCTATTTAGAATCAGGGAAGGTAAAGCAGCGAGGGAGAGGAGATGGACGCCACCCTCAATATCCTGGCCCTAGAGAAGTGAGGTCTCTGACGCCTCGCTCCCCTACCACCACATAGGTTTTGCGACACCTTTACCTTTTTACGCGTATACAAAGATAAAGAACTGTACCCAAAAAACCCCACCCAAACAAACGCAAAAACAATGCTTGTACAAGGCTTTTCCAAAACGATCCATCATGGTTTCCTGTTTTGGTCATGTCCCTTCTGTCACACCTTAATCCCCTTTAGGAGGGCAATGGCCTCACCCATAGAAAAAAGATAATCGGGATCCGAATAATATGAATCTGAATTTCCATATCTGTCTGTCTGTCTTTCCCTCACTTACTCACTTATATATAATGAATAAGTCCACCCACTTAGATGAATATATGAATAAGTCCACTCACTTAGATGAATATATGAATAAGTCCACTCACTTAGATGAATATATGAATAAGTCCACTCACTTAGATGAATATATGAATAAGTCCACTCACTTAGATGAATATAATGAATAAGTCCACTCATTTAGATGAAGATTGGTTATTCACTTATATGAATGAGTCCACTCACTTAGGCGAATATTGGTTGAAGATTGTTCTTTCCCTTATACCAAACTGTTTTGATTTTATGGTTTGTTTGATGACTGATGGTGGTGGATGGTGTTCTCAGTGGTTTAAATCGTTACATTTTCTTGTTTTCTGCTCGCTTACTTTTGGATTTGTTGGTGTTTTTTTAAAAAAAAACCCATTATCATCTTTTTTGGTGTCTCTCTGTGTATTTGTGTGTTTTTGTGTTACTTTGGTATTGTTTTTCTGCTTTTTGTTTCCTGTTTTTGTTTGTCACACACACACACATGCACGCACGCACGCACGCACAGGCACACTCACACAGAGCTCTTATTTGATATAATGCTTTAAATGTTCATTTTTGCAACGTAATGGGTTTTCGCTGTTGTTGTTGTTGTTGTTGATATCAGCTTCCACATTGATTTCATTTTGTTGATGTCAGATTCAGATTGACAATTGAATCATCTTTTTCACCTTTTCATAGTTAATACACTCTGTCCCTCTCCTCTCTCTCCTCTCCACCACCCCCTCTCTCTCTCTCTCCCCCCCCCCCCCCTCTCTCTCTCATATCAAAATAGCTGTCGTTATGTTTGATTGAAATTATCAGTTGTGATTATTGATGATTGTCTCATAACAGAGCAAAAGCTGGATGATAAAAGGTGTGTCATGTATTCATCAACAGATTAAGATACAGATATCTTGCTGAGGAATATATTTCTCCTAAGAATTTTACACATAACAAGTTCATTATTAGATGGATTCCATATCAACCTCTGTTTGATAACAGTAGTCAAAACAGTCAGTATTTGTGAATATCAATGTTATCTACGGTCCTTCCAGTCCTAGGCCTTCTGTTGAAAGAAAAAAGACACTAGTACGAAATGTGTAAAAACACAGACAAACCTGATTCTGTTTTAGTGCACAGAATGTATAGCAACCCATACATGTCATGCCATTATTGAGCTTTGTGCCCATTTGGGACCACTTGGTCAGTCTGTTGCCTGTAACTATGTCAGTATTAAACGTTTGTCCCGTTTTGTCTGTCTCTCTGCTTCTGTTTGGGTGTGCCTCTATGTGTGTGTGTGTGTGTGTGTGTGTGTGTGTGTGTGTGTGTGTGCCTCTGTCTCTGTCTCTGTCTGTCTGCCTGCGTGTGTCTGTGTCTGTCTGTGTTTGTCTCTGTCTCTCTGTCTATGTCTCTCTCTCTCTCTGATGACAATAAAACTGTCCAATGGAAAGTGTCTCTCTCTAAATAAAACTCATTCATTCATTCATTCTCTCTCTCTGTGTGTCTCTATCTCTGTTTTTGTCTATCTCTCCTTTTTTTCTGTCTCTGTCACTATCTGTCTGTCTGTCTGTGTCTCCTCCTCCTCCTCCTCCTCCTCTCTCTCTCTCTCTCTCGCTCTTCTCTCTCTCTCTCTCTCTCTCTCTCTCTCTCTCTCTCTCTCTCTCTCTCTCTCTCTCTCTCTCTTTCTGGCCAGACGAGACGAGGCTAGACAGCTGACAAGACCTCTTTCACCTGTGCTGCGTGAAATATTACGAATTTACAGTCAACATGCCAGTTACTGGACTCCCAGTGACTGTTGAAAAGACCCTAACTGCCCTTCTGTCAGAAAACTCCGTCTCCAGCTGGAAAATCACTGGTCAAGGGGATTCCACAGTTTTTGTGTTGAGGTTCAAGCCAGTCAGTGAAATGTCAACAAACATGGCTGACCCTATGCTGAACCAACACACCCAAGTTCAGTACTACAGACGGAAGCCTCCTGGCCAGATACAGCGTGACCAGCAGAGAGCGAAGCAGCAGCAACAGAAGCAGCAACAGCAGCAACAACAGCAACGACGACAGCAGCAACCACAGTTAGAACAGGTCAGAGAAGAAGGAGATAGAACTGATGTCAACAAACTGTTTGTGTCTAACACGCTGCACAGCACACAGAATGATTTTCATCAACATGCCTCCACACCTGTACACCTTGACCACAGTGACACAGACAATGAGGGTGGTGCTGAAGGAGCATATCAAAATGATCTTCTGTGTGAAGTTAACCTACAGCCACCACATAGAACCTGATCCTCCAATTGACAGTGTGATCGCTGGGCTTTAGACAAGTTCAGTGAAAAATTATGTAGCAATGCTGACTAATCGTTCTGAGAAGAATCATCAGGGAAGAAAAGACAGAAACAAACTGGTTAGAAAAGTGGTGTTGCACAGATCAGATGCTGCTGATGTTCTTCTGTGTGAATCAGATGGCATTTTGCTAGAGTTTTCCTGTGATGAGCAGTCTGGGGGATGGATATACTGGTATATTAAACAGGAAAAGAAAAACATGTTAGCTGAGGAATGTGTCAGGCCCGCCAACTTGCAGAAAGGAAAGCATGTCCCTAACACGAAATTCGCAGAGACAGAAACAGGTGCTTTGCCACAGTTGGATGCTCTCCACCACATCATCTGTTTTTACCTTGGCTGAATGTGACCAGGATGCTGCTGCGGAACACAGGTTTCAGTGACAGTTCGCTCTTTGAAATACGGTTGTTTAACTTAAATAAATAAATAAATAAATAAGGCTTTGCCATTGCTGTGGTATCCATGTCAATGAGAGACATCCCATCGAAGCCCATGTAATACCGGCGCTTGCTGTATGGCCTGTGTAGCTTAGCAGCAATAAAATTCAATTCAATTCAATTCTCCCTCTCTTTCTGTGTTTTTTGTCTTTCTGTCTTTGTCTCTGTTTGCTTGTCTGTCTCTGTCTCTGTCTGTCTGTCAGTCTGTCTGCCTGTCCCTGTCTGTGTCTGTCTGTGTCTCTGTTATGTTCTGTCTGTCTATCTGTCCGTCTCTCTCTGTTCTGTTCTGTTCTGTCTGTCTGTCTGTCTGTCTGTCTGTCTCTCGACCTGTATCATTTCTCTACCAATACCCTAGAACTACTTGCTTCTTATCTAGTTTCGTCTAATATCACTTTAAGTGAACAGACGTAAAATTGAAGACACACTTCTTATCTAGAAAACAGGCAACAGTGTGTCTCAATAGAAAATAAGGTTAACTTTTCGGGTTTTATCTTTTTCTTTTTGTTTGTTTTTCTGCCTTTTTTTGTCCTTGTTTTTTAAAAATTATAATTGTTTTGTTTTGTTTTTTTGGGTTTTCTTTTTTGGGGGGGATGTTTTGGGGTTTTCTTGTATCTCTTTGTTAGTTTGTTTTTTAAAGTGTTTTTTCCTATGTTTCTACTGTGTGAGAGTATGAGTATTGGGTTTATTATTAAGATATATTCCTTCCGGCAGGACTGGATGTAAAAAATAACAACACATGAGTGCTTATTCATTATCCTCAAAATAAAAGAATTTGTCATTGTCAATCTCTCTTTCTCTCTTTCTCTCTCTCTCCTCCTCTCTCTCTCATCATCTCTCTCTCTCCTCTCTCTCTCCTCTCTCTCCTCTCTCTCTCTCTCTCTCTCTCTCCTCTCTCCTCTCTCTCTCTCTCTCTCTCTCTCTCTCTCTCTCTCTCTCTCTCTTTTTTTAAAATTGTTTTTTTTGTTTGTTTGTTTGTTTTGGGTCTTATGGTGTTTTTTTTTCATTTGTTTGTTTGTTGTTTTTGTTTTTTCCCTTTTTTTTTGTTTGTTTATTTGGAAGGGTGTTTTTGTCTGCTTTTTGGTTGTTGTTGTTGTCTTTTTTTGTGGTGGTGGGGAGGGGGGGGGTTCTGGGGTATGTTTTTGTCTTTTGCTCGTCTGGGGGTTTTTGTATGTTTTGTTTGTTTTTTCTTCTTCTCTCCTTTTCTTTAAAAAAAAGTTTTTTCCTTTTGCTTCTTCTGCTTGAAAGTATGAGTACTGAGTGCATTTTTAAATGTGACCCCATGGGCGGGGACTGGATGTAAAAAAGCACATGAATACTTATTCATTATCCTGGAAAAAAATATTTTGTTTCTATTACTTACAATGTGTAGATGTTCTTTTTATGACTTTATTGGCTTTTCCCCCTCTTTATTATGTGAGTGTATGGGTATTGCACTTATTTTATTACCATGACATTCAATTTGCAGGAGCATAATTAAAAAGTGTTTGTGTTGATCGTGTGCTATGTGAGTATTACATATTTAGTATTATCCCTGAAACACCCCCACCCCACCCCACACCCCCCCACACACGCTCAAACAAACACAAACACACACACACACACACACACACACACACACACACACACACACACACACACACACACACTCACTCACCCACTCACCCACTCATATTCTCTCCCTCAACGACTGATTAGTTTTAAATTTTTTCTTGCTTGTTTCTGTTTTTATTGTGGTGGATGTATGGGTATTAAATTTATTTTTATCATGACATATAATTTGAAACGAGTATAATCTAAAATGAGTGTTGATGGGATGGCATACTATTTTGGGATTTATATATTGGATATTATCTCTGAAATACACACACACACACTCTCTGTCTCTCTGTCTCTGTCTCTCTCTCTCACCTTTTATCGTCCTGCTTATAGTCATAGTATATCCTGATGAAGGATTCATATTTTTATATTTTCAATACTTTATTGGACTTGCCTCTGTACTTAAGTTTTAATGATGCCCTATTTCAATATCTTATAATTATGTATAACAAGTATGTGTACCATTTGACAATGTGTAGATGTTTATCTTTATGACTTATTAAGTTTGGTTGTGTTATTTTTTTGGCTTTGTTGTTGTTCTTGTTCTTGTTGTTGTTGT
>CM054160.1:1137573-1140073 GCA_028751875.1 Rapana venosa | reverse complement strand
TAAGATGCTCTGTCGCATTGTCTCTTTTGTTTGTTTGTCTGTATGTGTCCATATGCGGATGAAAAAATTAATGTGAAAGTGAGTAAAAATGGTTGCCTGTGTCTGTGGTATTGATTTGAGTTATTTTTTAAAAATTTTTACTTGTTGATTGTTTTTAGCTGTGCTTGCTTGTAACCCACACGCATTTCTCGCCCTTTTGAGATATTTTTTTTTAAACAGTTCGGATTCGTATTTTCTCTTTGTCTGCCATTGTGTGCTTGTTTGCTTGTTTGCGTATTTGTTTATGGTGTGTGTGTGTGTGAGTGTGTGTGTGTGTGGTGTGTGTGTGTGTGTGTGTGTGTGTGTGTTTTGTGTGTGTGTGATATCTTCAGTTTAACGTCTATTCACATTAAGTGATTTTAGACGGGAAAAAGTAATCTAAACAAGAGAACGCAAACAATAACAGAAAAGTGTCAGATAACAGTACTTAAAAGCTAACTTTAAGATACTACAGTAACTGAATTATCGGACTTCTTATCAATCCTAGCACAATGTCCAATGTGTGTAGTCCTAACACATGTGTGTGTGTGTATGTGTGTGTGTGCGCGCGCGCGAGCGTGCGTGCATACGTGTGTGAGTGGAGGGAGGGGGTGGTTGTGAGTGAGTGAGCGAGAGAGAGACAAACATACATACATAACATACATATATTCATGCATACATACATACATACATTCATACACACATACATACATAGACATACATATATTCATACATACATACATACATTTATACACACACACATACATACATACATTCACACACATACACACATAAATGCATACATACATTCATTCATTCATTCATTCATTCATTCATACATACATACATACATACATACATACATACATACATACATACATACATTTCGTTTGATGATCTTGTTTCATTTTCTCTTTATAACTCAGTGGTCAGAGCACTCGCTTTCCCCAAGCCAAAGTTAAGCAGTATCGAGCGCGGTTACCAAGTGGATGGGTGACCGTGTGCGCGACTTGGCTTCAGTATAGTCGCCCAGTTCACCCAGCTGTAAATGAGCACCTGTCCTTTTTAGGGTCAGGGAAGGTACAGCAAGGAGGGAGAGGAGATGGGCGCCGCCCTCAATATGCTGGCCCCTAGAGAAGCTGAGGTCTCTGACGCCTCGCTCCGCTATGACCACATAGGTTATGGGGACACCTTTACCTTTACCCTTCTACCAACAGCTACGGCCACATAAGGGATGTCCTCCTGTGCAGATCTTAAACTCGCATCATCATTTGGTTCAAATCCCAACTTAGCAGATACTAGTTTCTTGAAATATTTAACACTTCAAAGAAATAAGGTGTCCAACAGCATATGATCGTCCACTATAGCGGATCGGTGTAAAGCCACGGTTTCGGACGACTCGCTGCTATAGCTATAGCGGACTCGTGCAGCTAAACATAGTTTCGTGAGCCTGTCCAACGTCAAATGCAGTGCGTTGTCGGGTGATTCCGTGTGTTCCGAGCTCTTTGTTCGCAGTTGTAGAGAGTAGCCGACATGCCCAGTATCTTTGCATAATTATGTGTCAGAAGCAAAATAAAAGGGATCAGATTAGGTCTCCATGACGGCGTTTTAATAAAGTGAGAGCTTCGGTTTTTATATATGTACTAACCCAGTATGTTATACAAAAGTTCAGAAAATTTCATTTTCTTACTTTGTGTTTTGTATTTTTTATGATTTTTTTTACAAACCATTACAAATGGGCCGTCTGTGGGGAAAAGCAAGGGAGAGAATTGGCCGTCCCGAGTGAGTTAACAGAAAAGAAGCAAAAACTTGTTTTTAAAAAGAAGAAAAGATAGATAAATGTTGTGTGTTGTGTGTGTGTGTGTGTGTGTGAGAGAGAGAGAGAGAGAGAGAGAGAGAGAGAGAGAGGAGAGAGAGAGAGAGAGAGAGAGAGAGAGAGAGAGAGAGAGAGAGAGAGATCAAATCAAATAAAAATAAAATTAAATCAAAGTAAGTTCTTTTATTTCGAGGATGTTAAATATGCACCCGAGTCGCTTTCTTACATCGACTCTCCCCCCCCCCCCCCTTACACAACCACCTTCCTTCTTCACCTTCACCTATTCCGTAGTCCCATGGACAGTGGGGGCACCACTGAAGATGTTGCAACCAGCTTACTCCACTCCCCGCGGTCTTCTGCTTTCTGTAGCAAATCGTTCCAACTCAAGGCCAGTCCATTCTCTGATGTTTTCCTCCCATCAATTTCGCTGTCTGCTTCTTCGTCTCCCTCGGTCTCCCCCCTTCCCACCCCACACTATAATCATTGTTGGTGCCTTGCTGGGCATTCCCCAGCTTAACGCCCTGGGGGTCACCCAGAACAAACATGCAGTCTGTCTCACTCACTCACTCACCCACCTGGGAATCACTGTGAAACCAGAGGTACACACTGGAAGAGAAGAGTACACCGTATGACTGTTTTAAAGTGTCTCAACATGCAAGCAACAAT
>CM054160.1:1115073-1122573 GCA_028751875.1 Rapana venosa | reverse complement strand
TAGGGAGGCCATTCCAAATCGATGGACCAGAAACAGAGAAAGAGCAAGGGCCAACAATGGACTGGTTGAATCTAGGTGTTTGTAAGCACAAGGAATCTGCAGCAGAGCGAAGGGAACGAGAAGGGGTGTACAGGTGGAGACATTCACAGAGGTAGGAGGGTGCTGTTTTGTGGAGACATTTGTAACAGAGGGTACTGATCTTATAGTTTATTCTTTGTGGCACAGGCAGCCAGTGGAGAGATGCAAGAGAGGGGTAATGTGCTCAGATTTTTTCTTTCTGAGATTAGTCGAGCTGCAGAGTTTTGTATACGTTAAAGGGAGTGGATAGATGATGCTGGCAGACCAGCCAGAAGAGAATTGCAATAGTCCAGACGTGAAAGAATGAGAGATGCCACGAGTTTTGATGTTTGATATATGACAACATTTGCATATATGCCTAGTTAACGTTCGCTTAAATGCCAAATTCATTTATGGTACATGGAGATGATAACATTTGCATAAGTTATGTGCCATGTCAAGTTCTTTATGGCCTTGAGGGATTCTAACGTGTGGGTATATACCATGTCAGAAATGCTAAGATTGCGGGGAAATCACAGTGTTGCCATGTATGCCATGTCAAAATTGTTTATGATGGCGAGAGATGATAACGTTTGAATAATTTATCACTCACTGTTCACTGGTCCGTAACCCGCCAGGGTCGTAGGGGCGCTGCATGGTGGACGAACGGTGGACCAGCTGGCTCCACTTAGCGCGGTCGTGGGCGACTGCCTGGGTGACACTGAAGTCCTCCCCTGCCCAATCACGGATGTCGTCGGCCCACTTTCTCCTCTGTCTGCCCCGTCTTCTCTTCCCCTGGACTGTTCCTTGCAGGATGGTCTTTGCAAGTCCTTCTGAGCGTGTTACGTGCCCATACCATCTGAGTTTCCTCTTTTTGCCGCTGGTCAGTAGGTCTTCATAGTCCCGCACTTGTTGAGTGATCATTCTGCGGACTTCATTGTTGGTGACATGGTCCTTGTATGAGATGCCAAGGAGCCTTCTGAGGCATCTCATTTCTACTGCTTGGATCCTCCTTTGTAGGTCTGCGTTCAGTGTCCATGCCTTACATGCGTAAAGCATGATTGAGGTGACTAGCGCGTTTAGTAATTTTACCTTGTTCCGAGAGGGATGTTTCTGCCCTCTCCATATGGTCTTCAGTCTTTCCATTGCTGCTGCTGTTTTTGTGCCGCTCTTGCTAGGATTTCGGTCTTCGATCCCTCCTCACTTATGGTGTCTCCAAGGTACTTGAAATGGTCAACTGTCTCCAGTTCTTTTCCGCTGAGAGTGATCTTGGTGGTGATTGGCTGGGCACTGTTTGACATGAGCTTGGTTTTCTCGGCGCTGATTTCCATGCCATATCGTGAGGATATTTCGTCCAGTTGCTTCACTAGGTTGGCCAGTTCCTCTTCATTTCCTGCCAGACCGTCAATGTCATCGGCAAACCTGAGGTTGGTGATTGTACGCTTTCCAATGCTGACTGTGCCTGTGTGGTCTTCCAAGGCGTCAGTCATGGTGCGCTCGAGGAAAATGTTAAACAGTGTCGGCGACAGCAGACATCCCTGTCGGACCCCAACTGAGGTACGGAACCATTCCCCTACCGTGCCCTGTACGAGTACTGCACTGGTAGCCTTTGAGTAGAGTTCCTTGATGGTGTGGATCAGCTTCTGGCCCATGTTGAATTTGTTCATGGTGGCCCACAGAGCGTCATGCCATACTCTATCGAAGGCCTTCTTAAAATCAATGAAGACGTATAATAAATTATATGTCGTATCAAAAACACTGATATTGCCAAGAGATTAGAAGTTTGCATGCACGCCAATTCAGCAACATTTATTATGTGATTATAAGGTTCGCATAAAATGCTAAGAAGGGAACACTCCTATCACTTACTGAGAGATTATAATGTTTTGATATTTTTGTCATTGTTAGCTCAGTTTGTAGATATGCCCAAACACGTTTATACTGCAACTGGACTCTAACGCCTGGAAAACTTTTATCACAGTTAGCTTGTTTGTAAACCTGGCAAGACAAGCACACACATATAGCAATCAATTCTAACACTTTTGTAGGTTTTGTTTTTAATTGCTTGTTTGTAAAAATGCCAAGATGATGCAGACACATCTTAAGTCAAAACTACTCACGCTGGCATTGTATACCAAGTCAAAGCTATTCATTCTGCTGATATATGACAACATTTGCATATATGCATAGGCAACGTTCACTTGCATGCCAAATCCATTTATGGTACATAGAGATTATGACATTTGCCTAAGTTATGAGCGATGCCAATTATTTCATAGCGTGGAGGGACATTTTTAACATTTGGAAGGTTGTCATTCTTGGTGCTTATTCATTTCGTACAAATGGCAATACCACGAGTACAAATGCATGTGCGTTAAAAAAATATAGCCTAAAATAACATCTTTTGTTTTTGCCATTAATGGTTCAAAGTATCCTTCAAAACTAGGAAAGTCCTTTCCCTTTAACATGTTTGAAAAACAACAACTAAAAACTGAAACCGTCACTATGTAAATGGTATGCAGCGACAAGAACACTGTAAATACTATTTTGCTAAGGACAATGAAATTGTTGAGTCAATAAACGTACTCATTTCACACTATAGAATATCACTTTTGTGGCACAGCTCGGGTTTTTTTTTGCTATTGTAAATGTATTTATTAGATTTAGTTTTCATTATGACCCATTTGCAAAATTTGTCTTTTTGAAATTTGTCTACAGTACCATTGTTAGGATCAGAATTCCCCTGTGGGGATGTCAGGAGCCTATCAGTGTGAATAACATCCCCACCTTCTGGAAATTCTGTGCAAGAAATTTCCTCTTTTCTATCACCCTCTTTGTTTCTGTCTTGTTCCTTTTCTCTCAGTCATTTTCTTCTTGTCTATTTCCTGCCTTCCTGGTCCATTCTCCTGCCTTTTTTTCTAGCAGAAAGACTTAAACGATAACAATTTTCTCCGACGCCTAAGTCGGATGTGATGGACCTGACTTGTCAGACACTTAACGGCAGCACAACGCATTTTTGCTCATATGACAAACAACAATAGTTGCTGGCTGAGCATTCGAAGAAGAAGAAGAATTGCAAAGAATTGCGAAGAATTGCGAAGAAGAAAAAGACAA
Organism: Rapana venosa; assembly: GCA_028751875.1. Taxonomy (NCBI): domain Eukaryota; kingdom Metazoa; phylum Mollusca; class Gastropoda; order Neogastropoda; family Muricidae; genus Rapana; species Rapana venosa. The sequence continues at coordinate 1,119,402 of CM054160.1, read as the reverse complement.
AGAAGAAGAAGAAGAAGACAAAGAAGAAGAAGAACAAAAGAAGAAAGAAGAAGAATGAAGAGGAAGAATTGCAAAGAATTGCAAAGAAGAATTGCGAAGAAAAATTGCAAAGAATTGCGAAGAAGAAGAAGAATGTGAAGAAGAAGAGTGTGAAGAAGAAGAATGTGAAGAAGAAGAATTGCATAGAATTGCGAAGAAGAAGAAGAATTGCAAAGAAGAAGAAGAAGTAGAAATAGAAGTTAAGATCAGACGAGTAAGTGTGATTACAGTTTACTAACTTGTTTTTTCTACTTGTTCTGATTGCAGTGGATCCCCCCACCATTTTTGACCTGTTCAAGGCAAAGAACACCGGAGCCTAGAGACTGACACGTGACGGCCACGTGACTCTCACGGGATATGCAAATCTGTGATTCATCAAATCAGAGAGCAGATGACTGGTGACGGGCTGCAGTGGGAAATAAATGACGTAAAATGTTCAAAAGAATGACAATTACTATGAGTGAGAACTTCACAACTTTACACACACACACACACACACAATATATATATATATATATATATATATATATATATATATATATATATATATATATATATATATATATATATATATATATATATATATATATAACATAGACAATGAACAATCAAGAAGAAAAACAAACACAGGAGACCAATTACAACTCTATCATTATGAAAAGGACTCTTAAAATCAACGTCAACAACAACAACATCAACGAACTCAACCAAACACACAAAAGAAGTCGGAGACAAAAATGGGAAGCTGGAAATAAAGAAAACATTCAATGGACAGTATTTGGGAGACTTTACTAAAAACGAGAAATGAATACTACAGACCATGATTATTGACACAAAAGCGATGGAGCTAGGTGGGAAAAAGTGGAGCTTAAAAATAAAAGAAAACATTCGATGACAGCATTTGGGAGATTTTTACAGAAAAGAGAAATGAATACTACAAGACTATGATTATTAACGCAAAATCGATGGAGATAGGTGGGGAAAAGTGGAGCTTAAAAATAAAAGAAAACATTCGATGACAGCATTTGGGAGATTTTTACAGAAAAGAGAAATGAATACTACAGACTATGATTATTGACACACGAAAGAGATGGAGATGGGATGGAAAAGGGAGCCTGAAATCAGGAAAATTTTCAATGTCAGCATTTGGGAGACTTTACAAAAACGAGAAATGAACACTACAGACTATGATTAATGATATACAAGTCATAGTGCTCTCGCAACCCGTTGCTGTGTAAAATAGTGTTGATCTTCTATCAATCATCAAGATCAAAACGTGAATAAGAATTGACATTCCCCCATCCCACCCCGAAAAAAACAACCCGAAAGTTCTGTACTTAGACTATACCTATGTATGAGGAGAATATAATAAAGATTTTTTTCCGGTTTAAAAAACATGCCAGCCCATTTTATTTTATTTTTTATTTTCTGTCCTTCTCCCTTGTTGTACGTTGTGTTATTCTGAGGAGTGGCTGTTGAAGTATGACAAGGTGAAGAAAGAATGAAAGGAAGGAAGAAAGAAAGGAAGGACGAAAGGAAAAAAGGAAGGGTGGAAGGAAAAAAGGCAGGAAGGAAGGAAAGAAGGAAGTAAAAAAAAAACGAAAGAAAAAAAGGAAGAAAAAAAGAAAGAAAGAAAGAAAGAAAAAGAAAGAAAAAAAGAAGAAAAAATGAAAAAAATGAAAAAGAAAGATAGAAAGAAAGAAAAAGAAAGAAAGAAAAAGAAATAAAGAATGAAAGAAGAAAGAAAGAAAAAAGAAAGAAGAATAAAAAAGAAACAAAACAAAGGAAGAAAAGAGAAAGAAAGAAAGAAAAGAAAGGAAAGAAAAATGGCTGGTTGACTAACTGACTTACTGACAGACCAAATGAATGAATGAATGAATGAATGAATGAAAAGTAACTGAAAGAAAGGTGAAAAAGAATGAAGGAAGAAGAGAAGGAAGGGAGAATCAATAAAGCAAGAGGGGATAAAAGAAGAAAGTAAAAAAAAAAAGAAATGCTAGTAGAAAAGAAGAAACAAACACACAAAAAAGAAATGAATAAACGAATGACTGAAAGGTCGAAGGAATGAATGAATTGAAAGAAGAAAAGGCAAGAAGAAATGAAGGAAGAAAAACAACAACAAAAATGAAGAAGAAACAAAGCAAGGAAACAAAAAAGAAAGAGATAAAGAAAGAAAGAAAGAAGGAAGGAAAGAAAGAAAAGAAAGAAAGAAAGAAGGAAGGAAGGAAAGAATGAAAGAAACGAAGACAAAAAAGAAGAAAGAAAAAAATGAAAGAAAGGAAGACAAAAAAGAAAGAAAGAAAGAAAAAAGAATGAATGGATAAATGAATGAGAAAAATTCACACCATCGGAAGACTGACTGACTGACTGACTGACTGACTGAATGAATGAATGAATAAGCGAATAAGCGAATGAATAAATGAATGAATGAACAAAGTTAGTCCTTCAGAAGACTAGCATGATCTGCTGTAAAAGCATCATTATATAGTGGTTTCAAGGGGACGGGATAACCTCAGTGGTCGGAGCACTCGCTTTCCCCCAGCCAAGTTAAGCAGCGTCGAGCGTGGTTACCACTTGGATGGGTGACCGTTTGCGCGCCTTGGCTTCAGTACAGTTCCCCCAGTTCACCCAGCTGTAAATGGGTACCTGCCCTCTTTAGGGTCAGGGAAGGTAAAGCAGCGAGGGAGAGGAGATGGGCGCCGCCCTCAATATGCTGGCCCTAGAGAAGTGAGGTCTCTGACGCCTCGCCCCCCTACGACCTTATAGGTTATGGGACTCCTTTACCTTTACCTCCTTACATCATATTTCTTTTCGTTCCTCGGCTAGAGCTCTGAGGTTCACCAATGGTGAGATTTTGCGTACGCGACCGTTTTCGCCCCCATGAAGGTAGCCGCATTCCGACTTCGGGGATGGATCTATCGTACAACGAGTGACCTGACTTGTCTTTTCACTTTAACTCCTTGAGGAGTCGTGAGAACACTACTCTGAAGTTTTTTCAGACAGTGTGTGTGTCAACAATGGGTAAGTCGAACCTGGTGGAGCCCTCATCTCTCTCTCTCTCTCTTGGCACTGGATGCATGCTGGGTATATTCGTGTCATCCATTCTACCAGCCATAGCAGGTCTGGGAGGGAGGGAGGGAGGGATTTTTTGATTTGATTTGATTTGATGATTTTATTGCATAAAGCTTTCGCCCATTGCAATGGGAAGGCGTGTGGATGGGGGTACAATAAACAAAACTTCAAATTTACATCATCATAAACAAGCAGGCACGTGACAAGGCTGCCATGTCACTAAGTTCAGTCCTGCAGACCCAATGGATCATGCGCTTCCTTCACAGAAACACGTGAAATATTCGGCATCGTGTCAAGCTGTCCTGGCCACATACACGCACGCACGCATGCACGCATGCACGCACGCACGCATGCACACATGCACACATCCTCTCTCTCTCTCTCTTTTCTCCCTCCTCACTCACATGCAGACTGATACACCCGATACTTGGTCAAAACACAAGGAACCAGTCCTGTTTATCCCAGAATGAATCTGACAGCGTTCATAACCACATGCAAGTTGTCTAGTCCAGCGCTGATCCCGTCTTTGATCTTCTTGCGGTCAGCAGGTGTCCACAGCTTTAGCCTGGAATAAATTTCTCGTTCTTCCTGGGTCATGTGTTTGGTGTTCCTTTTGGCCAACCAAAAGATATTCATTGGCAAGTCACTTTCAGGGGTCCAGTCAAATTGAAATATCACGTCATCACTTTCACAGATCACTGTAGAAGGCATATCTTCACAAACCAATACATGGCAAAAGTCCTGATTCCTTGACACATCCCGCAGTTTTCTCTGTAGAGATCTATCTGTCAGTTCACTGACATAGTCTTTGATGACATCTACACTGTAGCCAGAATCTTCAGCCTCCTGTAGTGCACTGTCACAGTCATTTTCTCCCACTGTATCCACTGCAGGCACACACACAAGGTCAGTTTTGTTTTGATCTTCAACTTCTGTGGCGGTATCAAGGTGGGTGACATCAGGAGACACGGGGTAGATTTCACGTGCAGAACGCAGGCCACGCGGCGGTGTGTGGTCGGGAGACATGGGCGTGTCGGTGTGCGGAACAGTGTGGTTTGATGGCGGCGTACACATGAAGAGACCCAGTGAATTTTCGGAATCGAAAATTTTACTGCTCTTTAAGTTTTCTTGCCTTGTTGTTTCCATTCTCCTCTCTTCTGCCTGTCTCCTCTCCTCCTCCTCTGTCTGTCTTCTCTGTTCTGCCCGTCTTTTCTCCGC
>CM054160.1:1100073-1102573 GCA_028751875.1 Rapana venosa | reverse complement strand
TATAGCTGACATCTTTTATACAGTCGTCTGGGAGAGACTCTTGTTTCATGCCATTGTTGTTGAAAATAAGATAAAATAAAATACATGAAAAAATAAAACAAGCCCCCCTTCCCCTCCCCAAATCTCCCAAAGATAACTGCAGCGGCGAAAATAACGATAACAACATTACAGTCAGCAACAATAATAGTTATCATCATAGTCGGTATCATGGTTATGATCATCATTAGCAGCAGCATTACCATCGTCTTCATCACAACAGCAACAACGACGACAACAACAACAACAACACTACGCACACACACACCACGCACTCACACACACACTCACACACACATACACAGATACACACAGACATACACACAGGCACACAGACACACAAACACACACACACACACACACACATCTGCCTTTGAAGAATCATGCAGATACCCATTAACTTTGAAAATGATTAGTCATTCATATAATTCTTGGATTCACATAACAGAGTCAAAAGAAAATAGATGTTTAAAATTGTTATGTAATGAAATGCGTAAAAATAATGAAAAGGATCATGGGGTCTATATAATCAAAAAAATAATTCATATAATCATAATACATTTTACATCAAACGATTGTTATGCTGTAAAAATAAAAGTGAAAGAAGTGTGTACAGAGCATTTTGGAATCAACAAAATAGTTTGCTACGTTTAATCTTTACAGCTCGGTTTTACGTTTATACATTGAGCCATATGTATTCTTCTTCTTCGTCGAACGCTCAGACAGCAACTAATGTTGCCTGTTATATGAGCGAAAAACCGTTGCGCTGTCGTCAAGCGCCTGACAAGTCAGGCCCAGCGCATCCAACTTCGGCATAAGAGAGACTTGGTATCTTTTAAGTCTTTCTGGAAAAAATAAAATTTTATTTTTCATTCTTTTCATTTCATTCTTTTATATCGAGGATAATGGAATAAGCCCTTCTGTGCTTTTTTACATCCGGTCCCCATGTGTATGCGGTTTTGTAAATTCTGTCATCTGTTCCCACCGGCACACAATGGCCTACTCTTACAAAAAGCGGAACAGGATTTAACGTGGAGAATGGACCAAGGAGGCAGAAAATAAGACAAGAAGGAGGAGGTGACAGGAAGAAAAAGGAACAAGGCAGAAACAAAAGAGAGAGATAGAAAAGAGGAAATTTCTGGCACAGAATTTCCAGGAGGTGGGAATGCTATTTATACTGATAAGACTCCCCCCCCCCCCCCCCGGCATCCCCACGGGGGAACCATGTTTATTGATATGCAGGAATAAAAATATAACTGATTTTGTACCAGCTCCTGGCGAGCCACATAGCATCGCCACCCATTCTTCTTTCTTTTCTTTTCTTTATTCTTTTATTTCGAAGATAATGGAATAAGCACTCATGTGCTTTTTTAAAAATCCAGTCCCCGTGTGTATGCAGTTTTGTCAATTTTGTCATCCGTTCCCACCGGCACACAATGGCCTACTCTTCCGAAAAGCGGAACGGGTTTTAACGTTGTGTGGAAGATGTTCTGCGTGCGTTCGCACACACAGGACCTCGGTTTATAGTCTCATCCGAAGGACTTTTGAGGAGGGTGGAGTCGGCACTGATGTTAACTCCAGAAGAAAAAAAATCCTCTTGAATGGGAATCGAACCCGGGGTCAGCAGATCACGAATACATCACGCTAACCACCAGGCTATCCCGTCCCCCTCCAGTCTGCATGTGTATTTGTTTTCCAATAAAAGTGACCTTTTTCTACAAAATTTTGCCAGGGACTACTCTTTCGTTGGCTCTTTTACATGCGCTACATGCGTGTTTGCACACGGGATCTCGGTTTTATCGTCTTATCCGAAAGACTCGCACCCAGACCACTACTCAGACGGAGGAAAATATGCAGGCACAAGCGGGGATCAAACCTCTGCACAGATCGAACCTGGACTTTTCGTTTTCTAGGCAGGTGCGCCATCAGTCGTCTTTTGAGAGCCACAACCATACATCTCCATACAAAAAGATATATGGGGATGTATGGTTGTGGCTGTCAATAGACGACCTGTAAACAAGCGACCCAATTTTTCAGAGCATTACTTTGTGGTATATTTAGGAACCCTTGAAGGAGGCATGTAAGTGGTATTCCTAGAATCACTCAGAGCGTTTGTAGTATATTTAAAAAAACAACTCTCGTGGCATTGTTGGCATATTTAGAAACTGTCCAGCATTCGTGATTTTTGGCGGCTTTCAGATCTTTCGTTGAAATTTCAGGGTGTTTTGGGGTCATCTTGTTAGTTTTTTGGGGGGACGGGATAGCTCAGTGGTCAGAGCACTCGCTTTCCCACAGTTAAAGTTAAGCTGCATCGAACGTGGTTACCACTTGGAAGGGTGACCGTTTGCGCACCTTGGCTTCAGTACAGTTCCCCCAGTTCACCCAGCTGTAAATGGGTACCTGCCCTCTTTAGGGTCAGGGAAGGTAAAGCAGCGAGGGAGAGGAGATGGGCGCCGCCCTCAAT
>CM054160.1:1095073-1097573 GCA_028751875.1 Rapana venosa | reverse complement strand
GTCACCCATCCAAATGGTAACCACGCTCGATGCTGCTTAACCATGGTTTGGGAGAAAGCGAGTGCTCCGACCACTGAGCTATCCCGTTCCCCACTGTAGCCGAGGAACGAAATAAAAGATATTTGATGGCACCCTAGGGCATTTTCTGGACAGAAGACTACTTAGTCACCCGCTCACTCAGCTAGTTAACTATGTAGCGCAGTTTTTTGTGTGTGCTACAAGTTATTGCAGTGACATGATTATAATCATAGGGACAAAAGTTAGTTACGTTTTAATTCCTATTATGTGACTGCTTGCCCGTTGACGGTAATTTATGAACCGTTAAGATTTTTTCATGAAGGAGGGAAAGTTATAGCACATAATAAAAGATTCATTACTGATATATATACAGAGAGAGAGAGAGAGAGAGAGAGAGAGAGAGAGAGAGAGAGAGAGAGAGAGAGAGAGAGAGAGAAAAGAGAGAGAATAATATACTTCTACAATCAGAAAAAATGGACAGACAGAATTAGTTAGGGGGGGGGGGGGGGGTGGGGGGTGGGAGGGGGGGTAGGTTGGGGGAAGGAGGGGGATAGGTTAGAGGGGAGGAGGAGGGTGGTAGCAGGAGGGAAGAGTTTGGGGGCGGCCGGGAACAGGTTAGGGAGGAGGACATTTTATAGCACGTAATGAAAGATTAATTACTGATGTACCAAGACAGAGAGAGAGGAGCGAGAGAGAGAGAGAGAGGGGGGGGGGGGCGCAGAGGAGAAAGAAAGACATATATATCTACAATGAAAAAAACAACAGTAGCCCCCAAAAAACCCAAACAAACAAACCAACAACAACAAAAACCACACAACAAAACCCCAAACAAAACCAAAACAAAACCCAAAAACGAAACATACAGAAGACGCACACAGGATATTCAAACTGGCACAGTCAAACTCCGTCAATCTTGTCTCTTCTCCCCAAGCGATCATTAACAGCAAAAAGTTACCAGGACAAAAATGACAGTGTAATTTTTCACCTTGATAACAATGCCATCACTTTAAGGATAGTTAAACTGGTTGATATAATTATCTTATTTTATAGTTATTCAGTTTGGGGGAAGGAACAGGTAGAATAGGGGATGGAAGGAGGGGAGGATGCTTGGGGAAGTTTGGGGTAATTTAGAGTCGAAGAGGGGGTTAGAAGAGGGAATGGAAGTAGGTTAGGGGAGGGGTGTGGGGGGAAGAGAGGTAATGGGAAGAGAGGGTTTAGGTTAAGGAGGGGTAGGTTAAGGGAGAGGAGGGAGGTTAAGAGATTAGGGAGGGAAGAGAGTAGGGGAGGATGTAGGGGGGGACAGATATGTTAGGGGAGGGAGGTAGGTTAGGGAGAGGAGGGGGTATGTAAAATAATAATAATAATAATAATAATAATAATAATAAAAATAATAATAATAATATATGGAATTTATATAGCGCTGAATCTTGTAAAACAAACAAATCGAAGCGCTTGCACTCAAACCCTTTACACGCATGCAACTTTCCGCAAACAACAGAAGCTATTTCAAATTTATGCACACGCACGCACACACACACACACACACACACACTTACACTTAGGTGGTGATGAAGGAGATGAAAAGTAGGAACAGATATGAGGGGGAAGTGTCAGGTAGGAAATAAGTGCGTTTTGAAGCTAGATTTGAAGGTAATCTAGTGAAGGCTTTTGGCAAAGTGAAAGAGGGAGAGAAAAACAAGTAGGTTAAGCAGGAGCAGGAGGGGGTAGTATAGGGGAGGGAGGGGGTAGGTTAAGGGGGGAGAATACATTTTTGTCAGGGTCTGTAATAAGTGGGCCACATAATTATCTTAAAGCATCAAATAAAGAGGGACACAGATGGCCCCCAAACGGTGACCGTCCTGGGCTGTCCTTTGGGTTGGCCAGGGCGTTGGTACAAGGAATGTCGGTAAAGTTGGCTTTAAAACCCTGTCTTAATCTGTACACAGCTGCAGTTTTAGTCTGAGATTTAAAGAAAATGACATCATGACAGCTTCGATATGGCCTCTGTGGTCGGCGGGGCTATAAACAAGAAGATTAGACTGGATTGGATTGGATGCAGATGGCCCATATGGGTGTTTCCCGTGCCACCAATATTGTAGAGGAGAGTTCAAAGTATGGATAAGCCAAAAATCATACTGTCACCCTGTAACTTTACCTGTACACTCCGTCCTGTTCCCTTCGTTCAGCTGTAGATACATTGTGCTTTCCAACACCCAGATTTAAACAAACTACTGTTGGCCGTCGCTCTTTCTCTGTTTCCGTTCCATCCACATGGAACGACCTCCCTCTTCCACTTCGCCAAAAGCCTTAATTTGATTCTTTCAAATCTAGCCTCTAAACGCACTTATACTCTCTCTACTTGAGATCTTCCCCTGTTATCTGTTCCTACTTTTCAATAGCTGCCTTCACCTCCACCTTCCCCACCTAAGTGTGTTGTGTGTATAAATTTGGTATTTGATTATCTTGATATTTGAGGATGGTT
>CM054160.1:1067573-1087573 GCA_028751875.1 Rapana venosa | reverse complement strand
AGGATTTTAACGTGTGCGCAAGATGTTCTGCGTGCGTTCGCACACGGGGCCTCGGTTTATAGTCTCATCCGAAGGACTTTGGGAAGAGTGGAGTCTGCACTGATGTTAACTCCAGGAGAAACTATCCCCCTTGAACGGGAATGAAACCTGGGCTGTCAGATTGCGATAGCAATGTTCTAACCACTAGGCAATCCCGTCCCCCCTTGGACCAATTAGCAGCAAATATTACAAGAAGAAGGTGACAGGAAGAAAAGGAACAAGACAGAAACGGAGAGGGATAGAAAAGAGGGAATTCATGGAAGAGAATTTTCAAATATGTGGGGATGCTATTGATACTGGCAGGACCCCCCCCCCCCCCCCCCCCTATCCGTACGGGGAAGGGCAAAAACTAATACGCTTAATTTTAATAACTAACCCGATCTTGCATTAACAAAACCTGATCACATTTGAAATCAAGATATTGAATACTGTACTCCATCTATGAATAAAATCTTAGCATAACAACAGGGTAGTCCTGAAGTCGGAGTGTAGAGAGTCCTAAGCAGGAATTCTTTAGGTCGCCACCCGGATTCCTAGCATCATCTGATCCGGCACCAGAAATGGAATCCTAACTTATTCCTATTGTCTTTAGTATCCCTAAAGAAGATTAGGGCTCGCCTACTAATGAGCTGGGAGTGATAAAGGGGGGATAGGAAGAGGATAGAAGAAAAATAGAAATGAAATATAAAAGGGAGACAGTAAGTAGTAGTAAAAATTATCACCTCAACTCACTCAGCAATCACACTGAAACACTGTGAATGTGACGAACAACAACATTCATTCAATGTCATTCTTCAGGCCAAGCAAGTTGGGTTCACAAATTTATTCTACTACTACTACTACTAAACTACAATCACACACACCACCAATTATACTACAAGTACAATTTAAAACACAAACTATTCTGTTATTTTGTCCAGTTACTCAAAATATAATTGTGTCCAGTCCTCAACACACAACCAATCATGGATCCATCTCAGATCACAGATCGAAAGATTCACAACTGATCAGTTAAATGATTAAAAGAAAGATAAACGATGATAATGATGTAGCGATGAGAGGGATGTATTGATGAACCGATGTATCGGTGAACGTGATGTTCCTGAAATAAAAAGAAAAATCAATAAACCATTTGATCTCTTCATAAAATCAAACTCTATTACAGGGTCAGGGATCCAAATCACCGCAAGACCCACACTTTCAGGTATAACATATCAATGACTACTTAATATGAATACCCACACAGCAAAAACTAAAACACTAACCAGAGTTTGCCACAATAAAACAAATCTTCAAAATGTACTTTCAGCTTACCCATTTCCCAACTCTTATGAGAATAATTATCCTCACAACAAATCTAACATATCCACCAAAACCACCACATACAATAACTACTAGTCTTACACATGTTTCATTTACTTGAGGACAGCTGATGGTCTATCCTATGAAACTGTAAACATTAATTCACATTCATTTAAATCGATTAATCCCCAATGACATTCCAAAGTCATTGCACCTGTTTAAAGATTGCTATATCATTCCTCACAAAAACAGAACTTTGCATTCTTAATAACAACAATCATTACAAAACTATACTAGGCTTTTACATACACACACACACATTATACACAGTGATAAGCCTTAGTTTGATTTCTTCACATTTTGTTGGCTGAACAATATTCTGCCCAAAATCGAACCTAGTACAACAAAGACCATGACTAAGTTTTTTTTTATCCAGTTTAGGGTCTTGCAGTAAGCCCCAAGTGTAATGAGAGGTATGAAGTACATATTCTGCGGAATCCACTAGGGTGATAATCAGGGCAACGCACAACTATACAATAACAGAAACAACAAAACAACAACAACAATAACAACACATCAAGAAATTTCATTGGTTGGGTTTTGTTTTTTTTCCTTCCTCGGCTAGAGCTCCGAGGTTCACCAATGGTGAGATTTTTGCATATGCGACTATTCCACCACCCCCCCCCCCCCCCCCCACACACACCATTTAGGCAGTCAGCCGCATTTCGACTTCAAGGTTGGTGTCTAAACACGGCACCTGTGTGCAAGCGGTTAAAAAAAAAGTTTTATGACCCTTTCCCACAAGCATGAAATGGCCTCCTCTTCCGAAAGGTGGACCAGGTTCTTAAATGTATTGCGCAAGATGTTTAGTATGCATTTGGCCACAGGGCCTTGGTTTATAATCTTGTCTTTATTTATTTTCCGTTCCTTGGCTAGAGCTCCGAGGTTTACCCAAAAGAGATATTTTGTGTATACCACCGTTGTTGTCCACCTTATTTTATTTATTTATTCTTTTATACCGAGGATAATGGAATAAGCACTCATGTGCTTTTTTTTTTACATCCAGTCCCCGTGTGCATGCAGTTTTGTCAATTTTTCATCTGTTTCCACCGGCACACAATGACCTACTCTTCCAAAAAGCGGAACAGGATTTAACGTGTGCGCAAGATGTTCTGCATGCGTTCGAACACGGGGCCTCGGTTTATAGTCTCATCCGAAGGACTTTGACACTCAGTTCGATTTTTGGTCAAACTGGGAAGAAAGGGCGAGGCTGGGAATCGAACCCAGAACCTCACGGTTTACATGTTGGCAGGCGAACGTCTTAACCATCCTGCCACCTTCCTCAACTTCTTCCACCTTGATAGCTCTGTCTAAAAAGACTTTGACATTCAGTTCACAATTTTCTCGTCAAACTGGGAAGCAGGGGCAAGGCTTGGAATCGAACCCAGAACCTCACGGTTCACTTGCTAGGCAGGCGAATGTCTTAATTAACCGTCCTGCCACGCTTCCTTCTTGCGTTGATTGTTTAACAGCTACAATGTGTCACATATATACACTAATTTACCATAAGTCTGGGGGGATTTTTTCTCTAATTATTTTACTCTTTTATATCGAGGGAAATGGAATAAGCACTGATGTGTGTTGGTTTTTTACATCCAGTCCCCGTGTTTAGCAGTTTTGTAAAAATGTTGTCATCCGTTCCCACCGAGCACACAATGGCCTACTCTTCCAAAAAGCGGATGAGACTATAAACCGAGGCCCCGTGTGCGAACACACGCAGAATATCTTGCGCACACGTTAAATCCTGTTCCGCTTTTCGAAAGAGTAGGCCATTGTGTGCCGGTGGGAACAGATGATAACATTTATAAAACCGCATACACACGGGGACTGGATGTAAAAAAGCACACGAGTGCTTATTCCATTCTCCTCGATATAAAAGAATAAATAAATAAAATAAATAAATAAAAACGTGTGCACAAGATCTTCTGTGGTCGTGTGGTTTAAATTTTTATCATCCGTTCCTACAGCCATGAAATGGCCTCCTCTTCCGAAAGGTGGACCAGGTTTTTAAATGTGTGCGCAAGATGTTTTGTATGCATTTGCCCACAGAGCCTTGCTTTATAATCTTGTCTTTTTCTCTCGTTCAGACTGGGAGTGATGGTCTGGGTGCTAGCTTTATGGCCGACAAGAAGTTTAGCTCGGGTAAAGCAAACCAACCAAAAAAACGAATGAATAATTAAACTCCAAAAAAGAAGCTCACAGCAACTTCAGTGTTGTCTCTTGTCAAACAAGAAATAAGTGGCACAGTACTTGTGGCGACGTGCTCCCTTTAAAGAGACAGACAGAAAGACAGACAGACATAAAGATATATAGACAGGGAGAAGAGCACAAGAGAGACAGAGACATGGGCAGACAGACAGACAGAGACAAAGCAAGCAAAGAGAGAGAAAGTGACAGAGAGACAGAGAGAAGAGCACACGAGAGACATCAACAAGACAGAGACTTGGAGAGACACCAAAAAAACTCACACAAACACAAACAGAGACAGAGAGAAAGAGGGATGGACAGACAGATAGACAGACAAGTCAAGTCAAGTCAAGTCAAGTCAAAAACACTTTAATCATCCCATGAAGGGCAATCACAATACTGACAGGCAGATTGATACGCATCAAAAATCTCAAAGACACAAAAAAGCTATATTTCATATTGGTTAAAACATTCCAAAATGACTTCAAATAAAAATGTCACTCGCACACACACACAAACACACACGCGCGCCCCTCGCACACACACACACACACACACACACACACACACACACACACACACACACACACACACACACACACACACACACACACACACACACACAAAGAAAGACACACGCGCGCACTCGCAAACACACACACACACACACACATCAATTGTGAACACAATGTTTTAACAAAAAAGTCAGCCAGAAAAACTCTAGAAAGACATAGGCTACACAGACATAGACACAGAGAGATAATAAAAGAACAGAATCAAGGGGGACTTAATGACGTAAAGAAAGCGGAAGAGAAGGAAGAAAAAAACGTGACATGATTCAAAATCCTTGGAGATTTTTTAAACATCTCTCTCTCTCTCTCTCTCTCTCTCTCTCTCTCTCTCTCTCTCTCTCTCTCTCTCTCTCTCTCTCTCTCTCTCTCTTCTCTCTCTCTCTGTCTTTTCTCTTCTGTCTCTCTCTCTCTCTCTCTCTCTCTCTCTTCTCTCTCTCTCTCTTCTCTCTCTCTCTCTTCTCTCTCTCTCTCTCTCTCTCTCTCTCTCTCTCTCTCTCTCTCTCTCTCTCTCTCTCTCGCTTCATAACAGGTGCTTTTTCAAAGCATTGTTGCCTTAATTTTTCATTCCATAGATAATAAGAAAGAAAGATGATTTGCTCTTTCGTTTTCTGTCCTCCCATCGTTTTAAAAGACAGAATGTTTAACTAAAAATGTTGTTGGGTTGTTTGTCTGTTGTTATTTTGTGTTACTCTATGTTTACATTTCTTCCTCTTTATTTTTCTTGTCCTTTCTTTCTTTCTTTCTTTGTCTTTGCTTTGCTTGGGTTTTTCTTTTCCTGTCTTTTCTTTCTGTGTCACCTTTCCTGTCTTTTTGCAGCCTTTTTCTTGTCTGTCTGTCCTTTTTTGTTGTTTCTTCCTTTTATTCGTCCGCTCCTTTTCTTTCTTTCATTATGTGCCTATAATTATTTCTACTTACAGTTTAGTATCAGATCATAGTGTGTACTTGCGCACCTCCATCTGTGTGTGCACGCGTGCGCGCGCTCAAGAATATGAGTGAGTGTGTGTCATCCGTTAGTACAATTACAAATTTACAAGTAAATTTGTTTTGTCGAATTCGATATTGGTTTTTGCTTTTATTGAAATATGATGGTCAGTTGTGGATATTGTATCCAAGATGATTGTTTCCTCTTACCTTCACTATTTTCATGTCAGTGCAACTGTATGTAAATTTAACAATACATAGTTAATGATAGTATCCATTCATCAGACATCCACAAACACCACACACATTTTGCTCAAACTCACCAGGAATCCAACAATCTGTACAAAATCACAAGAGCGCGCGCGCGCGCGCGCGCGAGAGAGAGAGAGAGAGAGAGAGAGAGAGAGAGAGACAGAGGCAGAGACAGAGAGACAGAGAGACAAAGACAGACACACAGACAGACACAGAGAGAGAACCCAACCCTACACAGCTAAAACAAAACATCCCCCCTCCCACACGCACACAACAACAACAACAACAAAACAAAGACACCTATCCTCTCTCCACCAAACATCTCTGGTCTCTCATTACACTACACTACGCTCTACATTTCTTTTTTAGAGGGGAGGGGGCATAAAGGTGAAGACATTATAACAGGGCAGTCATTGTTCCTATGTTCTTTTTCGTGAGACAGAGGAGGTCTTCAGAGATACACAGACACACATGATGGCCTTCTCAGGAAAAGGATACCATGGGCTGGGATGCTTAGTGCTGATTGTCATGGCCTCAATCATTTTGAAGCAAGGTGAGTTTGGAAGAGTGGGTGGGGGTGGTGGGGAGGTAGGAGAGTGGATGGGTTGGTGTGGTGGTGTGGATGTATGGTGTGGATGTGGTGTGGTGAGATATGGTGTGAAACTCGGTGATGGTGTATGGTATGGTGAGGTTTGGTATAAGTGTAGTGGTGCTGTGTTGGTGTGGTGTGGGTTTAGGGTGATGTGAAGGATATGGTATAATAAAATGTAGTGGTGCTGGTGTGGGTATGGTTTGGGGTGGTGTGGTGTGGTGTGATATGGTATAAAATTTAGTGGTGATGTGTTGGGTGTGGGGTAGTGTGGTATGGTGGGATAGGGTATACGATTTGGTAATATAGTGGAGTGTGGTTTGGGGTGGTGTGGAGGAATATGGTATTACGTGTGGTGATGTTGTTTTGGTGTAGTTTGGTATGTTGTGGTTTGGTGAGGTGGGATATAGAAAATAGTGTGATGATGCGGTGTGGAAGGGTGTGGATTGGTGGGGTGTGGTGTAGAGTGGTGGGGTATATTATAAAATGTAGTGGTGCTGTGTTGGTGTGGTATAAGGGTGGTGTGGAGATTGATAATTGATAATCTTTATTCCCAAGGGATACAGATAAGTATTGACATACTTGATATGATACAAAATGTGGTTGAGTTGGTGTGATTTGGTGTGGTTTTGTGTGGTGTGGATGGATAGGATATAAAGTGTGATGATGTGTTATGGTGTGGGTGTGGTATGGATGTGCTTTGGGTTAGATGTGGTGCTGTATGCTGGAGTGTGGTGTAGTGTGGTATGGGTGTGGTCTGTCTGGGTGTGGTGTGGTTGTTATGTGGTGTGGTGTGTGGAGTGAAATATTGTATTAAGTGTAACAATGATGGGTGTGTTTCTTGCATTGAAGTAATGTTTCATGATGGAGTGTGGTTTGGTGTAATGTGGGGTGGTGTGGTGTGACATAGTGTAATGTGGCATGGTGTTCAAGAAATAGTTTTGAGTTGGTGGATGTAAGCCTATGCGGTGAGCTGTGACATGAAGTGGTGTTCTGTGGTGTGGTGTGGTGTGGTGTGGTGTGCTGGGGTGTGCTGTGGTGTGCTGTAATTTGTTGTTGAATTGTTTAGTAATGTATAGCAGGGTGTGATCTAATTTTGTATTGTTTGGAGTGACATGATCTGTATGGTGTGGTATATAAGTGTGTGCTGTGACATAATGTCGCATACATGGCGTGGTGTGCAAAATATAACAGTAATTCTAACATAATTTGTAACTCAACCACGACATTCAAAACAAATTGTGCCTTGGTACGTGTAAGACCTTTCTTTGAGTATGGGAGCAGCTGCATGGGTGACTGCGTAAAAAATCCAACTTTGACAAAGTTGCCCAAGTTAAGAAGCAGACACCACGAATCATCACTGGTACCCTCAGGTCTACTCTCATTCAGGCCATGGACACTCTGACTGGTCTTGAGAGCCTTGAAAGCAGGCAAGACACCACAGTCCTGATACAAGCTGCTAAATTCAAGAGGCTGAAGAGTTCATCCAATGCACAGGAGAATGACAGAACCCACAAAGTGCAGGCTTAAACGCAGCAGCTTTGTGTACAGTGTGCAAAGACTTGAGAGGCTGGATCCTGAACTGATGCAACAAGGGAACAAAGAAAGACTGACCATTCCACAGCACCAGCGTGGAAGAGAGAGCAGTTCCGAGAAATTAGACACAGTTCCTGGCATCCTACCACAAGGAACACAATCAGAGCCTGTGGGAAAAGTACTTACACAAGAGTATATGGAAAAGACATATCCAAAAGAGCTCTGGACACATGTATTCACATATGGATCAGCAGAAGAAGCTATTAGAATTGGAGGCGGCAGTGTCTTCATTACAACGAAAGATGGCACAGATATCAACCAATCAGTACCAGCTGGAAAGTCATCAACAAAGTTCAGGGCTGAAGCTTGAAGTTGACAGCAGCCAGTACACTCTGCACCAACAGAGAGGCAATTCACCCCCAGAGTTGCCATCCTCCCAGGTGCATCAGGCCATTCAGAACTCACAGAACAAGGAACATAACGCCCTTGCCTCCGCTCTTGTTGTCCTGCAGCAGTCCACTGAGCATACAGTCATCCAGTGGGTTCCTTCACACTGTAGCAATTATGGCAATGAGGAAGCTGACCTACTGGCAAAGTTAGGAGGTTAGATGTCTAAAGAGGAGGAGGAAGTGACGTATGAAAGAGCAAAGACAATAGTGAAGGAAAAACAAATGGAGAAGGTGGCTTCATCAGACCCTCATGTCAACAGTAAGGATGACTACTACCTCCTGCCCAGAGAAGACCAAGTGACCATTGTCAGGCTGAGGACAGGACATGGCAGACTCAGACATCAAGTTCCACTTTGGTGATTCTGCGATGTGCCCCTGTGGCACTTCTCCCATGACAGTGGAACACTTCCTCCAGACAGTTCCAACACACCAAAACCTGAAGGCTGATGACTGACCTACTGACCTGTCAATGAAGAACAAGCTCTGTGGACCCCGTGGAGGGCCTTCAGTGTACCAAGGCATTCACCAGAGCTTCCAGACTTGCTGCCAGAGCTTTCAACGAAGAAGAAGAAGTACTGGAGCTTTGGTCTTCACTAATGGTTTCCCTGTGCAATCTGCAATGCTGTTAGTCCTCTTTTTGGCGGTTTTGTTGTTGTTGAAAAATCTACCTCCCTTTTCTGTTTTTTGTTGAAAGTTCCATGGTAAATCTTTTTAGTAAGCCATTCGACTGTTTACATGGTTACACCAACCTAATCATTGTTTAATGATTTGCCACACTTCTTCATTGATGTATTTTCAGTGAATCTAACATTTAGTACCTTTCAAAAACATCTCATTTCCATGGCTAGGTCATTTCTTTCCCCGTCTGCTGTCAGTGTTTGTGAGTCACATACCCGCAGGAAAATAGAATATACTAGTGGACACAAGAGCCTTATTTTGTCTTTTATTCAGTTCTGCTTGTCCTGCCATACAGATGTCAGCCTGGACACTGCCCACTGTTCAGTGTGATTTATCATTCCCAGATTACAACGAAGTAACTATAAATAAAAAAAGAAAGAAAGCGAACGTTACAAGCAAGCGTAAACAAATAATAAAAACGCTACTCAGGCAAACTGACATGGCAGAAAAGGACAGTCTGTGTCATCCAAGGGCTGTAGTCTCCACCACACTGTGGCCATACTGAAACAGAGCAAGATGATAATTAGGTCATAAGCTTTGGGAGTGAAACTGGGGGTGGGTGGGAGGTACAGGGGTAAAACTTGCTTGAAAATGAATCAATGGACATTTCCATTTATTTCATTTTTTATTTCATTTATATCACTTTAAGTCACGGCAGATTTCTCTGCATGAAATTCGGGGTGCTCTCCCCCGGGGAGAGCGCGTCGCCACAAAAGCAGCTCCACCCGGTTTTTTTTCTTTATTTCCCTGTCTGAGACAGTATTTGTTTCCCTACAAGAGTGGCTTTTTTCTACAGATTTTTGCCAGGGACAACTCTCTTCTTGCCATAGATTCTTTAACGTGCGCTAAATAGTTATGTGCAATACACGGGACCTCGGTTTATCGTCTCATCCGAAAGACTAGCGCCCAGATCACCGCTCATGATCTAATGGATGGGGAAAAAAGTTTCGGATCCAAACGGGATTCGAACCACAACACACTTCCGACCCGGACTTTTCGCTTTCTGACAGGCGCGTTACCTCTAGACCACTGATCCAGGAGGACAAGTAATGACCACGAAAAGATATAAAGGAGGGGGGTGGGGGTGGAGCAAAAATATAGTCAATGATAGAAAAGATGAAATTTCAGCACACAAAATTTTCAGACGGTGGTGGTGGTGGTTTGGGGGTGGGGGGTGGGGGTGGGATATTAATAATGCTGGAAGGGTTCATACTATATTGTTTAATGTAGCAAGGTGTGATGCCATATGATTTGGATGTGTTATGTAACGAGAGGAGTGTGCAGAAGGCTTGTGTAGCTTGATACGTGTATTTTTTAGGAATCTATTTATTCTTTATTTTGATTATAATGGAATAAGCACAATTTGTGGGTGGCTTTTTTTTACAACCAGTCCCTATATGCATGTAATTTTGCACATTTTTGTCATCTACTGTACTGTAGCGTAATGTAGTGTGGTATACTGTCATGTGATTCATTGTGATATATGTGTGTATGTATGTGTGTATGTATGTATGTATGTATGTATGTATGTATGAATGTGTGTATGTATGAATGTGTGTATGTATGCATGTGTATATGTGTATGTATGTATGTATGTATGTATGTATGTATGTATTGTGTGTTGTATGTATGTATGTATGTATGTATGTATGTATGTATGTATTATGTATGATGTATGTATGTATGTATGTATGTATGTATGTATGTATGTTGTATGTATGTATGTATGTATGTATGTTGATGTATGTATGTATGTAGTATGTATGTATGTTATGGTGTATGATGTATGTATGTGGTATGCATGTTGTGTGTGTAGTATGTATGTATGTATGTGTGTATGTATGTATGTTATATGTTGTAGTATGTATGTATGGTGGTGTGATGCTGAGTATGTGTTTGTGTGTGTGTATGTATGTATGTTATTTGTTGTTTGTCTGTTGTATGTATGTTGTTGTTGATGTATGTATGTATGTATGTATTGTATGTATGTATGTATGTATGTTGTGTGTGTGTGTTGTGCTGCGTGCGCTTAATGTTGTTTGTGTGTGTGTATGTATGTATGTCTATTTGTCTATCTTTTGTCTGTCTGTATGTATGTATGTGTGTATGTATGTATGTATGTATGTATGTATGTTGTATGTATGTATGTATGTGTGTATGTATGTGTTGTATGTATGTGATGTTGTATGTTGTATGTGTATGCGCTGTGTGTGTTTGTGTGTGTGTTGTCTGTCTGTCTATTGTATATTATGATTGTTGTTGTATGTATGTGTGTATATATGTATGTATGTATGTATGTTATGTTTGTATGTATGTATGTTGGTGTATGTATGTATGTTTTTATGTATGTATGTTTTAATGTTGTATTTGGTATACATGCATGCATGTATGTATGTATGTATGTATGTATGCATTTTGTATGTATATATGTATGTATGTATGAATGTATGTTTGTATGTATGTATGATTGTATGTCTGTATGTATATATGTATGTGTGTATGTATGCGTGTATGTATGTATGTTTGCACGTTTGTATGTATGTATGTATGTATGTGCGTATGTGTGTGTGTGTGTATATGTGGCGTCATACAGTGTGATAAGCATATTGATGTGATGCAGTATTGTATACTGTGGCGTGACTCAATGTGATGTGATGGTGCAGCGTTGTTGTTTTAATATGTTTTTGTTGTGTTATTTGTCTTCTGGGGCCTGGAAATGTGGTGTCATTTTTGTTATGTAATGGTTTATAATACGGTGGGTACAACGTCATCATGTTGTGTCGGGTGGTGTGATGGTTTGTCAGAGTGTAGAGCAATGTCTCAGTATGTATGATGCGGTTTGGTGTGTTAGTCTGAGCAATGGTGAAACGGATGGTGACTTCTGAATGTAACCTGGCCCCTTCTCCACCCTCCTTCCTCTGCCCCGTCCAGAGTGCAAAAGGTAAAGGTGTTCCCATAACCTATAAGGTCGTAGGGGAGCGAGGCGTCAGAGACCTCCACTTCTCTAGGGGCCAGCATATTGAGGGCGGTGCCTATCTCCTCCCCCTCGCTGCTTTACCTTCCCTGACCCTAAAGAGGGCAGGTACCCATTTCAGCTGGGTGAAGTGAGGGACTGTACTGAAGCCAAGGCGCGCAAAACGGTCACCCATCAAAGTGGCAACCACGCTCAACGCTACTTAACAGTAGCTTAGGAAAGAGTTAGTTCTCTGATCACTATGCTGTCCTGTTGAAAGGGGCCTGGTCATCTAAAGAATCTCTAATGACCATCTTTTTTCCTGTAGCGTTCTCCCTATTTTCTTTGTTTCAAAGGTTTTCTTTCTTATGAACATACTCTAACACACAATTCTCCGAAGCTAAAGAGCCTAGCTCAGGTGATTTTCTACTACTACTACTACTACTACTACTACTACTACTAATAAATGGAACTTATATAGCGCTATATCTTGCAAAGACAAATCAAAGCAGATAGACAAATCAAAGCGAATTTACTTCTCAACAGAAACCACACCCCTTTAGGTCACTACAAATGGAGGTTCCGATGGGCTGACAAGTTGTCAAGCTCTTTCAGGGCTCTACCTTTTGACCTTTCTGGACGATTGTGCTGTTGTATTATCCACCACTGACATACTTTTCGTTCCATAACTAAGCCACGCGGAAGTCTCGAGCTACAAGCCCGTGCCTGGCATTGTTCTTGTAGTTTTCCCGGCTGATTTAGTGGGAAGTGTTAACTTCCTTGTTTATCTGAGGAGAGAGAGAGAGAGAGAGAGAGAGAGAGAGAGAGAGAGAACTCAGAAATGTAATGTATCTCAGCCTTAGGCCATAATACAGAGAGAGAGAGAGAGAGAGAGAGAGAGAGAGAGAGAGAGAGTGAGTTAGTGTGTGTGTGTGTGTGTGTGTGCGTGCGTGTGTGCGTGCGTGTGTGTGCGTGTGTGTGTGTTTGTGTGTGTGTGTGTCTTGTTCCACGCCTACGCAAAACAATATTTTTGTTCATTTCTTCCGGAAACGTGGCAGCAAGATGGTTTAGATCTTCATCTGCTGAACAAGTAAACCGTGAGATTCTGGGTTCGATTCCCAGCCTTGCCCTTTCTTCCCAGTTTGACCAGAATATAGAACTGAATGTCAAGTCTTTCGAACGAGACTCTAAACCAGTCAGACCTGTGTACTCACGGACATTAGTATGTACGTCAAAAACCACAAACCCTTGACAGTTGAAAATCGGAAAGATCAGGGACGTACCTCCCGACTGTCCTTGCAAAATGGGTGGGTTCAATTCCCAACTGTATCCCCGAAGTTCAAATGCGGCTACCTTTATAGTAGGGGGAAAATCTGATCGCAAACCAAAAATCTCACCAGTAATTATTAAAAAAAAGTATGGAATTTATATAGCGCTGAATCTTGTAAACAACAAATCAAAACGATTAGATGACTTTTTAAAATTTTTATATATATCGAGGATAATGGAATAAGCACTCATGTGCTTTTTTATATCCAGTCCCCGTGTGAATGCGGTTTTGTAAATTTTGTCATCTGTTCCCACCAGCACACAATGGCCCTCTTTCGAAAAGCGGAACAGGATTTAACGTGTGCGCAAAATGTTCTGCATGCGTTCGCACACGGGGCCTCGGTTTATAGTCTCATCCAAGGAGAGTTGTAGGTGAGGAACGAAAGAAAAATTACATTTTTTCTTCCTTTAACCTTTGCTACCACACCCATTTGGGGACGGGATAGCTCAATGGTCGGAGCACTCGCTTTCCCCCAGCTAAGTTAAGCAGCGTCCAGTGTGGTTACCAGTTGGATGGGTTACTGTTTGCGCGCCTTGGCTTCAGTACAGTTCCCCCAGCTGTAAATGGGTACCTACCCTCTTTAGGGTCAGGGAAGGTAAAGCAGTGAGGGAGAGGAGATGGGCGCCGCCCTCAATATGCTGGCCCCTTGAGAAGTGAGGTCTTTGACGCCTCGCTCCCCTACGACCTTATAAGGTTATGGGACTCCTTTACTTTTACCTTTTTTTACCTCACCCATTTAACATTTGGTGGTAGGTATTCACCAAGGGAAGATATTTTAAGTCAAAAACACTTTAATCATCCCATGAAGGGCAATTACAGTTACAATTACTATTACAGCAATTTTAGGAATGTAAAATTGAGTAATAGTTAACAACAACAATAACAAACATCGATGCTCGGAATAGGACCAAATCTGTGCTCAATACCAGGAACTTTACTTTTCCCGACTCAACTTTCTGATGAAGGGGGACTATGTCATGTTGCAGAAAATTGATGTTATGTGTCTTAAGAGGTGTGCGTGGTATTTGATTTTTTAATGTTTTCTTGGCTTGTCCTTATCTTAAGAAGTGCTGGCCCTTTCCATAATTTCTCTCTCATGAGATGATAGAGTTGTCTTGAATCTTGAATCCGTACAGCTCATGAATATCCAATGCGAAGACATGCTTCTGTGTGTACTGACAAAACTTATTCATAACATTATCATGATAACTTTTGCTAACATAATACATTTGCGCGAACGCACGCACGTGTGTATATGTGTGTGTGAGAGAGATTTATTTATTTATTTATCTATTTATTTATTCTTTTATATCAAGGATAATGGAATAAGCACTCATGTGCTTTTTTACATCCAGTCCCCGTGTGTATGCGGTTTTGTAAATTTTGTCATCTGTTCCCACCGGCACACAATGGCCAACTCTTTCGAAAAGCGGAACAGGATTTAACGTGTGCGCAAGATGTTCTGCATGCGTTGGCACACGAGGCCTCGGTTTATAGTCTCATCCAAAGAGAGAGTGAATGAGTGAGCAAGCGAACGAGTGAGCAGGAGAGAGAGAGAGAGAGTGTGTGTGTGTGTTTGTGCTTCTGTATATGCATGCACATGTAAACTGTGTGTGTTACCAAATATGCATGCGTATGCACACCTGCGTGTGCCTTTGTATGCATGCAACCTTCCCATCAAACATAAAACACTCTCCTACACTTGATAGCACACTTAGGACAAAACTCCCTTATTACCTGTGTTCTTCAACGCTAAGAATCAAGTGTGTGTGTGTGTGTGTGTGTGTGTGTGGTGTGTGTGTGTGTGTGTGTGTGTGTGTGTGAGTGTGAAATGTGTATGTGGTGTATGTGTGTGTATGTGTGTATGTGTATGTGTATGTCTGTGTGTGTATGTGTGTTATGTGTATGTGGGGGGTGTCTGTGTGTGTGTGTCTGTGTGTGTGTGTGTATGTGTATGTGTGTATGTGTGTGTTGTATGTGTGTGTATGTCTGTGTGTGTGTATGTGTGTGTTGTATGCGGTGCATGTGTGTGTGTGTGTAGCCAACTCCTTTGTCTGAGAGAAAACCACCAGGGAAGAAAAATGAAAGTGGGGCTGCGAAAGCAGAAAGAAAAGGCAAAGAAAGGAAAAGGCGCCAACATACTGGCTAGGATTATGTGCAGTGTAAAACCTAGCTGCCCCTGTCACTGTTTAGTTCTCCTGATATTTTTCTTAACTTCCGTCTTCCATTTTGACAGAAACAGAGGAATGGAGAAAAAAACACACAGAAGGATAAATTATGTGTGTATAGGAGGTTGGGGTGTGGGAGGTAGGGGAGGGTTGAAAAGTGAGAGGTTTGTGTGTGTATTCGTGTGTGGAGGAGGGAGGGGGGAAGTGTATGTATGCAAAGTGTGTTGGGGGATGGTGTATGTGGGGGGGTGGGTGGGGGGGTGGGATGGGTGTGTGTAGGTTTATGCGTTTAATGTGTGTGTGTGTTGTGTGCATTTGTGTGTGTATGTTTTGGAGGGTATGGAAGAAGAGGTGGGAAAGAAAAAGATTATGTTTTGTGTGGGAAAGGGCAGTAAATCTAAGTTTGTTGGGTTTTGGGGTTTGGGTGGCACCCTGGGGGTCCCAGCAACCATTGGTTTGTCACCAACATGCATCGTATCCCCCCTAGTGCATCCTATGCATGCAGTCTTCCCCCCCAAACAAAACACCTCTCCCACATTTGATAGCACACTTAGGACAAGACTCCCTTATACCTGTGTTCTTCAGCACTAAGAATCAATGTGTGTGTGTGTGTATGTATGTATGTGTGTGTTATGTGTGTGAAATGTGTGTGTGTGTATGTGTGTGTGTGTATAGCCAACTCCTTTGTCTTAGAGAAAAACCACCAGGGAAGACAAATGAAAGTGGGGCTGCGAAAGCAGAAAGAAAAGACAAAGAAAGGAAAAGGCGCCAACATACTGGCTAGGATTATGTGCAGTGTAAAACCTAGCTGCCCCTGTCACTGTTTATTTCTCCCGATATTTTTCTTCATTTCTGCCTTCCATTTTGACAGAAGCAGAGGACTGTAGAAAAAAACAGAAGGAATTATTATGTGTGTGTAGGGGGTTGGGGTGTGGGAGGTAGGGGAGGGTTGAAAAGTGAGAGGTTTGTGTGTGTATTCGTGTGTGGAGGAGGGAGGGGGAGTGTAGTATGCAAAGTGTGTTGGGGGGATGGGTGTATGTGTGGGGGGGGGTGGGTGGGTGGGTGGGATGGTGGGGTTGTAGTTTATGCGTTTATGTGTGTGTGTGTTTGTGTGCATTTGTTGTGTATGTGTTTGGAGGGTATGGAAGAAGAGGTAGGAAAAAAGATATGTTGTGTGGGAAAGGGCAGTATCTGAAGTGTGTGTTTGTGTGTGGTGTGTTGGGGTTTGTGTGTGTGTGTGTTTGTGTGTGTGCCACGTGCCAGTGTGGGGTGTGAAATGCATACAAAATTTGTGTTTGTCACCAAACATGCATGCTATGCACACCTGAGTGCATTCCTACCATGCAGCCTTCCCACCAAACATAAAACACTCTCCTACACTTGATAGCACACTTAGGACAAAACTCTCTTATTACCTATGTTCTTCAACGCTAAGAATCAAGTGTGTGTGTGCGTATGTATGCATGTATGTATGTGTGTGTATGTATGTGTATGTATGTATGTGTGTATGTGTGTGTGTGTATGTGTGTGTGTGTAGCCAACTCCTTTTCTGAGAGAAAAACCACCAGTGAAGAAAAATGAAAGTGGGGCTGCGAAAGCAGAAAGAAAAGACAAAGAAAGGAAAAGGGGGCAACATACTGCTGGGATTATTGGCAGTGTAAACCTAGCTCCCCCCAGTCACTGTTTAGTTCTCCTGATATTTTTCTTAACTTCCGTCCTCCATTTGACAGAAACAGAGGAATGGGAAAAAAAAAACAAAAGGATAAAATTTATGTGTGTATAGGGGGTTGGGTGTGGGGTAGGGAGGGTGAAAGTGGAGGTTTGTGTGTGATTCGTGTGTGGAGGGGGGAGGGGGGAGAGTAATGTATGCAAAGTGTTGGGGGATGGTGTTGTGTGGGGTGGGTGGTGGGTGGGGGGGGATGGGTGTGTGTAGGTTTATGCTTTATGTGTGTGTGTGTTTGTGTGCATTGGTGTGTATGTGTTTGGAGGGTATGAAGAAGAGGTAGGAAAAAAGATTATGTTTGTTGGAAAGGGCAGGTATCTGAAGTGTGTGTGTGTGTGTGTGTGTGTGTGTGTGTGTGTGTGTGTGCACGTGCCAGTGTGTGTGTGCATGCATACACATTTGTGTTTGTCACCAAACATGCATGCGTATGCACACCTGAGTGCATTCCTACGCATGCAGCCTTCCCACCAAACATAAAACACTCTCCCACATTTGATAGCACACTTAGGACAAGACTCCCTTATTACCTGTGTTCTTCAGCACTAAGAATCAAGTGTGTGTGTGTGTGTATGTATGTATGTGTGTGTGTATGTGTGTGTATGTGTGTGTGTGCATGTGTGTATGTGTATGTAGCCAACTCCTTTGTCTTAGAGAAAAACCACCAGGGAAGAAAAATGAAAGTGGGGCTGCGAAAGCAGAAAGAAAAGGCAAAGAAAGGAAAAGGCGCCAACATACTGGCTAGGATTATGTGCAGTGTAAAACCTAGCTGCCCCAGTCACTGTTTAGTTCTCCTGATATTTTTCTTTACTCTGTCTTCCATTTTGACAGAAACAGAGGAATGTAGAAAAAAGCCAGAAGGAAAAATTTTGTGTGTGTGTGTGTGGGGGGGGGGGGGGGGGGGTTGGGGGAGGTAGGGGAGGGTTAAGAAGGAGAGAGGTTTGTCTAGAAGGGGAGGGGAGAGGGAAGGATTGTATGTATGTAAAGTTGGGGGGGGGGGGAGAGGGGTTGGGGGGATGTGTGTGTTTAAAAATGTGTTTGCGTTTGAAAATGTGTGCTGAGTGTGTGTATGTGTGTGCATGCATCTGTGTGTGTGTGTGTGTGTGTGTGTGTGTGGTGGAGGGGAGGAAAAAGAGGAGGAAAAACAGATGATGTTTGTGTGGGAAGGTGGAGGTATGTATGTGAAGTGTGTGTGTGTGTGTGTGTGTGTGTGTGTGTTTGAACATGAGTGGGTGTTTGAAAATGTGTGTGTGTGTATGTGAGAGAGAGAAAGTCAAAGTCAAAGTCAAACTTTAATTTCTAGATGGTACATTGAATAAGCAAAACATTTCCTTTTTTTCGTCAAGCCATCTAAGGGGAAAAAACCCCACACATACACACACATGTGTGTGTGTCCTTATCTTTCTTCAGGGACATCATACACTATTTTTTCTGTTTGAAATAGAAGCCTACATGACACAGAACAATAACATACCAAGGCCTTTTATAAAAACAAAATCATGTTACTTTTAAGAACACCATTATACTGAGAATGTCTTCATTCATGACAAGCTTTTACAATAAAACATGTACTCGTCACTGATGACCAAAAAAACAATCAACTGAAGAGGAAGTATGGTTGCCTATATGGCGAGGTATTTGAAAACAGTCATACATGCAAACTTCCCACCCAATGTGTGCTTACCTCTCACTGTGATTCCCAGCTGTGATGTATTAGACAGTACATATTCTGGGTGAGACCCATGGCCCAGGGTGTTAAGCTGGGAAACGCCCAACCAAAGCAGCAACAGTGTCACTTGATTTTGAATTGTTCTTTTCTATTGAGAGAGAGAGACATATATTTATTTATTTATTCTATTTATTTCTTCTTTTATATCGAGGATAATGGAATAAGCACTCATGTGCTTTTTTACATCCAGTCCCCGTGTGTATGCGGGTTTTGTCAATTTTGTCATCTGTTCCCACTGGCACACAATGGCCTACTCTTTCAAAAAGCGGAACAGGAGTTAACGCGTGCGCAAGATGTTCTGCATGCCTTCGCACACGGGGCCTCGGTTTATAGTCTCATCGAAGGACTTAGAGACAGATAGATAGAGACAGAGAGACAGAGAGAGAATGAATGAATAAATGAACGAATGAAGGAGAGAGAGAGAGAGAGAGAGAGAGAGAGAGAGAGAGAGAGAGAGAGAGAGAGAGAGACAATTGTGGTTTATGTCATAAAAATGCGTGTGCATGCGTGCAAATGTTTTCAGTGTGTGTGTGTGTGTGTGTGCGCGTGCGCGCACGCCCGAGGCTGTGCGTAAGTGTGCGGATGCATGGGTTTACTGGTGTGCACATGAGTATTAGTGATTTTACTTGGGTGAGTTTATGACTGGCTGAGGTTTTGCTGATTTGTGGGTGTTTTTTTATCTTATGATGGGTGCATGCTACTGTTCGGATAGTATGTTGTGTGTGTGTGTGTGTGTGTGTGTGTGTGTGTGTGTGTGTGTGTGTGTGTGTGTGTTTAGATGATGTTTGCATGTTTATTGTTTTTATGTATGGCTCATGACCCACCAGAATTTTTCTGTTTATAATAATAAGAATAATAATAATAATAATAATAATGTATGGAATTTATACAGCGCTGAATCTTGTAAAGCAACAAATCAAAGCGCTCAGATTTTTTGTCAAGGATAATGGAATAAGCACATGTGCTTTTTTATATCCAATCCCCGTGTTTATGCAGTTTTGTAAATTTTGTAATCTGTTCCCACCAGCACACGATGGCCTATTCTTTCGAAAAGCAGAACAGGATTTAACGTGTGTGCAAGATGTTCTGCATGGGTTCGCACACGGGGCCTCGGTTTATAGTCTCATCCGAAGGACTATCTCTGAGATAATAACTTTTTTGAATTTGATCATTTGAATTTGGACCAGAGAGAGAGAGAGAGAGAGAGAGAGAGAGAGAGAGAGAGAGAGAGAGAGAGAGAGAGAGAGAGAGAGAGAGAGAGAGAGAGAGAGCGCAAAGTTATCTTCTTTCAGTTGTATTGTATTGTATACCCCTACAGCAGATCTCTCTGCCTGAAATTCAGTCTGCTGTCCCCAGAGAGAGCATGTCATTACAAGATCAGTGCTACCCATTTTTTTTAACCTGTCTGCAACTGTTCTGATGATTATATTTGAAGGATAATTTTGTTACTGTGATTGTTGTTTGTTATTGTTTCGTTTTTTTCTGGGTTTTGTTTCAGTTTGGTTTATTATTGTT
>CM054160.1:1060073-1065073 GCA_028751875.1 Rapana venosa | reverse complement strand
GGGACAGGACGGGAAAAGACGGAACAAGACGAGGCAAGACAGGTTGTTAAAGCACAAGGTAGGAGGAAACGAGATAGGATGAGATGAGATGGGTCAAGACAAGACAGGACAAGGAGGGGCGGGACAGGAAAGGAACAAGACAAGGTGGCACAGTATAGGACAGGACAGGACTGGACAAGATTGGACAGGACAAGACAAGACAAGACATTTTTGTATTCTTTTATTTAGAGGAATTTAATTTTTTAAATATTTTATTCTTTTATATCGAGGATAATGGAATAAGACATCCTGTGCTCTTTTTCATCTAGTCCCCGTGTGAATGCAGTTTTGTCAATTTTGTTATCCGTTCCCACCGGCACACAATGGCCTACTCTTCCGAAAAGCGGTACGGGTTTTAACATGTGCGCAAGACGTTCTGCGTGCATTCGCACACGGTACGTCGGTTTACAATCTCATCCGAAAGACTTTTGGGGCGAGTGGAGTCAGCACTGATGTTAACCCCAGAGGAAGAATCCTCTTGAACGAGAATCGAACCCGGGTCGGCAGATCACGTAAACATCACTCTTAACCACCAGGCTATCCCGTCCCCCATGACAAAGCTTAAAGTGTCGAGGCGGGAAAAAACCCCCAACAGTCAGCTGAAGGATACGTTTCTGTTCACAGACAGCGGGGTGATCCCTCAAGCTTTCTTCGACTATCTGGAGCAGCAGCAGAGGCAAAGGACGGAAACCACGGGCCTCAAACCCACCACCCCTCCCCCCACCCAGCCTTCCCCGGCCTTGTACCAGCCACCTCCACCGTCCTCCCCTCCCGTAGCATCCGTCCTCCCTGTGGAGCTGCCCCCATCCACCACCCTCCCTCCCGAACTGCCCATGAGCGGGCCGTACAACCCTCCTCAAGAAACGTTCCGGTCCGAACCTCAATCTTCCCCTCTTCTTCCTCCTCCTGAAACGAATCCTCAGCCTCTTCCTCCTCCTCCTTCTCCTTCTCTTCCTTCTCTTCCTCTTCCTCCTCCTCCTTCTCCTGTTCCCGTTCTCCCTCAGCCAGCACCAGGACCTCAGCAGAGCCCCAGCACGCAGCAGTTGCTGGAGTACCAGGACATCGTTCACAAGCAGCAGCAGCAGCTGGAGCGGCTCAAGCAGGAGATCGAGCGGCAGAGACTCCTTCTGCAGCAGATCCAGAACCATCCACCCCCGCCTCCTCCGCTTCCGAAACCCGCCTCCAACTTCCCCGCGCCCAATTACCAGTTCAAGCCCCCGCCTCCCCAACCACGACCTCCCACCCTCCTGCAGTCTCCTCCTCCTCCTTCCCCGCCACCCGGGGTAGCCACCACCCGGGACGGGGTGATAGATTTCGTTCCCGCTGCGCACAAAGCGGTGGCCCCGCAGCCGACTCGGTACACGGTGACGGGGTCCATGCCTCGAGACTGGGTCGCCCGGCAGATCAATCCCTCGGGACACCACCACACCCACCACCGAAGCCAACACCAGCACTACCACCCTCTTCCTTCCCCGCTCGTCCCGCCCCAAGCCTGGCACCGCCCCAACCTGGCTTCAGGAGCCAACCCGGTGACGCTGCTGCCTCAGCGCCACGCTACCACCGCCGCTAACGCCGCGCCGGTGAAGAAGTTCAACCCGTTCTCCCACATGCCTCTCCCTAGAACGTTCCAGTCCCAAGCCATGAGCATGGGCAGGAAGATGTGCATCACTCAGTTCTACGAGTCTCACGGCTGCATCGACCCGGTGAGGTTCCTGCCTCCAGGCACGAAAAGCCAAGGCCTCATGATGAGCTGCTCCTCGCGATCGTCTAAGCAGTTGTGTTCTACGGCAGGAGCGCGGGTACCGGGCGGTATGCGTGGCCGCTCCAAGAACATGGCCTTGGCGATGATGATGCAATCCCCGTCGTCCAGAGCTCTTCTGGAGAAATGCCTGTCCCCGAACCTCATGACCAAAGCCCTGACCAAGATGATGAAAGGCGGGGCAGGAGGGGGGATGAACCCCGCCGCTATGATGATGATGATGGGCGGAGAGGGCGGGGGAGGCATGGCCACGCTGGCCATGATGAATTTGATGAACAGACAAAACGGGCGAGGGTCTACCCCTGCCAGTGGCTCTCTTCCCGCTGGGGCCGCTCAACCTGGATCTTTCGGAGGTGGTAGTGGTGGTGGTGGTGGTGGTGGTGGTGGTGGTAGTGGTGAAGAATGTATGTCCATCTTGCCTTTGATTATGATGAAGGGGGTGGATGGGGGGATGCTGTCGGCGGAAATGGCCACCACCGTCACCGACATGCGCAAACAGCTACTTCCGTACACGTGTCAGGATGTGCATTATGGCGTCTTCTTCAGAATGTGCTGTCCCGGGAAAGGTGGGTGGCGTTTGTGTTGTGTTGTGTTGTGTTTGTGTTGTGTTTGTGTTTGTGTTGTGTTGTATTGTGTTGTGTTGTGTGTTGTGTTGTATTGTGGTGTGTTGTGTTGTGTTGTGGTGTGTTGTGTTGTGTTGTGTTGTGTTGTGTTGTATTACGTTGTGTTGTGTTGTGTTGTGTTGTATTGTGTTGTATTGTGTTGTGTTGTATTGTGTTGTATTGTGTTGTGTTGTATTGTGTTGTGTTGTATTGTATTGTGTTGTATTGTGTTGTGTTGTATTGTGTTGTGTTGTATTGTGTTGTGTTGTGTTGTGTTGTATTGTATTGTATTGTTTTGTGTTGTATTGTGTTGTGTTGTATTGTGTTGTATTGTGTTGTGTTGTGTTGCGTTGCATTGTGTTGTATTGTATTGTGTTGTGTTGTTTGTATTGTGTTGTGTTATATGTGTTGTGTTGTATTGTGTTGTGTTGTATTGTGTTGTATTGTATTGTGTTGTATTGTATTGTGTTGTGTTGTATTGTGTTGTATTGTGTTGTATTGTGTTTGTACTGTATTGTGTTGTATGGTGTTGAATTGTGTTGTGTTGTGTTGTATTGTATTGTATTGTGTTGTATTGTATTGTATTGTATTGTATTGTATTGTGCACTGCTGTGTCGCATTGCATAAGAGCTGGGTTGGAGTGGAATGAGTTGGGTTGGATATGAACGGTGTGGGTAGGGTGTGAGTTTGATGGGTTCTGTATGAAAAGGATGGGTGGGATTTGGTGAAGTTAGGCTAGGCTAGGATGGGTTTATATATTTTATTTTATTTTATTACTTTTTTTTTATTTCGACGATTATGGAATAAGCACTTATGTGCTTTTTTACAATCAGTCCCCGTGTGTATGCGGTTTTGTAAATGTTGTCATCCGTTCCCACTGGCACACAATGACCTACTCTTCGGAAAAGTGGGACGGGTTTTAACGTGTGCGCAAGATGTTCTGTGTGGGACCTCAGTTTAAAGTCTCATCTGAAGGACTTTTGGGGAGAGTGGAGTCGGCACTGATGTTAAATCTAGGGGAAAAATCCTCTTGAACGAGAATCGATCCCGAGTCAGCAGATCACGAGCGCAA
This sequence comes from Rapana venosa, assembly GCA_028751875.1. Lineage (NCBI taxonomy): Eukaryota > Metazoa > Mollusca > Gastropoda > Neogastropoda > Muricidae > Rapana > Rapana venosa. Next base: position 1,061,601 of record CM054160.1, on the reverse strand, counting down.
TGCGCATCACTCTAACCACCAGGCTTTCTTGTCAGGTTGATTTGAGATGACGTGTGGTGTGTTGTGGTGTGTTGTGTTGTGGTGTGGTGTGTTGTGTTGTGGTGTGGTGTGGTGTGGTGTGTTGTGGTATGTTATGGTATGGTATGGCGTGCCGTCAGCATCTGGGCTTTATCACAGTTCTTGATTAAACCATTGACGCTGGAGGCAACAGCAAAGTGAGAGGCTGTATGACCAGTGGCTTTCCCACTCATGGAATTCCACTTTACAGCTTAGTCTTTAGTGATCGACTATGACTCTCTGACTAGGAGGCTTGACTCGCACAGTCCTTATGTGCTGCAGCCCTGGGGGCTGGTTAGCCTTTGGAGAACATTCCAACGCTGACTGTCCTTATGCCTACTTGGCCGAGAGAGTGAGGATGGTACTGTGGGCAAGGCATCTCCACTATAATCAAATTTCTGCCCAATTTCCGAAACAGCAGCTGCCTCCTCTGCTGTTTTGGAGGTCATCGTCGGACACGACGGACAAACATACATACATGGTATGGTATAGTATGACATAGGACGGGTAAGGTACGGTAGTGTATGACAAAGTATGGATTGATACGGTAGGGTAGAGTAAGATATGGTATTGTCAGGTGTAGTAGGGTATGGTACAATTGGGTATAGTAGGGATGGTGTGGTATGGTATGGTATGGATGTTGTAGGTATGTATGGTATGGTATGGTATGGTATGGTATGGTATGGTATGGTATGGTAAGGTATGGTATGGTTGTATGGTATGGTATAGTATGGTAAGGTATGGTATGGTGTAGTATTGTATGGTGTGGTGTAGTGTAGTATGGTATGGCGTAGTGTGGTATGGTGAGGTATGGTATGGCGTAGTGTGGTATGGTATGGTATGGTAAGGTATGGTGTAGTATGATATGGTATGGTGTAGTGTGGTATGGTATGGTATGGTATGGTACGGTGTAGTATGCTATGGTGTAGTATGGTATGGTATAGTGAAGTGTGGTATGGTGTGGTGTGGTGTAGTATGGTATGGTATGGTGTAGTGTAGTATGGTATGGCGTGGTGTAGTATTGTATGGTAGGTGTAGTGTGGTATGGTATGGTGTAGTTATGGTATGGTATGGTGTGGTATGGTATGGTGTGGTATGGTATGGTATGGCATGGTGTGGTATGGTATGGTATGGTATGGTGTGGCATGGTGTGGTATGGTATGGTATGGTGTGGCATGGTGTGGTATGGTATAGTATGGTGTAGTATGGTGGTATGGTGTGGTATGGTATGGTATGGTATAGTGTAGTATGGTATGGTGTGGTGTGTATGGTATGGTATGGTATAGTGTAGTATGGTATGGTGTGGTGTAGTATGGTATGGTTATAGTGTAGTATGGTATGGTGTGGTGTAATATGGTATGGTATGGTGTGGTATGGTATGGTATGGTATAGTGTAGTATGGTATGTGTGGTGTATAGGGTATGGTATGGTATAGTGTAGTATGGTATGGTGTGGTGTAGTATGGTATGGT
>CM054160.1:1027573-1055073 GCA_028751875.1 Rapana venosa | reverse complement strand
ACATAATTTAATTTTGAATAGCAGCTACCGCAACAGAAACAGCAGCGACAATATAAAAAGAGCAACAATAGCAGCAGCAACAACAACAACGTTTGCTGGGACCCAAGTTGTACTCTGTATGTAACTTTGGCTAAGGGCTGTCTATATACTGGACCAAAAGCACCAGTGGTCTCATTACCGAAGTTTAACAGTTAGTGTAAGTGATCTCCTTGAAAACAAAAGTATGACCCTAAACCCACCACATGAATCGGTGGTCTAGAGGTAATGCACCTGCCTAGAAAGCAAAAAGTCCGGGTCGGAAGTGTGCGGTGGTTCGAATTCCGTTTGGACTGGAAATTTTTTCCCATCCATTAGACCATGTCCCCCGTGGGACTCCCGGGCATTGAAAGAATAGGATCCATGCCCTCCAACCAGGCATGTCGTAAGAGGCGACTAAGGTGGAACCCTTCCTCCAGGATGGGGGTTGGGCACAGGGCTAACAACCCTGTCCCGTAACAGAAGAGAAGTTACGGAAACAGCAAAAGAGAAAACTTCTACTTTTGCGTGTGAAGGACCTCCCGGGTCCAGTGAGACTCGTATGAATGCTGATGGCCAAAGCCAAGAGGAAGGTAGAAAATGAGATGAAGGCCATGCAGCACTCTTGGGGATCAGTGACTAGGTTGGCCCAGGATAGACAGGAGTGGAAGCGCTTTGCTGCTGCCCTACACACCACTGGGTGTAATGGTTAATGATGATGATTAGACCATGAGTGGAGGTTTGGGCGCTAGTCTTTCAGATGAGACGATAAACCGAGGTCCCTTGTGTTACACATAATTATTTAGCGAACGTAAAAGAACCCGCGGCAACAAGAGAGTTCTCCCTGGCAAAATTCTGTAGAAAAAAGTCTCTTTGGTAGGTAAACAAACAGTTGCAGACAGGAAAATAAATGGGTGGCGCTGCTCTTGTGGCAACGTGCTCTCCCCGGGGAGAGCAGCCCGAATTTCATGCAGAGAAATCTGCCGTGGCTTAAAGCGGTATGAATAGAATAAATGAACGAATGAAAAGGAAATGGTGCCTGAGAAGGACGGGTTCCACCTGAATCAACTTGCTCTGGAGACACTGCCTGAAAAATTCAGTGCAACGCCCCAACCACTCTTCGGGAAGTTGAAGACAATGACAATGACAATGACAATGACAAATTCTTTTATTTCGAGGATAATGAATAAGCACCCATGTGCTTTTTCACATCCAGTCCCCGCCCTTAAGGATATATATGATAATAAAATAAAATAAAGCCCATAGCAATACACTTACACAGTATACGGAAAAAATATCTACCAAAAATCCCACAAAAAGCACGATGAAGAGAGAAAAAAAAAGTAGCAACAAGTAAGAAAGAAAGCAAAACAGAAGTCACAGAAACAACCGAAAAAATAGCAAGAAACCAAGAGCAAAACAAAAGCGGCAACAACAACAAGGGTGAGGGGACAACCGAATAGTCCCCCCCCCCCTTCAACAGAAAAAACAAAAAATAACAACCCCAAACCAAAACCAAAACAGAACCAAACAAAGCAAAACCTCCATAATATAAAGGAGAACAAACCACGTAAATAGTGTCATTTTGGCTAACAGAAAGAAACGTCAGCAAATTCATTGTGCTTTTATGGGAGGCAACAGCAATAGTAAACTACATGAAACAAATATTGAAGCGAAGAAGAAGAAGAAGAGAGAGACAGAGACAGAGACATGGACAGGGAGACAGAGAGATAGAGAGACAGAGAGACAGAGAGAGAACTATGCAAGGAGTGGTTTAGAACAAATATTGTTACTACATAGTTTTTGACATGGAGTTGTGATAAACATTTTTTTTAACTACCTTGATCTATTAGCTTTGTCCAGAATCGAACCACCCATGTAAGAACTCTTGCGTTAAACCAGTAAATCAAATACCTAATGCATAAAACATTTGCGAGTATGTGAAGAGAAATTCATTTCTTGCTAAACCGACCGTTTTATAACCGACAAGACCTTATAAGCGTGAAGATTAATTCATTGATTACAAAAAGAAAGGTGTCCCATAACCTATAAGGTCGTAGGTGAGCGAGGCATCAGAGACCTCACTTCTTTAGGGGCCAGCATATTGAGGGCGGCGCCCATCTCCTCTCCCTCGCTGCTTTACCTTACCGACCGTTTTACAACCGACAAGAACTTCATAAGCACACAAAAGACACCAAAATAAACCCGACTGCTAAGATAATCATCCTTTTTTCAAATATATCTTTGGCTTGTTTAATGGTCTCTTCACCTGCATCTTTGAAAGACCCACAGAACAGGGACGACGTACTAAAGAAGACATTATGAAGGAGAGTAGTGATGAACATGATTGTGGTGGCACATCTCAGGGAAAAAAAAGTGGGAGGGAGAGGTAGGAATGAAGGAGGGGAGGGGCATGGGAAGACGGGATGGGGGGTGGTGGGTGGTGGTTTGTGTTTGTCTGTTGAGAAATGTGACCCCGGCAACACACTGGTATGGAGCGTGACAGCACTAACATGGGCGGGGGACAGTGGGCGTGTGATCATCAGGCGGGAGCGACGTGTTAGGCGTTAAAGGCTACGTCAAAGCTGTGTCCGCGTCTGTGTCTGTCTCTATCTCTGTCTCTGGTCTGTGTCTGCCTTTGTCTGCCTGTCTGTCGGTGTCTGTGTCTGTCTCTGTCTCTGTCTCTGGTCTGTGTCTGCCTTTGTCTGTCTGTCTGTGTCTCTCTGTCTCTGTTTCTGCTTCTCTGTTTCTGTGTCTCTGTGTCACTGTGTGAGTGTGTGTCTCTGTGTCGGTGTCTCTGTCTCTGGTCTGTGTCTGCCTTTGTCTGTCTGTCTGTGTGTGTCTTTCTGTGTCTGCGTGTCTCTGGGGTTTGTTTTTTTTTGCTTGTCTGTTTCTGTGTCTCTGTGTGAGTGTGTCTATGTGTCGATGTCAGTGTCTCTGTCTCTGTGGTCTGTGTCTGCCTTTGTCTGTCTGTCTGTCTGTGTCTTTCTGTGTCTGTGTGTCTCTGGGTTTGTTTTGCTTGTCTGTTTTTGTGTCTCTGTGTCACTGTGTGTGTGTGTGTGTGTGTGTGTGTGTGTGTGTGTGTGTGTCTGTGTCTGTCTCTGTGGTCTGTGTCTGCCTTTGTCTGTCTGTCTGTGTCGTACTATGTCTGCATGTCTCTGTTTTTTGCTTCTCTGTTTCTGTGTCTCTGTGTCACTCTGTGTGTGTGTGTGTGTCTATGTGTCTGTGCCTCTGTCTCTGTCTCTGTGGTCTGTGTCTGCCTTTGTCTGTCTGTCGGTGTCTATGTGTCCGTGTTTCTGTCTCTGTCTCTGGTCTGTGTCTGCCTTTGTCTGTCTGTCTGTGTCTTTCTGTGTCTGCGTGTCTCTGGGTTTTTTTTGCTTGTCTGTTTCTGTGTCTCTGTGTCACTGGTGTGAGTGTGTGTCTATGTGTCCGTGTCTCTGTGTCTGTCTCTGGTCTGTGTCTGCCTTTGTCTGTCAGTGTCTTTCTATCTCTGTGTGTCTCTGTTTTTGCTTCTCTGTTTCTGTGTCACTGTGTGAGTGTGTCTATGTGTCGGTGTCTCTGTCTCTGGTCTGTGTCTGCCTTTGTCTGTCTGTGTCTTTCTGTCTCTGTTTCTGCTTCTCTGTTTCTGTGTCTCTGTGTGAGTGTGTGAGTGAGTGTGTGTGTAGTGTCTCTGTTTTTGCTTCACTGTCTCTGTCATTCTGTGTGTCTGTTGTGAGTCTGTATCTGTATCTTGTATCTGTCTGTGTGTCTTTCTGTGTGTCTGTGTGTGTGTCTGTCTCTCTCCTCTCGATGTGTTGCGTTGTTCGTGCGTGCGTGCGTGTGTGTGTGCGCGCGCGTGTGTGTGTCGCGCGTTGCCTCTTGTTTTCCTTTCTCTGTGTCTCTGCCTCTCTCTCTCTCTCTCTGCATCTCTGTATCTCTGTCTCTCTCTCTCTCTCTCCGATTCTTGTCTTTTCTGTCTTTACCTTTCTCCATTTTTCAATGTCTCTGTTTTGCTTTGTTTCTGCTTGGTGTGAATATAAAAATCACTCTGTGTCTGCCTTTGTGCATCTCTCTCTCTTTCTCTCTCTCTCTCTCTCTCTCTCTCTCTCTCTCTCTCTCTCTCCTCTCTCTCTCTCTCTCTCTCTCTCTCTTTGTGCACACACACAGTGAGAGACAGACATCTAATAATAATAATAATAATAATGGATGGAATTTATATAGCCCTGTATCTTGCAAAAAGAAATCAAAGCGCTTGCATACAACACACCCATACACATACAACCAAAACCAATTAACAGAGTTGACAAATTCAAATGTACACACACAGACGCCCAGGGCACATACACACACGTGCACGCGTGCACACACACACACACTTACACACACACACACACACACACACACACACACACACACACACACACAGAGGTTATACACTTTGGCAGGGTGGTGGGGATTTCGGCTGTTGAAGGCAGGGACAAATTTGAGATGAAACAGGAGGGAAGAATCTTAGGTTTGGAATAAATATGTCTTGAGGCTGGACAAGAGACAGAGACAGACAGACTAATACATACATACAGAGAGAGAGAGAGATAGACAGAAAGACAGACAGACAGACATGCAGACAAACAGAAGGGGAGAAAAAGAAAGAGTGACAGACAGAGACAAAGATCGAAAGAAAAAAAGAGGTCACACTATATTATAGATAAAACACAGGATAGTTAACCCTTAACCCCTTTCCGTTACTCTCTGTCACAGTGATAGACAGACAGAGACAGAAACAAAGACAGAGGAGAAGGTCACACTTTAGTGTAGATAAAAGACTAAGATAGCCAGTCCCTGTCTGTCACTCTGGTTTAAATAGCTTGTATTCAGAAATGAGAATAAACATTAGAAAACAAACAGCACTTTGTGTCACAGAAACAGACAGATAGACAAACAGACAAAGACAGAGTCAAAAAGGAAAAGAGAAGGCCACACTCAATACTAGACAACAGAGCATAATATTGTCACTCTCTCTCTATCACTCACACACACCACACACACACACACACACACACACACACACACACACACACACACACACACACACACACACACAGAGCGACAGACAGAGACAAAGGCAAAGACAGAAAGACGAAAAGGGGGAAAAAAGAAGGTCACACTATTATATATAAAAGACTACAATAACCAGCCCTTGTATGTCATTCTAATTTAACCAGTTTGTAATTCAGAACTGAGAATAAACATTATAAAACAAACAGCACTTTGTGTCACACTGACAGACAAAGATAAAAGGGAAAATCAGAAGGTCACACTTTATTACATACAAAAGACTACAATAGCCACCCCACAGTAATAGACAGAGAGACAAATAGACAAAGACAGAGTCAAAAAGGAAAAGAGAAGGCCACACTCAATTAAAGACAACAGACTGCAATAGTCAGCCTCTATTGTCATTCGCTCTCTCTCTCTCTCTCTCTCCCTCTCTCTCTCCCTCTCTCTCTCTCTCTCGCTCTCTCTCTCTCTCTCTCTCTCTCTCTCTCTCTCTCTCTCTCTCTCTCTCTCTCTCTCTCACAGTGACAGACAGAGACAAAGGCAAAGACAGAGAGATGAAAAGGAGAAAAGAAGGTAACACTTTATTAAATTATATTCAAAAGACTGATAGCTAACCCTTGTATGTCATTCTGATTTAACTAGTTTGTAATTCAGAACTGAGAATAAACATTAGAAAACAAACATAATTTTGTGTCACACTGACAGACAGACAAAAAGACAAAAGGGAAAATCAGAAGGTCACACTATAATTATATTATATACAAAAGACTAGATAGCTAACCCTTGTATGTCATTCTGATTTAAATAGTTTGTAATTCAGAACTGAGAATAAACATTAGAAAACAAACATAATTTTGTGTCACACTGACAGACAGACAAAAAGACAAAAGGGAAAATCAGAAGGTCACACTTTATTACATACAAAAGACTACTATAGCCATCCCCTGTATGTCACTCTGGTTTAAATAGAGTGTAATTCAGAACTGAGAATAAACATGAGAAAAACAAACAGTGCTTTACATCACACTGACAGACAGAGCCAGAAAGGAGAACAGACAAAGTCACACTACATGATATACAAAAGGGCAAGATAGCCAGCCCCCTGCATGTATGCCCCTCTGTATCCCCTCACACAATGTCCAGTGTTGTGGAGGCTTTAATGAGGGCAGGGACACATGGTGGTGACAAACGGTCATGATGCCTGAGGGTATGAATTATTCTGTACAAGTGTCCAGCAAGGAATGGACACTGGGACCAGAGTTGGGGTTGTTGAGGTTTTGGGGGGTGTCTTTGTTATTTGCGTTCCTCGTTACATGTATGTATGTGTGTATGTTTGTATGTATGTACACTGGGACCAGGGTTGGTTTTGGGTTTTTTTGGGTTGTCTTTGTTATTCGCGTTCCTCGTTATATGTATGTATGTATGTATGTATGACCATTGGGACCAGGGTTGGTTTGGGGTTTTTTGGTCTTTGTTATTTGCGCTCCTCACTATATGTATGTATGTATGTATGTATGTATGTATGTATGTATGTTTGTACACTGGGACCAGGGTTGGTTTTGGGATTTTGGGGCTGTCTTTGTTATTTGCGTTCCTTTATATGTATGTATATATGTATATATATATATATATATATATATATATATGTATGTATGTATGTATGTATGTATGTATGTATGTATGTATGTATGTATGTATATGTGTACATTGGGACCAGGGTTGGGGTCGTTGGTTTTTTTGGTTGTCTTTGTTATTTGCGTTCCTCGTTATATATATATGTATATATATATATATATATATATTATAATATATATATATATATATATATATATATATATATATATATATATATATGTACACAGGGACCAGGGTTTGGTTTGGGTTTTTCTTGGTTGTCTTTGTTATTTGCGTTCCTCGTTATATGTATGTATATATGTATGTATGGATGGATGGATGGATGGATGGATGTATGCATGTATGTATGTATGTATGTATGTATGTATGTATGTATGTATGTATGTATGTACACTGGGATCAGGGTTGGTTTTGGGTTTTTTTGGTTGTCTTTGTTATTTACGTTCCTCGTTATGTGTATGTATATATGTTCCTATGTATGTATATATGTACACTGGGAACAGGGTTGGGTTGGGTTTTTTTTGGTTGTCTTTGTTATTTGCGTTCCTCTTATATGTATGTATGTATGTATATATGAATATATGTATGTATGTATGTATGTATGTATGTATGTATGTATGTATGTATGTATGTATGTATGTATGTATGTATGTATGTATGTATATATGTATGTATGTTTGTATGTATGGATGGATCGATGGATGGATGGATGGATGTATGTATGGATGGATGGATGTGTGTATGTGTGTATGTATGTATGTATGGATGGATGAGTATGTATGTATGTATGTATGTATGTATGTATGTATGTATGTATGTATGTATGTGTGTATGTATGTATATATGTATGTACGTATGCATGGATGTATGTATGTATGTATGTATGTATGTCTTGATGGCGATGATTTGTGGTTTGTGATATTCATGTAGGTTATTTCAGTCTCTCTTTGCGTGTGGCACTCTGTGTCTCAGTGTTTGTCTCTGTAAATGTGTGTGTTTGTATGTGTGTGTTTGTGTGTGTGTGTCTCTCTCTCTTACGCACACACACACACACACACACACACACACACACACACAACACACACACACACACACACACACGCACAGGCACACACAAACACGCGCGCGCGCGTGCACACACACACACACACACACACACACACACACACACACACACACACATACACACACACACACACACACACACACAAAGTTATCATAGGCAGAATCTCGCCATTCCTAAACCTCAATGACCCCCCCCCAAAAAAAAAATCCTTGCCATATAGGCAGCCATATTCCTACCTTCAAAGGACTTTGTTCTCCTTAAATGGAGAGTACATATGTCTCTTGCTAAGAGCCTGTCAGGGTTATTAGCTCATTGGAGTCACAGTGAAATGGATCCCGCCATTTTGTGGTGATGCGTGATTTTGGTTATATTTGAAAAATTCAGCAGACTTACCCAACATAATAATGACATACACATTATACATCATTGAACAGTTTATAATGTTTTCTTTTGAGATTCTTTCATAGTTTTCAATAGATGACTGTATTTATTTATTACAAATTTTCAAAATATGTCACTGAATACTGAAAAATAAAAAGTTTTGAAAATTAGGGCTGTGTATATTACATGCCTTGAACTGTTCATCAACTAGTCCCCTTGAAGCAATGTGATGATTTTTCACCAAAGTAAAGTTCCCTAAAGCTGGCTGAATCCATCTGATGTCACTTTTTGGACAACAGATCTTTTTTTAAAGAATCATAACACTGCAGAGCCTGAAGTCCCAAAGATATCACTTGTCAACATGTCAAACAAAATTAGGCAACAGACACAAACTAGGCAAGTTTATGGTCAAGGAAAGCAACTATCACTTAGTGTATTTAAAAGAAAATCGTAATTCTGCGGAGGCTTAAGCTTCGGCACGTCACAGTGAAGGAGAGAAGTGCGGAAGCTTACAACCTCAATGAGTTAAAGACAGTCTCAATATTTCAAAGCATAAGGACATGTCAATGTAAGGCCTTGGTTCTTCGCATATAACTATTAATAAATGACACAGCTTTTAAGCCTGAGTCCAAACTTGTCTGTCCTTGCAGGTCTCCCGTTTAATGGTGACTCTTGTTTGATTATTTTTCTTTTTGTTTCAGTGCACACGCCGTCCATGATGGAAATGATGACGCATTGCGGCGGAGGCTAACAGATCACGTGGGATGACGCTCGTCACGTGGTTGTCACATGACCGATTTGATCAGACTGTACATCCTTTCCCAGCAAACCATGTTGATGATTTTCACTCTTTCACGTTATGTGACGATAATTATAGGATTCAATCGAAAAGTCTCTTTTTTCTTCTGTCAGGTGTATACTGTGCTACTGTCAAATTTTTAACTCTGTGAGCTAGGTATGCACACTATACGATATATCTTTGTTCTGAGTCACAGTATATGCACCCTATACTACTGGTGCATATGTTTTAAAACTCTAATTCATATATTCAGGCTTCTGCTGGTAAAGCTCAACTCTGGGAATCAAAGTATATATCCTACCACTGGTAAATCTGTACCTTATGAATAAAAAACAACAACACAACATTCCCTACTACTGGTAGTTCTTTACTCTATAAGCCACAGTATATAGCCTGCTACTGGCAAGTCTTTATTCTGTGAGTCACAGTATACATCCTACTCATGGTAAATCTTTACACTGTCAGCCACAACATGCACTCTACTTCTTGTAAATCTTTACACTGTCAGTCACAGTATGCACTCTACTACTGGTAAATCTTTACACTGTCAGCCACAACATACACTCTACTTCTTGTAAATCTTTACACTGTCAGTCACAGTATACACCCTACTACTGGTAAACCTTTACACTGTCAGCCACAACATACACTCTACTTCTTGTAAATCTTTACACTGTCAGTAACAGTATACACCCTACTACTGGTAAACCTTTACACTGTCAGCCACAACATGCACTCTACTTCTTGTAAATCTTTACACTGTCAGTCACAGTATGCACTCTACTACTGGTAAACCTTTACACTGTCAGCCACAACATACACTCTACTTCTTGTAAATCTTTACACTGTCATTCACAGTATGCACCCTACTACTGGTAAACCTTTACACTGTCAGCCACAACATACACTCTACTTCTTGTAAATCTTTACACTGTCAGTCACAGTATGCACCCTACTACTGGTAAACCTTTACACTGTCAGTCACAGTATACACCCTACTACTGGTAAACCTTTACACTGTCAGTCACAGTATACACCCTACTACTACTAGTACTGGTAAATCTGTTACTTTGCAAGTCAAACTGTACACACTACTTTTGGTAAAGCCTTACTCTGTGAATCACAGTATAGCATTAAAACTTAACAGAAAAAACGGCGCAGAAAGGGATGAAGTCACTGGCATGCTTTGCTGTGAAAAGCAGACACATTGGTGACACCGCAAAAGAGGGCAGGCATTAAATCATTGTCCACACCAGTTTTATGTCTCAGTTGTAAACTCACATGTAGATGAGTTGTTTCTTGGGTTTTTTTGGTGAAGGAAACAGTGAGAGAATGGATGACTGACTTTTTCTGATGTTGACGGAAGATATTCTAAATGGTTGACATTGGAAATGGTTGACGCAAAACAAGGCCACTGTGGTGAGTTCATCAAAATAGTTTCAACACAATAATATTGCTCAATGACTTTTCCTCGGCATAATTATTGTCAAAAAGGAAGTTTACTAATTTCACGTAGTTCTTTTAGATTCAGAAGTATTTTTGTTATATGTTTGGAAAAAAAAAGATTGTGGCATTTGCAATAAAGAGGATGCTACCATTTGTTTTAAAATAGTTTTCGTGCGTGTGTGTGTTCGTGCGTGCGTGCGTGCGTGCGTGCGTGCGTGCGTGTGTGTGTGTGTGTGTGTGTTTTGTGTGTGTGTGTGTGTGAGAGAGAGAGAGAGAGAGAGAGGAGGAGAGAGAGAGAAGAGAGAGTAGAGAGATGAGAGAGAGATGAGAGAGGAGAGGAGAGAGAGAGAGAGAAAGTAGAATCTGATATAAAATCAAAAAGAAGAATGCAAGAATTCACCAAACAGTTCTCTTAGTATTTGCCAAGTAACTAAACATCTCCATAAAGCAAGAATACAGTCAATGAAACATATAGAGATTGTTGCTGCTGCTGCTGTTGCTGTAGTAGTCGTCATATGAGCGCTTTTGATTTGCTGCTTTACAAGATTCAGCGCTATATAAATTCCATACATTATTATTATTGCTATTATTATTATAATGTATGGAATTTATATAGCACTGAATCTTGTAAAGCAACAAATCAAAGTGCTCAGATGACTTAAAAAAAAATTATGCGTGTGTATGGGTTTTAAAAATTTTGTCATCTGTTCTCACCGGCACACAATGGCCTACTCTTTCGAACAGCAGAAAAAGATTTAACGTGTGCGCAAGATGTTCTGCATGCGTTCGCACACGGGACCTCGGCTTATAGTCTCATCCAAGGGACTTTGACATTCAGTTCAATTTTTTTGTCAAACTGGGAAGAAAGGGCGAGGCTGGGAATCGAACCCAGAACCTCACGGTTTACTTGTTGGCAGGCAAACGTCTTAACCATCCTGCCACCTTCCTTCTAATTACTATTATTATTATTAGTAGTAGTAGTAGTAGCAGCAGCAGCAGCAGCAGCAGCAGCAGCAGCAGCAGCAGCAGCAGCAGGAGTAGTAGTAGTAGTAGGAGTAGTAGTAGTAGTAGTAGTAGTAGGAGTAGTAGGAGGAGTAGAAGTAGTAGTTGTTGTTGTTAACATTGGGCGTTCCCCAGCCTAACACCCAAAAGATCACCCAGAATAACACTCTGTCTCACCGTATCTGGGAATCATGCTGAAGCCATGGGTGCACACTGGATGAGATGTTTGCGAGTATGACTGTTCTCAAGAAGCTTGCAACGTAGGCAGCTGTATTCCGATTTCAGAGCACTTTTTTCTTCTTAAATGAAATGTTAACAGCGTGCCGTGGTGGGAAACAATATCAGCATTTGTTGTTGTTGCTGTTGTTGTTATTTTTGTTTGCTTTTTCCCCCCCTTCTGAACCCCCGGTAGTCCCCCGGGAACTTCACCTGACTAAACAAAAAACCCAAGACTTTTAGCATCTAAAACAGTGTTTTTAGAGAAAAATTTTTGCAAATTTGTTTTTCCCCCAAAAAATTTCCCTATACTTTACTATTTATCTACTGCCTGTGACTGAAATCTTCCTTTTTTAAAAGAGTTTTATATGAATACGTGTTTTGTGTAAGTGATATTTATTAAATTTAGAAAAAAAAAAAAAAAAGAAGAATTTTTTGTAAATTTTTTATCAAATACCCCACACATTTAATGAAACTGTGGTATATTTTGATTTTCCCCTTTTTAGTGTAAAAAAATAAAAAGGGGGACTGGTTTTATATACGGGGGTTTGAAATAACAATCGTTTTTCCCTTGCAGATCCAGAGCAGTTTTTGGGAAATTCCCTTTTTATTTTTGTTTCTTTTTTTGGGTTTTCCTTCATTTCAAAATTATATTTCCCTTAAATTTTTGAATAAAAACCAAAAAAAAACCAGGTTTTTCCTATTTTGATAGTTTATTTTAAAAACGTACAGAACAAGAAAATAAAAAAAAAAAAATTTAAACCAAATAAAATCCGGCCCATATATTAGGCCCTCAATTTCAGACAAGTGGGCCAACAAAACGGGGCCCCGATTTAGGCAAACCCTGAATATCAACAATGAAACCCAAAAAAAAAGAGGGAAAATTGCAACCATACTATAACAACAGGGGAAATCATTTTCATTTTTTTTGCTAGCGGAATCCCCGACTCTCAAAAAAATTTTAACAGATCACACATGAATATTCCGGGGTATCAAATTTTCCCTAAAGATCCTCAAAAACCCCCAAGTAAACCCGGGGCTACTTACAATAAAGCCCCCCTCGCCCCAATTTGTAAAAAAAATATAAACCTTGGGGTTTTTGCATTGAACCCAAAGTGGTTTTAAAATAAAATTAAAACACAATAGCCAAAATATTAATGGGATTTATAACAAAATCCTTAAAGAAACCAAGACTGGCTAAAAAAAAAAATTCAACTCCCTTATGGACGGGGTAATACTTTTAAACAAAAAAACCAAAAAAATTCTTGGGGATTTTAATATAGCCCTTTTTAAAAAACCAAAACCCAAAATGGAGCCACAACTTTAAACTAGGGGGTTAGGGCCCCTAGAACAACTAATAGATAGACCAAACTCGGATAACAAAAAACTCTAAAACATTAATAGATCATATCTACACTACTACAAAAAACCCCAAAACAGAAGTATGTGCCCCCTCATGTGGATGCAGGTTTCAAAAATCCATTGTTTTTATTTGGTTTAAAAATGGGATAAAAAATCCTAAAGTAGGGCAAAAAACTATTTTTTTTACGGGAAATTTTAAAAAAATTTTCCCGAGCAAGTTTTCCTTTCAGACTTGAAAAACCTCGCCATTACATCCCAAAAACCCAAAATCCGAGACCCTAAATAAAAGCGGGAATTTTTTGGATTAGGCCCTTTTAATTTTCAGTATACACAAAAAATTCCCCCTTCAAAAAAAAAAGAGTTCAAGAAAAAAAAAACCCCCTTTTGGATAAAAAAAGACATAAATTTCCGAAATACACCTAAAACTTTTTTAAAAACACATTTTTCAAAATGAGCATTTTTCAGAGCACAAAAAAAACAAAGTAACTTCACTAAAACGAAAAACAAAACGGGGATTACTTTAAAAAGTTGTTAATTACAACAACCGACTCTCGACAAGTAGGAAAAAATAAATACATTAGAAAATAAACCTATAAAAAAAAAGTAAACGACAGTTAAAGATAAAACAGCTGATGAATTAAAACCCAACCACTTCCAAACATTGCTGACAAAGAAATATCAAATGAAAAGTCAAATGAAAATGATCTCCATTACTTAAAACCCAATAATCGAACCCAAAAGAAAAAAAAATTCCCATTTAAACAAACTGCCAATGACAAATCACAGACGTTTTGGAAACCCCTGCTCTTAAAAAAAGTTCCAAAACACGGGGTTTAGACAATCTAAAGGAAGAAAAATTTAAAGCTTTGTGGTCAAGTTATTTGCGGGAAAACTGACAAAAACTTTTATAACTTGTGCAAAGAGAAAAAACCCAAATTTCCCTGCCCTATTTAAAAAAAAGCAAAAATCATACCAGTCCACAAATCAGGTGATACTGCTTTTCCCTTTAAATTACAGACCAATTTCAATTCGTTGGGCCCAAACTAAACCCTTTGAAAAACTATTTCCAAAAAAACCGTATAAATTCCCACTTTGAAATAAAAAATCTATTAAAAGAATAAACATTTTGGTTTTTTGGGAAAAAAAAATTCCTGTCACCCCCAACTCTTACCAAATTACAAACAATCTCCTACAAAAACATCAATGAAAAAAAAAAACAGGGCCCTTTTTTTTGTTGACTTTGAAAAAGCATTTGATGTAATCAATCATCCCCAAATTTTTGCGAAAAATTACTTGTTTTAAACAAAAAACCAGAAAAGAAAATCTTTTGAAAAGCTTTTTTTCAATAGGGGAGCACAATAACTGCAAATAATCAAACATCCAGAACTAGTACCATTTAAAAATGGGGGTACCACAAGGGGCAATAAAGGGGGGCCACTTCTAATTTTTAATCTAGAAAAAAACATACCCCAATTTCCCAGAATTAGCGTGAAAAAGGGTTTTTTTGATACACATCCCCCTATTTTAAATTTATTTTTGACCCCCCAGACTTAAAAAAAACTTCAAAAACAAAATTGACAAAAATTGGTTTCTTTGGGCCAAAACTTAAAAAAAAAATTTCCTTTAAAAAACGCGGAAAAAAATAAGTGTAAGAAAGTACTAGCAAGACAAAAGAAAACAAAAAAAAGAAAGATAAATTTTCCCAAACCCCTGTTGATAGAAAAAAAAATAATTGAAGAAGTTTACCCCCACAAAATTCTGGGTAATTTTTGACAAAAATTTTTACTTGGGCCGACCATTTTATGGCGCTTTGGAAAACGTCCCCCTTTTTACAAGCTACTTTTAGTTTTTTCAAAAAAAAAAACAAATTTTTTTTAATAACCACTCTCGCAAACTCTTTTTTTGCGGCCCAAAAAATTTTTGCCCCATTTTTAATTTAAATATCTTTATCTCTTTGGACAGCTGCATTTATACCCAAAAATTTTAAAATTTATTTATAAATTTTTATAAAAAGCACTGGGAAAATTGGTTTTACTACAAACAAGCTCCCTAACCATCAAAACCCTTATAAGAAACAAATATCCTAAAAACCTTTAAAAACAAACTTTATCTAAAAAAAGCCCCCTATTTGTCCAAAAGTTTTTCAATGGGAAAAGCCCCTCCAAAGATCACCAATAAACTTCAAAATCAATGAACCCCAGACATAATCATCTACTAACATTTCCCAGAAACCCAAAAATAATCTTACAAAAAAGCTTCTTTTTAAATCAGTAGTGAAATTTAAAGGGAAAAAGCTCCCAAAACGCTTAAAAAAGTTTCAAAAACAAAAATCAGTTCAAAGGCACAGCTAAAAAAACCATTTAAAGCATAAAAGCCTAGGAAAAGACTAAAAAAGCAAAACAACCCCAAAATTTTTTAAAGGGAAAATAAACCATACTTTCATTTAAACCCCCAAAAGGGAAATTTCCCCACAAAAAACAAAAAATTTAAGTATATCTTAAATGTGACTAGAAATTCTACATTCCCCACCTGTATATTTGGAGGGAAAGGGGGGGGCAAAAAAAAGGCACAAATAATTATGCAAAGAAGTAAGAGAATCTTTGCAAGCTAGTAAAAAAATCTGCAAAGGTTTAAAAAAGGTGGAAAAGGGGGAAATCTTTAAAAAAAACTTTTATGGAAACCTTATACTTTAAAAGTGTGTTCCTTCTCCCTCTCTCTTCCCCCCCTCTCTCTCCTCTCTTTTCCCCTCTCTCTCCCTCTCTCTCCCCCCTCTTCTCTCTCCTCTCTCTTCTCTCTCTCTCTCTCTCTCCCCCCTCTCCCCTTTTCCCCCCTCTCCCTCCCCCCTCCTCTCATTTCCTCCCTCTCCAAGCCCTTTGTCCTTTTTTCAACTCAATAGTTTTTTCGTGGGTGTTGTTTTTTTTTGCAGTTAAAGATGAGATTATTGTACTATCATTAAACGATACTGTTTTTGGGTTTTTATATTGTTTTTTTTTTTTGGGTAATCCAGTTTTATTATGGGGGTTTTGAATTCGTATCAAAAGGGGGCTACTTTTTTGAATAATTGTTTTTTTTTTTTTAAATTATTTTTTTTCCCTTTTGATTGATAAATCCTCCCCCAACCCCCTCCTTTTTCCCAAAGCTTTTTTTTTATCATCGTTATGTTTTTTGTCCCCCATGGTGAAAAAGGATTTATTTGTTTTTAATTGTTGTCTCATGGTTTATGGGGATTGTTTTTTAAATTGGGATCGCTATTATAAAAATCATTAAAGAAAACTTATTTGACTTTGCTTGCTTGGGTAAATTTTTTGTGTGAATATGTCATTTTTAAAAAAGCGCTATTTGAAAAGAAAGAGCGCATAAAAAGCACACGTTTGCTGGGTGGAGGAGGAAGGAGGGAGGTCTTTGAAGGTAATTTTTCAGTAATGACGAATGCCTAGAAATTTCTAACGTTTATTTCCTGTATCTTTTTTATTATCTAAAGTATAAACGTGAAAAATGGATGAAACAGTAAGTGAAGTAATTTTGTGTGTCCTGCTTCTATGATTTTTTTTTTTTAAATTCTTAAAAAAATTTTTTTATTTAAATGTGTGTGGGGACGTGAGCGCGCACGCGCTCAGTTTTGCATGATATGTGTGCGTGTATATTATATGTGGTAATTTGTATTTTCAATGTATTCCTTACCGTTTTTTTTCCTTTTTTTTTTTTTTTTTTTTTTTTTTTTACTGGTTAATTTTAGGGTAAAACGATGCAATAGTAGTGTCCTTAGTATAATCATTACGAAATTTGTTCTTAGATAGATGGCTTGATGAAAAAAAGCAAATGCATTGCTTATTCAATGTACCATCTGGAAATAAAATTTTGACTTGACTTGACTTGACTTGACTCATCCCACCTGGGAATCACTGTGAGATTGAAAGTACACACTCGTTTAAAAAAAAACTTTGGGTGTGTGACTCTTTTCAAGGACCCTTGCCAAATAAGCAATCATACTCCAACTTCAGAAAGGATTTTTTTTTTCCTTTAAAGAGAAATTCAGGCCGTTAAGCTAAGAGCTTGTTGTGGATGAAGACAATCTCAACATAACGTTTTAAAACGTTTTAATCACGGCGAAGTCGGTTGCGCTGGGCCTGATTTAGTCTTAAAATACTTTTTGTGCGTGCGTGCGTGCGTGGGGGTGTGTGTGTGTGTGTGTGTGTTGTGTGTGTGTGTGTGTGTGTGTGTGTGTGTGTGTGTGTGTGCGTGTGTGTGTGTTGTGTGGTGTGTAGAGCGATGCACTCGTGATCTGCTGACCCGTTGAGCTAATACTGTCGTTAGTGGGGGGCTTAAAGTAGGTGGTGCCCCTGCGTAGCTAGCTCAGAACAGGCACCACTGAACACCACCAAAGTGACCCAGCAGCAGTGCAGGGCCCCTCTGGCTGCTGGCCCCACGGCGGCCTGATAGTGATGGGCTCCCTGTGGACTTCCGACCCTGAGGATGAGACAATACGAATTTGGGTATGGCTGTGGCGGGGAGATTGGAATGAGCGGCGTGGGAACAGTAGGACGGGGGAACGTCACAGAAGATGAGGCAGCAACAACAAGAAGAAACCCAACAAACAGAAGAAACGCAGAGAGATGAAGTGAAGAAAAGCCAGAAACAGAACTGACAAAAAAACCCATCATCATAACACAGGAAGAAAGGAAAAAAAAGAAGAAATAATGGGAAAGAAAGTAGAAAAAGAACAAGAAGAAAATGATGAAGAAAAAAGAAAAAAAAAAGCAAAGACGAGCGGAAAGAGAGAAGGACAAACGCTGCAGAAGTAAAGACAGAAGATGAAAAGAGAGAGATAAGGTTACAAAAAGTTCCCAAGAAATAGAACTGACAAACAGAAAAGGAAAAGCAGGACCCCCCCCTCCCCCCCCCCCCCCCCCCCCCCCACAAAAAAGAAGAAAAAAAAAGATGCTTTTACACAACACAACAACGGTTACACAACTATCTTGAAACCTACCCACCCCCATCCATCGCCCTTAGAAAAAAAATCTGCTGACCCGGGTTCCAATCTCGTTCAAGAGGATTTTTTCCTCTGAAGTTAACATCAATGCCGACTCCACTTCCCCCAAAAGTCCTTCGGATGAGACTATAAACCGAGGTCCCGTGTGCGAACGCATGCAGAACACCTTGCACACATTTTAAATCCTGTTCTGCTTTTCGGAAGAGTAGGACATTGTGTGCTGGTGAGAACGGATGACGAAATTTACAAAACTGCATACACATGGGAACTGGATGTAAAAAAGCACATGAGAGCTTGTTTCATTATCCTCGAAATAAAAGAATAAACAAATAAATAAATGAATAAACACAACGCATTTTGGCTCATAAGACAGATGACAGAAGTTGTTGTCTGAGCATTCGACATGGAGAAGAAGAAGAATTGCGAAGAAAAACTGAGAAGAATGCGAAGAAGAAGAAGAATTGCGAAGAAGAATGCGAAGAAGAAGAAGAATGCGAAAAAGAAGAATGCAAGAAAAAAAAGAATGCGAAGAAGATGAATTGCGAAAAAAGATGAATCGAAGAAGAAGAATTGCGAATAAGAAGAATGCGAAGAAGAAAAGAATGCAAAAGAAGAATGCAAAAAGAAGAAGAATGCGAAGAAAAGAATGCGAAGAAAAAGAATGCGAAGAAAAGGAGAAAAGAAGAAGGAGAAAATGCCAAATAGAAAAGGGCGAAGAAAAGAATGCGGGGAAGAAGGAGAAGAATGCGAAGAAGAAAGAGAAAAAATGCGAAGAAAAAGAAAAATCGAGGAAGAAGGAGAAGAATGCGGGGAAAAAGGGAGAAGAAGCGAAAAAAAGGGAGAAGAATGCGAAGAAGAAGAATGCAATAAGAAAATGCGAAGAAGAAAATGCGAAAAAGATGAATTGCGAAGAAGAAGAATTGCGAAGAAGAAGAAGAAACATTTTAATTCAGGCTTTGAAAACTGTCTTTAGTCTTGGCCAAACGAAAACATTCATTAGTCAGTTACTTAGCAGAACAATTAATGTTATATATGTTCGACAATTACATGTGTGACACTACGAACGAACATACAAGATTTAGCGCTATATAAATTCCATACATTATTATTATTATTATTATTATTATTATTATTATTATTATTATTATTATTATTATTATTATTATTATTATTAATATACATCCAACGCATGAATTCGTGTGTGCACATAATAATATGAGGATGTAAAGAACACATTAAAGCCCCGTCCACACATGTTTTCACTTAGACATAATAGTGTTTGTTGCATGATTTTCTTGTTGCAAACTTGCTTTGCAAGAATATATCAAACTGATAGTTTCAATGAATGTATGTAGAAAAAAAGCTTCAGGCGAGAAAGTCCCATTTTGTGTTCTTTTTTGGAGTGGGGGGGGTGTTGTGATGGGGGTGGAGTGGGGGGTGTAAAAGCCTCATTCTTCATCTGTGTCTGTATAATCGGGAAAAAGCTTAACCTAATAGTGAGTGAGTCAACTTCTTTTCTGCCATGAAAAAAGAAATCTCAGACAAAATAATCATCTGCTTCTTTCACTTAGCAATATCTCAATTTTACAAATTGCCTGATTCTCTACAATGAAAAATGTTCCCTTCTAGATAAATCATGGGACGGGATAGCCTAGTGGTTAGAACATTGCGCTCGCAATCTGACGACCCGGGGAATATTTTCCCCTGGAGTTAACATCAGTGCTGACTTCACCCTCCCCAAAAGTCCTTCGGATGAGACTGTAAACCGAGGCCCCGTGTGCGAACGCACGCAGAACATCTTGCGCACACGTTAAATCCGTTCCGCTTTTCGTAAGAGTAGGCCATTGTGTGCCGGTGGGAACGGATGACAAAATTTACGAAACCGCATACACACGGGGACTGGATGTAAAAAGGCACATAAGTGCTTATTCCATTATCCTGGATATAAAAGAATAAATGAATAAAATAAATAAATACATAAATGGTTAAATATATTACAACACGTGTGCTTCACAAGCATGCATAAATCCAATATTGTATCGCATTATAATGAATTGCATTGCATTTTGTTTTGTCTTGTTTTATATTGTATTACATTGTATTGCTTTGCATGGTATACAACTTTTAGTCGTGGCAGATTTCTCTCGGTGAAATTCGGGCTACTTTCCCTAGGGAGAACGCGACACCATAACATCACCGCGACCCATTACACACACACACCCCCACACACACACACACACACACACACACACACAAACCGCTTTTCGTAAAGTAGGCCATGGTGTGCTGGTGGGAACAGATGGACAAAATTACAAAACCGCATACACACGGGACTGGATGTTTTAAAAAAACACAAAAGTGCTTATTCCATTATCCCGATATAAAAGAATAAAAATAAAGAAAGAAAATAATTTAAAAAAAAACACACCACACACACCACACAACCACACACCACACAACACACACACACACACACAACACACACCCTCCCCTCTCCCCTCTCCTTTTCTCTCTCTCTCTCTCTCCTCCTCTCCTCCTCCTCTCTCTCTCTCTCTCTCTCCTCTCTCTCTCCTCTCCCTCTCTCTAAGGTCTGTTGCGCTCTACTTCTACTATTACTGATGATGACGTTGATGATGATAATGAGATATGATGATCGTTATTTCCAAAAAGCTACAGATAACCTTCACACAACCCTGTTCAAGCGAATCTCGGCTACGACAAAGACTAAAACACACCATCCCCAAAATAGGATTTCCGGAAGGAAAAGTAAAACCCCAAACAGTATCCAAGATCAACAACTACAC
This sequence comes from Rapana venosa, assembly GCA_028751875.1. Taxonomy (NCBI): domain Eukaryota; kingdom Metazoa; phylum Mollusca; class Gastropoda; order Neogastropoda; family Muricidae; genus Rapana; species Rapana venosa. Next base: position 1,034,320 of record CM054160.1, on the reverse strand, counting down.
GACATTCTGATTTCAAAGCTACAAGCTAGACAAAAGGCCTGCTGCTAGGGCCGTGGTGCGGATGACACTAACATACCCACATGCATCATGCACGCCAGAAAATCTCTAACAGCAAACGCCAGGTCAGTGCAATGCACACTTTCAAAGGGGCGACCCAGACCAGGACAATTCCTGACAAAACCCCCGGTTTGAATTATTCAGCAAAAAGAACAACGAAAGACAGAGATGAAAAGATGAAGAGAAGGAATGGATGGATAACGGATACACTCCACCTGTAGTTTCCAGGTAAAGCAGTATCTTCTATTGATGCAGTCCCCACACATTTTCCTGCTGATTGTTTTAAAACGGATTTTTAAAAGGGTGAAAAAAATGCACTGTGTACATGTTTTGGGATTGAGGAAATAGAGCATACCAGTAGTCATGATAAAGCTGGGGATGACTTTCAAAATAATGAGGATTGCTTGTGTTCCTAAGGTGTTGACCCCCGCGTGTAATTGTGGTTAGGGAAAATAGCAGACGACAAAGGACTGAGGAGGTACAGTGATTGCTGACAAAATTTTTTAAACATCCAAACTTGTTCAAATCACATGATTTTTAGTTAGAGGAGAGGTTAGTTTTTTCAAAAAGTTTGTTTTTTTTCTGTGGGTGCCTAAGTAAGTGCGGTAATAAATGCAAGAGTGATGAAGGAAAAGAGAAGGAAAAGAACAAAACTTAAGGGGCGTATGAAGCTAAAGAGAGCAAAACCGTCAACTGTGAACGATTGTAACTCTGGGTTTAACATTTACAATTTCTGCAATGTCCTTACCTAGAATAGGATCATCGTTTATTCCATCCCTTATTTTTCTTATACTCACCTCCTGCTTACGCATTTTCTTTTTTTGTTTTGTTTTGATTTTGGTTAGTTTATTTCTTTTTCTTGGACTTTCCTTCAATCACTTTAATTCATCAAATCTAATATCAATCCTTTGAACAGACTTGAAACACACAACAACAATAATTGATAGATTTATTGACCGAAAAACACATTAGAAAATGGCAAACCAACAACAAAGAAAAATAAAGCTCCCCCCCCCCCCGCCCCCACCCCACGCCACGCCCATAAAGAAAAGAAAAGAAAAGAAAAAACGGAAGCGTAAAAAAAATAAAAATAAAGGAGTAGCCGTAAAAACCAAACACAATCTAAGCAATCTCAAATCAAAATCCATCCTTTGAAGTCGGAGTTTGGCTGCCTATGTGGTGAAATACTTAAAACAGCCATACATACGCAACTTGTCACTTAAATTAGTACTTAACAGTCTCACATTAATTCCCAGGTAGATGAGTGAGACAAGAGTGCATATTCTGGTGACCCTCAGAACGCCCAACAAAACACAACAACAACAACAACAAAAATACAACCACACCACCACCACCAAAACAACAACAAAACAACAACAGCAACAACAAAAATCCAATGATAACGTTCATAGCTCCGCCGACCACAGAGGCCACATAATAATAATAATAATAATAATAATGTATGGAATTTATATAGCGCTGAATCTTGTAAAGCAACAAATCAAAGCGCTCAATCAGGGATTTCACATGGTCAAGACTCAAAGAGTTGATGTTGTCGTCAACAGTATCCTTCACCTCCTAAGCGTGTTCGCGAGTGTGTGTGTGTGTGTGTGTGTGTGTGTGTGTGTGTGTGTGTGTGTGTGTGTGTGTGTGTGTGTGTGTGTGTGTGTGTGTGCGTGCGTGCGTGCGTAGGTGCGTGCGCGCGCATGAATTTGAAATATGTTGTTCATTATGTTTAAGGAGAGTTGCATGCGTGTAAATGATTTGAGTGCAAGCGCTTCGATTCGCTTTTTTTTTTTTTACAAGATTCAGCGCTATATAAATTCCATATTATTATTTTTATTTTTTTATTTTTTATTTTTATTATTATTATTACTGTTTATATTATTATTATTATTATTATTAATTATTATTATTATTATTATTATTATTATTATTGTTATTAATTATTATTATTATTATTATCGTCGTCGTTGTTGTTGTTGTTGTCGTTGTTGTTGTTGTTGTACGTTCCCCAGCTTAACACCTTGGAGACTCATCCAAAATATGCACTCTGACTCACTCACCCCACCTGGGAATCACTGTGAGACTGTTCAGTTACACACTGGATAAGAAATTTGGCATGTATAACTGTTAACGAGTACCCCGCTTGTTGTTGCTCTGTTGCGCGTGTGGTATATGTGTGAACATACCTATTTCAAACCTAAGATTTTCCCTCTTGTTTCATCTCATATCTGTCCCTGCCCTTAAAAGCCAAAATTCCATCACCCTGCTGAAATGTTCGACCTGTGTGTGTGTGTGTGTTGTGTGTGTGTGTGTGTGTGTGTGTGTGTGTGTGTGTGTGTGTGTGTGTGTGTGCATATGTGTGTGCATATGTGTGTGCATATGTGTGTACATTTGAATTTGTTAGAATATTGTTAAATAATGTTGGTTGCTTGTGTAGGAGCGGATTGAATGGAAGCGCTCTGATTTGTAATTGCAAGATATAGCGCTCTATAAATTCTATATTATTATTATTATTATTTGCTTTTAAAACGTTTAAACCAAGTACCCGGCCATACAGGCTGCAGTACTCCAACTTCAGAAGATTTTTGTTTCTCCTTTAAAGGAGCGTTGTCGCTTGATATGCTTAGAGTTCGTCATAGATTTTATTTAAAAAATCAATCTGAAACATAACATTTCATTTCATTAAAAAGCGTAACAATGTTTCAATGTAGGGCGTGAAATTTTTAGCTGAACATCAATGACTGACAAAAGCTTTGTAGCCTGAATTAGAAGAAGACTCAAAGAAAAATCAACGACTTTCATCCAGTAAACCTCTATATCCAAAAGCCTTACTCATCACAGCCACAGAAGTGTATGGAAAACCAAAGCTGAGGTTATCACAAGGCCAGAATAACCAAGGCCACCAAATAATAAACAATTACTCAGTTATTGCATGATAATCAACAATGTTGACAATGACGTAATGATGCTGCTATGGAAGTACGTGTGCTTTGGAAATACTTGACAGAGCTATGGTCTACACTTTAAATAGTAATATATCCCAGCATCAACAGGCCAGGGCCCGAGGTCTACAAACACTTGCAGTGATATTCAGGTAATTTGAGCAATACTAAAGATCTCATCCCTAAACTGAATGAATCTCCAATGTGTGGCCCCAGTCTTCCCACTGAACCTATAGTAAGCTCACTCTGGGTAGAAGCTGGATGGATTTGGAACTCAGGACTTTGCAGTCAATATGCAGTACATGTACCACTGCGCTATGGCGGCTGATTGCCTGTGTAAGCTACATGATGATGTATCTCTACATGCCTGCAATCTGTTATGTCTATACGTGCAGTTCACCATGGCGACCAAAATGCTGTTTCTGACCTTGACCTTGGTGCTGTTGACCTTGATGGGGAGTGTGGCTGGTGTTGGTTGGTGTGGGTTTGACAAAGAGGATCGCTGCGTAAATGTGGCTGAAAACAAATACTGCAGATGGCCCCCATCCTACTGTGCAACAAGGAGAGTGAATGGCGCCAGGCTGTGTGCCTGTAACCGAATGTTGGATAGGGTGGGGGAGGGGTGTAGGGGGGTGTTCTGATAGTGTTGAGGTGGTGGTAATAGAAGTGATGTCATTTGGTGTTGTTGTTGTCGTTGTCGTTGTTGTTGTTGTCATTGTTGTTGTCACTTTATTGTTGTTGTTGTTTAGCTGCCTCATCTTCTGTGATGTTCCTGTCCTGATGTTCTCTCTTTGCTCATTTCAATCACTTCATCCCAGCTATACCCAAATTTGTTATGTTGCATCCTTGGTGTTAGAGTTCACAGGGCTAGGGGGCCTATCAATGTCAAGTTGCCATTGGGCCACTTGCCAAAGGGGCCATGCACTGCGGCTGAGTTACTTTGGTGGTGTTCAGTGGTGTTCAGATGTGCCACAGATGTCATTTCCCCCACTTTCAGCTATTCTCAACAGCTCAATTCATTTCAATTCAATTCAAAAACGTTATTATCTCAGAGACAGAGAAACTCGGAGGGTCACGAGCCAACCATAAAAACAATAAACATGTAAACATTATATAAAACACACACCATCTGATAAAAAGCACCTACAAATCAGCAATACACCAGCCACTCATAAACTCAGCCAAGTAAAATCCCTAATACTCATGTGTGCTCCAGTAAACCCATGCACTTGCGCACGCACAGACACACAGACACACACACACACACACACATTGGAAACATTCGCACATAGGCGCACACATTTTTATGACATAAGCCAAAATTGTTGTAACATGTTGTATAAGACAAATATGAATTAAATTAATACTCTGTTCTATTAAGATATTGAACACAGTCTTAAATAATAATATAACATGTTGTATAAGACAGATATGAATTAAATCAATACTCTGTTCTATTAAGATATTGAACACAGTCTAAAATGATAACACGAGCACACATTTGTTTTTCTAAATCAACACACACACACACACACACACACACACACACACACACACACACACACACACACACACACACACACACACACACACACGCACGCACGCACGCACGCACACACACACACACACACACACACACACACACACACACACACACACACACACACACACACACATATATATATATATATATGCTATATTAACCTCTCTTGACTGAGTGGTGTCGGATTTGCGTGCTGTGGTGCTTGTTCTCAGCTAACATACGCAGGACACCACCTACTAAGCCCCTTGTAGATGACTGTAACAGCTCAGTCACACAGCCAGACTGAGTGAGACACCCATCCAGGGTGATGACCACAACGTCATCTCTCCAATGACAATCTGTCATAATCATCCAACCTCAAAAGCTTTGATATAAATCCACACCAGGCAGAGAAGTGTATTGGAAACCAAAACTGAGGTCGCCATGAGATCAGAGCAGCTGGGGCCACTGAATCAGAGGCAGGTTGTTTTTACTGCATGATGATGAAAGCAGATGAGGATGTTGCAGTTATGTTGCCATGGAAGTGTATACAGTGCTTTGAGACTACTTGACGAGGCTGTACTCTACTTTTGTTGTATCACCTTGGCCTGAGAGATACAGACACCTGCAATGTTGGTCAGGTGATTTGAGCAACACTCTCAGACTTGCATCAGTAAAGTGGATAAACATCAACTCTCTGATCCCAATCTTCCCAAGGATTCCACTACAGACTCAGTCTGAGAAGAAGTCATTCGAAGTGTCTGGAAGATTCCTCTGACTCTTATGGGACTCACAATCACAACATTACAGCCTATAACCCGAGGTGCTAGCCAATGTGCCATGGTAGCTGTTTTGATTTTGTTGTTTGTATGTATATATGTATGTATGTATGTATGTATGTATGTATGTATGTAGTATGTATGTATATGTATGTTATGTGTATGTAGATGTTATGTATGTATTATATGTATGTATGTATGCATGTATGGTTGTATGTATGTATTATGTATGTATGTATGATTATGATATGTATGTATGTATGTATGTGTTATGTATGTATGTATGCATGTATGTATGTATGTATGATGTATGTATGCATGTTTGTTGTATGTATGTATGTATGTATGTATGTATGTATGTATGTATGTATGTATGTATGTATGTATGTATGTATTATGTATGTATGTATGTATGCATGCATGCATGTATGTATGCATGTATGTATGTATGTATGTATGTATGTATGCATGTATGTATGTATGCATGTCATGTATGCATGTTTTGTATGTATGTATGTATGTATGTATGTATGTATGTATGTATGTATGTATGTATGCATGTGTGTATGCCGTATGTATGTATGTATGTATGTATGTATGTATGTATGTATGTATGTATGTATGTATGTATGTATGTATGGTGCATGTATGTGTATGTATGTCTCAGTAGTAATTATGCATGTATGCAGCATGATGCATGTAGTATGTATGTATGTATGTATGTAGATGTATGTAAGTATGTATGTATGTATGTATGTATGTATGTATGTATGTATGACCATGTATGCATGCATGTATGTATGTATGTATGTATGGATGGATAGATGGATGGATGGATGCATGCATGTATGTATGTATGTATGGATGGATGAATGGATGCATGCATGCATGTATGTATGTATGGATGGATGGATGGATGGATTGATGGATGCATGTATGTATGTATGTACGTAATTATGTATGGATGGATGGATGTACAAATGAACCAGGTGAAGCCCATCCCTCTCCATGTACAGAGTGCTTGCTGCATAATTATGTTTATGTTTCCGTAACCCACTGAACCCTGATATAACTTACATGACTTATAACCTTAATTACTTTTACATGCCTATATAACCACTGGGGGAATCAAGGAAATAGCAGGGCTGTGCCTTAAGTTGACCTGGCAAAATCGTAACAATCCCCACCCTTAATTCACCAGATGCTGCTGCCGAGATTTGAACCTACAACTTCATGGACCTCAGGGATGGAAGTCATATACTCTCTCTACTCATTTTCAACATCTGGTTGTTGCTGCTGTTATAACTGTTTGTTTGTTTGTCTGTTTGTTTGTGTGAAGAAAATGCGAGAAAACAAATCTGCTCTACAGTTACCGTTACCGATCTCGAAGGAGACCCGTGAAACCTGCCCCAGGTGCGAACCCTTTCTATCAGTTTCGATA
>CM054160.1:992388-1027073 GCA_028751875.1 Rapana venosa | reverse complement strand
GTTTTTTTTGCATGACACAATTCACAAGGCATTTTTTCATCATCTAGCATTTTTGAACGGGGTGTTCTTTAAATGTCAAGCCAAAAACAAAGCCGGGGTTTTTTTGCAACTACATACATCAAACTGTTCGCAAGCTGGTCCCCCCATACATCTTTTGGGCATCCCCATAGAAAAAAAGAAAAAAGGATAGGACTAACTTGGTCAAGATTTAGCAATTCAACGTTCAGACCTTTTCTTTGAGCTGTTTATCAAATGTCGCTTCTTTACTTGATAAGTTTTGTACGTGTTGTCGCATCTTTAAGCAATTCTGAATAAATTAGCGTCCCAGAAGTCGGAATGCAGCTACCTTTATGGTGGAAAATACGCTAAATCTCATTATTGGTGAATCTCAGAACTCTGACTGAGGAACGAAAAAAACCGACCCCCAAAATAGGACAGAGGTTTGTGAAATCAACATAATTTATTTTTGACCAGCAGCTACCGCAACAGAAACAGCAGTGACAATTTAAAGAGCAACAATAGTAGCAACAACAACAACAACAACAACAGCAGAAGCAGCTACAACAACAACGTTTGCTGAGACCCAAGTTGTACTCTGTAAGTAACTTTGGCTAAGGGCTATCTATACTGGACCAAAAGCACCAGTTGTCTCATTACCAAACTTAAATATAAGTGATCTCATTGAAAACAAAAGTATGACCATAAACCTACCAGGTGGATCGGTGGTCTAGAGGTAATGCACCTGCCTAGAAAGCGAAAAGTCCGGGTCGGAAGTGTGCGTTGGTTCGATCCCCGTTTGGATCTGAAACTTTCCCCCATCCATTAGATCACGAGTGGTGGTCTGGGCACTAGTCTTTCATATGAGACGATAAACCGAGGTTCCTTGTGTTACACATAATTATTTAGCGCACGTAAAGGAACCCACGGCAACAAGAGGGTTCTCCCTGACAAAATTCTGTAGAAAAAAAGTCACTTTTGTAGGTAAACAAATACAGTTGCAGACAAGAAAAGAAAAAAAAAGGGTAGCGCTGCTCTTGTGGCGACGCGCTCTCCCCGGGAGAGCAGCCCGAATTTCCCACAGAGAAATCTTCCGTGACTGAAAGTGTTATAGGTAGAATAAACAAATGAATGAAAAGGAAATGGTGCCTGAGAAGGATGGGTTCCACCTGAATCAACTTGCTCTGGAGACACTGCCTGAAAAATTCAGTGCAACGCCCCAACCACTCTTCGGGAAGTTAAAGAAGAAGAAGAAGAAGAGAGAGACAGAGACAGAGACATGGACAGGGAGACAGAGAGATAGAGAGACACAGAGAGAGAATTATGCAAGGAGTGGTTTAGAACAAATATTGTTACTACATAGTTTTTGGCAAGGAGTTGTGATTAAAAAAACCCAACAACATTGATCTATTAGCTCTGTCCAGAATCGAATCACCCATGTAAGAACTCTTGCGTTAAACCGGTAAATCAAATCCCTAATGCATAAAACAACTGCGTGTATGTGAAGAGACATTCATCTATTACTGAACCGACCGTTTTATAACCGACAAGACCTTATAAGCGTGAAGATTAATTCTTTTTTTTTTTACTAAAAGAAAGGTGTCCCATAACCTATAAGGTCGTAGGTGAGCGAGGCGTCAGAGACCTCACTTTTTTAGGGGCCAGCATATTGAAGGCGGCGCCCATCTCCTCTCCCTCGCTGCTTTACCTTACCGACCGTTTTACAACCGACAAGAACTTCATAAGCACACAAAAGACACCAAAATAAACCCGACTGCTAAGATAATCATCCTTTTTTTCAAATATATTTTTGGCTTGTTTAATGTCTCTTCACCTGCATCTTTAAAAGACCCACAGAACGGGGACGACGTACTAAAGAAGACTTTATGAAGGAGATAGTGATGAACATATTGGGGTTTGGCACATCTCAGGGGAAAAAAAGTGGGGGGGAGAGGTAGGAATGAAGGAGGGGAGGGGCATGGGAAGACGGGATGGGGGGTGGGTGGGGGGTGTTTGGTTTGTCTGTTGAGAAATGTGACCCCGGCAACACACTGGTATGGAGCGTGACAGCACTAACAGGGGCGGGGGACAGTGGGCGTGTGATCATCAGGCGGGAGCGCGTGTTAAAGGCCCTTAAAGGCTACGTCAAGCTGGGGTTTCCCCGTCTGTGTCTGTCTCTATCTCTGTCTCTGGTCTGTGTCTGCCTTTGTCTGTCTGTCGGTGTCTATGTTTTCCGTGTTTCTGTCTCTGTCTCTGGCTGTGTCTGCCTTTGCTGTCTGTCTTGTGTGGTCTTTCTGTGTCTGTGTGTCTCTGTTTTTTGCTTCTCTGTTTCTGTGTCTCTGTGTGAATGTGTGTCTATGGTCCGTAATCTCTGTCTCTATCTCTGTCTCTGTGGTCTGTGTCTGCCTTTGCTGTCTGTCTGTCCTGTGTCTTTCTGTGTCTGTGTGTCTCTGGGGTTTTTTTGCTTGTCTGTTTCTGTGTCTCTGTGTCACTGTGTGTGTGTGTGTGTGTGTGTGTGTGTGTGTGTGGGGTGTGTGTGTTGTCCCCTGTCTCTATCTCTGTCTCTGTGGTCTGTGTCTGCCTTTGTCTGTCTGTCGGTTGGGCGGTGTCCGTGTCTCTGTCTCTGCCCTGGTCTGTGTCTGCCTTTTTCTGTCTGTCTGGGTCTATGTGTCCGTGTCTCTATCTCTGTCTCTGTGGTCTGTGTCTGCCTTTGTCTGTCTGTCTGTGTCTATGTGTCCGTGTCTCTGTCTCTGTCTCTGTGGTCTGTGTCCCGCCTTTGTCTGTCTGTGTCTATGTGTCCGTGTCTCTGTCTCTGTCCCCTGTGGGCTGTGTCTGCCTTTGTCTGCGTATCTTTCTGTGTTTTTCGTGTCTCCCGTTTTGCTTCTCTGTTTCTGTGTCCCTGTGTGAGTGTGTGTCTATGTGTCTGTATCTCTCTATCTCTGTCTCTGTGGTCTGTGTCTGCCTTTTGTCTGTCTGTCTGTGTCGTACTATGTCTGCGTGTCCCCCTGTTTTTTGCTTCTCTGTTCCTGTGTCTCTGTGTCACTGTGTGAGTGTGTTCTATGTGTCCTTGTCTCTGTGTCTGTCTCTGGGCTTTGTCTGCCCCTTTTTCTGTCAGTGTCTTTCTATCTCTGTGTGTCTCTGTTTTTTGCTTCTCTGTTCTGTGTCACTGTGTGAGTGTGTCTATGTGTCCGATCTCTGTCTCTATCTCTGTCTCTGGGTCTGTGTCTGCCTTTGTCTGTCTGTTCTATGTGTCCGTGTCTCTGTCTCTGTCTTCTGTGGTCTGTGTCTGCCTTTGTCTGTCTGTCTTCTGTCTGTGTCTTTCTGTGTCCCGTGGGGTCTCTGGGGTTTTTTGCTTTTCTGTTTCTGTGTCCCCTGTGTCACTGTGTGTGTGTGTGTGTGTGTGTGTGTGTGTGGTGTGTGTGGGGTGTGTGTGTGTGTTCCGTGTCTCTATCTCTGTCTCTGTGGTCGTGTCTGCCTTTGTCTGTCTGTCTGGTCTATGTGTCCGTGTCTCTATCTCTGTCTCTGTGGTCTGTGTCTGCCTTTGTCTTCTGTGTCTATGTGTCCGTGTCTCTGTCTCTGTCTCGTGGTCTTGTCTGCCTTTGTCTGTCTGTCTGTTTTTTATGTGTCCGTGTCTCTGTCTCTGTGGTCTTTGTCTGTCTGTCGGTGTCTGTGTGTGCGTGTCTCTGTCTCTGTCCCTGGTCTGTGTCTGCCTTGTCTGTCTGTCTGTCGGTGTCTGTGTGTGCGTGTCTCTGTCTCTGTCCCTGGGCTGTGTCTGCCCTTTTTCTGTCTGTCTGTGTCTATGTGTCCGTGTCTCTGTCTCTGTCTCTGTGGTCTGTGTCTGCCTTTGTCTTTCTGTCAGTGGGCTGTCCTGTGTCTGCGTGTCTCTGTTTTTTGCTTCTCTGTTTCTGTGTCTCTGTGTGAGTGTGTGTCTATGTGTCCGTTTTCTCTGTCTCTATCTCTGTCTCTGTGGTCTGTGTCTGCCTTTCTCTGTCTGTGTCTATGTTCCGTGTCTCTGCCTCTGTCTCTGTGGTCGTGTCTGCCTTTGTCTGTCTGTCTGTGCTTTCTAGTCTGGCGTCTCGTTTTTTTTTGCTTCTCTGTTTCTGTGTCTCTGTGTCACACTGTGTGTGTGTGTGTGTGTGTGTGTGTGTGTGTGTGTGGTGTTCGTGTCTCTGTCTCTGTCTCTGGTCGTGTCTGCCTTTGTCTGTCAGTGTCTTTCTATCTCTGGTGTCTCTTTTTTTGCTTGTCTGTTTCTGTGTCTCTGTGTCACTCTGTGTGTGTGTGTGTGTCTGTGTCTGTCTCTGGGTCTGTGTCTGCCTTTGTCTGTCTGTCTGTGTCGTACTAGTTCTGCGTGTCTCTGTTTTTTGCTTCTCTGTTCCTGTGTCTCTGTGTCATTTTGTGAGGTGTGTTATGTGTCCGTGTCTCTATCCTGTCTCTGGTCTGTGTCTGCCTTTGTCTGTCTGTGTCTTTCTGTCTCTGTTTCTGCTTCTCGTTTCCTGTGTCACTGTGTGAGTGTGTGTCTATGTGTCCGGTCTCTGCCTTCTGGTCTGTGTCTTTCCCTTTTCTGTCTGTCTGTGTCTTTATGTCTGTGTGTCTCTGTTTTTGCTTCCCTGTTTCTTTTTCCCTTTCCCTTTTGTGTTGTGTGTTTGTGTTTTGTTTGTTTTTGTTTTTTGTTGTTGTTTGTTTTTGTGTGTCCCCTTCCTGTCTTGGGGGTTCTGTTTTTGTCTCGACTTTGTCCTTCCTTTTTGTTCTCTTTTTCTTTTTCTCGGGTTGTTTTTGAATTGTCTTCTGTTTGTTTCTGGTTTTTCTTTTTTGTGTTTTTTTTTTCATTTTTCTGACTTTTGCTTTTTTCATGTTTTTAATTTCCCTGTGTTTGTTTTGGGTTTCTTCTTTTTCTTCTTTTTCCCCTCTCTCCTTTTCCCCTTCTCCCCCTCTCTCTCTCTTCTCTCTCTCTCTCTCTTCCTTCCCTCCCCTTAGGGCGGGCGGGGGGGGGTTTGTTGTGTTGGGGGGTGCCCTTTTCCTGCCTGCCCCCTTTCCTCACCTCCTTCTTGCTTCCTTTGTTTCCTGCCCCCTTTTCCCACCCGCCGTCCCGCGCCGCAGCCCCCCCCCCCCCCCGTTTTTTTTTGGTTTTGGTTCGGCTGTTGCGCTTTTTTGGGGGGGGTCTTTTTTTTTGTTTTGGGGCCTGCCCGACCGCGCTTCTCTAAAGGATGCCGCGCCGCCGCCGAGGGGTTGCCCCAAACTTTCAAAAAGCCCACCTTTCTCCAAAAATGACGGCCCTTTTTTTTCTCTTTGTACAGAAAAAAACCCGGCGCCTTTTGGGCCCTTTTCCCCCTTTTTTTCTTTTCCTCCCTTCTTCCTCTTTTTTTTTTTTTCTATCCTTGACAACACAGTGAAGAAAGACAGAAGAAAAAAAAAGAAAAGATAAAAAGGAAAAAAAACCCACTTTTTCAAAAACAAATCAAAGCGCTTGCATCCCCCCCTTTTTCCTCCCTCCTTCCTTGCTTCTTTCCCCTCCCCCACCCCCCCCTCACCCCCCCCCCCCCCCCACCACCCCGGTTTTCTTTTCCTTGGGGAGGGCGGAAGGGCAGGAAAAAAGAAGAAAAAAAAGGGAAAAATCAATTTTATAAAACGGGGGGACAAAAAGGCAGCCTTTAATAAAAACTCGGGTAAAATGGGAAAAAAAACAGACCTGAGAAAAACAAAAAAAAAAAAAGTGACGACAGAGACCAAAACAAAGAAAAAAGAGGCACACTATATATAACAAAAAAAGGGATTTTAACCCTTTTGTTATCTTTTAAGTGATAAACAGAAAACAAAAAAACCAAAAAAAGAAAAAAAAAGGAAAGGGGGAAACACCCTTTTAATAAAAAAAAAGGATAGCCCCCCCTTCTTTCACTCGGGTTTTTAAATAGTTAATTCAAAAATAAAAAACATTAAAAAAAAAAACACCCTTTTGCACAAAATCTGAAAAACAAAAAAGAAAAAGGAAAAGAGAAGGCCCACACCTGTAACAAAGGCAAATACCCACCCCCCTTTCCCTTTTTTCCCCTCTTTCCCCCTTCCCTCCCTTTTTTTTTCCCCCCTTTTTTTTTCCCAAACCTTTTTTGGGACAAACGGCCAAAAAGCAAGGGGAAAAAAAGAATTATTTTAAAAAAAGCACAAAGCCAGCCCCTTTTTTTGGTTTTGGGGTTTGTAATTGCAAAAAAAACAGAAAAAAAATTTTTGTATGAAAAAGGACAAAGGGGTGGGTTTTCCCTTTTTTCGTATTGCTTCCCGTAAGTTGATTTAAAATTTTAATTAAATAATAAATAAAAAAAAATAATTTTAATACAAAAAAACAAAGAAAAAAGGGGAAAAATTGGTTTTTTTTGGCTGTACCCCCCTTTTTGTAGGGTTTAAATATTTGTATTAGAATGAGGGAAAATTAAAAAAAACAAATTTTTGATAAGGGAAAAAAAGGGACAAAAGGGGGGTTTTGGTTTTTGGGTGGCCCCCTGTTATTTTTTCCCTTTTCCTTTTAAATTTAATGAAAAAGGGATTGGGGTTAAAATATTTTTATATAAAAAATTTTAATTAAAAATACACTAATTTTTTGGGGTTTTTTTTTTTATTTGGGTTTGTAATGTAGTATGGGTATGTTGTTATGTTGTACATGGCCGGGGTTGGGGTTTTGGGGTTTTTTTTGGGTTGTCTTTGTTATTTGGTTCCTCGTTATATAAAAAATTTTTTTAATATATATATAAATATTTTAAAAAAAAAAAAAAAACAAAAAAATTTTTGGTTTGGGATTTTTTGGTTTTTTGTCTTTTTATTTGCGTCCCCCTTTAATGTATTAATTATGTATGTATTATGAAAGGGATGATGGATTTGTATGAGTATGTATGTATGTATGTTTTCGGGGCTTTTTTTGGGGTTTTGGGGTTTTTGTTTTTGGTTTTTTTTGTATGAATGAAAGGTTTTTTTTTTTTTTTTTTTTTTAAAATTTCTTTTATTTATTTAAAATATTTTAAGTATGTATTTTTTTTATGTATTTTTTAATTTTAAACTTTTGGGCCCCAGGGTTGGGGTTTGGGTTTTTTTTTGGTTGTCTTTGTTATTTGCGTTCCTTTTTATATTTATTAATATATAAATTGAAAAGGAAGTTTTTTTGGGGTTTTTTGGTTGTTTTTGTTTTGGGTTTTCGTATTCGATAATATGAGATTAGGGAAGGATGGATGGATGGATGAGAGTTATGTATGTATGAAGATGGATGATTATGTATGTATGAGTAAGTAAGGGAAAAAGGGTTTTTTTGGGTTTTTTTTTTTTTGTTTTGTTTTTTTGGTTTTCTCGAGGAGAAAGTCCTAGATTTTAAGTTAAAATGACACTGGGACGGGGGGGTTTGGGTTTTTGGGCTTTTTTTTTTTGCTTCCCAAAATTTTTTTTGGATAAAGGTTAAGAATTAGAAATGTTTTTTTTGGTTTTAAGGAACATACGGGAGGAAAAAAATTTTTTATAGGATGGTTTTGGAGGAGAGAGAAATGGAAAATTGGGATGAGCAAAAGATTTGTTTAGATTTTTGGAGATTCTCGGGCCACCCCTCAGCCCAGGTTGCGTTCCAAACCCAACTCCCCACGCGGAATTTCAAAAAGCCACCCGCACCCCCAGGTCCCCTGGGGCCCCCCCAAAATGGGGCTCAGAAAATTGGGGAGTCGAAAAAAACCACTAGGGGCCAAAAAAGTTTATCGGACGGGGACAAAGGGAACCAAAAAACTCCAGACGCAAAAACATTTGTAAGTGCAAAAAATCCCCGGCCTCCAAGCATATTTAAGCTTGAAAGGGAAGGGGGAAAAGGCGGGGGGGGGGGGGGGGGGTGGGGGAAAAGAGAACTCCCTGCAGCCCCTCAAAAAGTCTACCCCTTCCAAAGAACCCCCCACCCTGCACAACGAATTGAAAAGAACAAAAAGAAACGGGGAGAGAGCATTTAAAGAAACCTCCAACAGGTCCTCAGTGTTGCCCCCACGCCCTTGATGACCTAAAAAAGCCCATTGTACACTCCCTCGACCTCCCCCCCCACTATATAAAAGTCTTGAGGCAATAAGACAGACCACTCAGGAAAAGCCCCCGGGAATGGAGGGAATGGGGCAAGATTTCAAATTGCCCCCTGGGGCCCCTTGCACTTTCCACCCCCTCCTCACAGCTTTTGGGAAGAAGAATTCTGCCCAAAGATTTCAGGGATGCCACTGTCATCCCTTTTTAAGAAAAAGGGGTATAGGCTGACTGGGGAAAACCCGGGGGGATCCCCCTCCTTTCATTGCGGGAAAATTTTGGGCTCGGACCCTCTAAACCGTTTACGGGAACATTTCCAAAGGGAAACCTGCCGGAAACCAGTGTGGATTTCCCCCCCAAACCCGCAGCACTGTGGACATGATCTTCTCCGTCCGACAAGTGCAGAAAAAAATCCCTAACAAACAGGACTTGAATTTGGTCTTTGTTGACCCCCCAAAAGCCTTCGACACAGTGAACGGAAGGCCTCTAGATCACCCCTACCAAACTCGGACCCAAGACAATTCATCAACCTATACCCCATTTATGACAACATGACCGGGCGGGTTCCTCGGGTGGAAAATACAGAGCCTTTCAACATCAGTAAGGGTGTAAAAACGGGGGATCGTCTGGCCCCAGTTTTTTACTTCTTTTTAAACCGCGCCCCAAACCACGCTATAAGGACCTAGACCTTGGGGTTACCTCGAAAACGACTTGAGGCTCATGTTTGACCCCCGCCACTGAACCCCAGGACCAAGGTTTGGGAGAAGATCTCCTGGAAGCCTTTTTGTAGACTGGCTCTCAGGACAAAAAGAGCCCGACCTACAGCTTATCAAGATAAGTTGCAGAAGCCTTCGCCTTTTGGGCTCACTATCACCTGGGAAAAGACAGAGGTACATTTCAGCCACCCCTGCTTAAACCACCCCCCCCCCCCTCATTTCCATTGAGGCACCCACAAAAGATAGGGATGATTTCAGATACCTCGCATCCCATCGCAATGATAACACCCTGGATAAAGAGACAACGCTAACTGCAAGGCCCACAAGCTCTTGGTCGCCCCGAGCTCGTGTTTTGAACCACACAACACCCAGCTTTCCACAAAGCTAAAGGTGTCAGAGCCTGTCCCCCCACCTACCTTTAGGGATGCGAGACGGGAGGGTTACAAAAAGACACTGGAAGCAGCTGGAAAATTCCACATAAAAACCCTTCGGCAATTAGAACACCCACGGGCAAGACCGGGGATCCAAACCTCGGGGCCCTGGACAAGCTGGGATGACCAGCATCGAGGCCATGACCTGAAAAGCCCAGCTTCGAGGGGGTACGGTCCGGATGGACACCAAAGGTTGTAAGCAGCTATGTATGGCGAACTGACCGGGAAAGCGGAACCAGGGAACCACGCAAAAGATTAAAGGACTGCGTGAAGTCCCATCAAACACGCTGACACCCTCCCAAAACAGATGGAGCTGTATGCTAGGGACAACCAGGCTGGCGCGCCCAAACCATCTGGGGCCATACAACTTCGAGGAAAAGAGCGAGATGACGTGACTGCAGCCGAGCTAGGAAAAAAGGCGTCAACCCCCAAACCCCCTGCCCCCCCCGGAATTTTCCTTGCCCCCACTGCACCCGCTCCCCTACACGGATTGGCTTAAACCACCATCCCGTCCCCACTAAGACAAAACTCAACACATGAGGACAGTCATCATGGGTCGAGGACGCCCAAAGAGAGAGGAGAAAAGAGAGATGTATGGTGTATGTTGTAAAATTGTAGTACGAAAATTGGAGTTGTGTGTATTTTGATTATTTGTTTAAAAGTTTATGATGTATGTTTGTCTTGATGGCGATGATTTTGGGGGTTTGGATATTCAGGGGTTTTTATTTCAGTTCTCTTTCGTGTGGCACTCTGTGTCCAGTGTTTTGTCTCTGAAAAATGTGTGTGCATGTGTGTTTGTATGTGTGTGTGGTCCTCTCTTAACACACAACACACACACAACACACACACACAAACACAAAACCACACACCACCACACACACACACACCCCACACAACACACACAACAAAACACACACAACACACACACCAAATTATCATATAAAAATCTCGCCTTCCCAAAACCCTCGGGGCCCCCCCACCCCCCCCCCCCCCCAAAAAAAAAAATCCCGCCTATGGCAGCCCTACCCCCTTCAAAGGGCTGGTTCTAATTAAATGGGGGATAAATTGTTTTGCAAGGCCCGTCAGGGTTATTTAAATCATTGGAGTCACAGTGAAATGACCCGCCTTTTGTGGGATTGTGGGTTTTGGTTTTTTTTTGAAAAAATTCAGCAATTCCCCCCAAAATAATAATGCATAACAATTTAAAATCATTTTAAAAGTTTATAAGTCTTTTTTAGAGATTGTTTCACAGTTTTTTAAATAGTGACTATTTTTTTTTAAAAAATTTCAAAATATTCACAGAACCCCGAAAAAAAAATTTTGAAAATGAGGGCTGTGTTATTAAATGCCTTTAACTGTTCATCAACTATCCCCCTTGAAGCAATGTATATTTTTTTACCCAAAATAAAGTTTCCTAAAGCGGGGTGAACCCTCTGATTCACTTTTTTGTACAACAGTCTTTTTTTTAAAGAAACAAACACTGCAAGCCTGAAGTCCCAAAATTCACTTGTCACTGTCAAACAAAATTAGGCAACAGACAAAACTAGGCAAGTTTTTTGGGCAAGGAAAAGCAACTATCACTTTGGTTTTTAAAAAAAAAAAACGTAATTTGCGGGGGCTTAACTTCGACACGTCCAGTGAAGGAGAGAAAAGGGGTAATTACAACCTCAATGATTAAAGACAGTCTCAATATTTCAAAAACATAGGGGGAATGTCAATTAAGGCCTTTGGGTTTTTTTCTATTTAATATTAAGAATGAAAGCTTTTTTAAACCTGATCAAAACTTGTCTGCCCCGCATTTCCCCTTAATGGTAAATTTCCTTTGATTTTTTTTCTTTTTGTTTCAGTGCACACGCCCCATATGGAAATGATGACGCATTCGGCGGAGGCTAAAGATCAGTGGGGGTGACGCTCGTCCGTGGTTGTCACATGACCCGTTTGAGCAGACTGTACTTTCCCTTTTACACAAAAACCCTGTTGAACTTCTACTCTTTTTCCCTTTGTGGCAATTATTATGGGATTCAATCGAAAAGTCTTTTTTTTCTGCCCGGGATATACGTGCTATACAAAAATTTTTTCTCTGGAGTAGGTATGCACATTTCAAAGAAATATATCTTTGTTCAGGGACAATTTTTGCACCCTTACTACAGGTGCATATTTTTAAAAACCTAATTTATAGTTCAGCTTTTTGCTGGGAAAGCTCAACTCTGGGAATCGTATTTAAAACCTACCACTGGTAAATTTTACTTATGAATAAAAAAACAAACAAACATCCCTACACTGGTAGTTCCCTTTTCTCTATAAGCCAAGTATATACAGCCTGCTACTGGGAAGTTTTTTCTGTGAGTCACAGTATACATCTTTCAGGGAAATCTTTTTCTCGTCACCCCAAATGCACTCTATTTCTTTAAAAACTTTCACGTCAGTCATTTATACACCCTTATGGTAAACTTTACACTGTCAGTATTTTATACACCCTACAGGTAAACCTTTACACTGTCATCATTGTATACACCCTACTCTGGTAAAACCCTTTACACGTCAGCCACAACATACACTCTACTTTTGTAAAACTTCACTTCACACAGATACACCCCACTACTGGTAAAAACCCTTTTCACTGTCAGTCAAAATGTGCACCCGCTACTGGAAATCTTTAATCTGTCACCACCAGCCTCTATTTCTTGTAAATCTTTTTACTGTCATCATTGTTATACACCCTACACTGGTAAATCTTTACACTGTCGTCATTTTATACAACCCCATAGGGAACCTTTACAAATGTCACATTTAAAAACACCCCACTACTGGTAAACCTTTACACTGTCAGCCCCCAACATCACTCTATTCTTGTAAATCTTTAAAACTGTCAGTCACAGTATTACACCCCACTACTGGGAAAACCTTTTCACTGTCAGTCACATATAACCCTACTCTACTAGTACTGGGGAAAACTGTTTCTTTGCGAGTCAAAATGTACACACTCTTCGGGAAAACCCTTACTCGTGAAACACAGTATACCTTAAAACTTAAAAAGAAAAAACAGCGCAGAAAGGATGAAGTCACTGGATGGTTTGCTGTGAAAAGCAGACACTTGGTGACACCCCAAAAGAGGGGGGGCATAATCATTGCCACACCGTTTTATGCTCAGTATAAATCACATTAGATGAGTTGTTTCTTGGGGGGGTTTTTTTGGGGAAAAAACTGAGGAATGGATGACTGACTTTTTGATGTTGATGGAAAATATTCTAAATGGTTACTTGGAAAGGTGACGCAAAACAAGGCCACTGTGGAGTTCATCAAAATAGTTCAACAAATAATATTTTCAATGACTTTTCCTCGGGATAATTAGCAAAAAAAGGAATTACTAATTTCCGTAGTTCTTTTAGATTCAGAAGTATTTTTGTTTTTTTGTTTTTGGGAAAAAAAAATTTGGGATTTGCAATAAAGAGAAAATACCATTTGTTCTTAAAATATTTTCGGCGTGCGTGCGCGGCGCGCGCCGTGTGTGTGGGTGTGTGTGTGTTGTGTGTGTGTGTGGTGTGTGGGTGTGTGGGTTTTTGAAAGTGTAATTGATATAAAACAAAAAAAAGAAAGCAAGAATTCACCAAACATTTCTTAGTATTTTCCCGAACAAAAATTTTCCCCTAAAGAAAATACGTCAATGAAATAATAGAGATTTTGCGCGCGCTGTTGCTTAGGTGTCAAAATGAGGGTTTTGATTTCTGCTTTACAAGATTCAGCGCATATAAATTCCAAATTTTTAAAATTTTTTTTTATTATTTAATGTATGGGAAATTTTTATAGCGCGAATCTTGTAAAACAACAAATCAAAGTGCTCAATGACTTAAAAAAAATTATGCGGTTGATGGGGATTTTAAAATTTTTTGTCATTTTCTCCCGGCACACAATGGGCCACTCTTTCGAACAGCGGAAAAAGATTTAACGTGTGCGCAAGTGTTCGCAGCGTTTTGCACACGGGACCTCGGGTAAGTCCATCCAAGGGGACTTTGGGGGCATCAGTTCGATTTTTTTGTCAAAATGGGAAGAAAGGGCGAGGCTGGGGAACGAACCCAGAACCTCACGGGTTTTTTGTTGGCAGGCAAAGTCTTAAACCCTCCCTTTTTCCAAAATAATTTCCCAATTCCCAAATAAAGGAAAAAGAGAGAGCGGAGTAAAAGAGAGCGAGAAGAGAAGAAGGATTTTAAATAGGAGTAATAGTAGTAGTAGTGTAGGAGTAGGGGAGGGTAGAATAGTTTTGTTTTGTTGTTCCATTGGGCTTCCCAGCCCAAAACCCCAAAAAAATCACCCCCGAATAAACTTGCTCACCTTCTGGGAATCAGCTGAAGCCCCTGGGGCACACTGGTGAGATTTTGCGGTATGGGATTTTTTCCAAAAAGCTTCAACGTAGGCGCTTATTCCGATTTCAAGCACTTTTTTTTTTTCTTAAATGAAAAGTTTAAAAGCGTGCCGGGGGAGAAAAAGATATAATAATAGTAAAAGGAACTTATAAGCGTATATCTTCAAAGACAAATCAAAGCCATGCATTTAAACCCAATTTACACAGTTATTAACCAATACAAATAATCAATAGTTTACACAAACAGAAAACAAAAAGGAATCCAGACCAAAAATTTTTGAAATAAAATTGCAATAATCAAATGTTTTCAAAAGCAAGCGCGCGCGCGCGCGCACACACACACCACAACACACACACACACACACACACACACACCACACACACACACACCACAACACACAACACCCCACACACAGGTCTATACTTTGCGGGTTTATAGGACAGGGTTAGTGAAGGTGGGAAGTTCGAATGAAACCAAGAAGGGGAAATCTAGGTTTTAAATAAATATGTCTTGAGGCTTCGAAAAAGGGGGGAAACTCATTCCCCTCGATGGGCCCCAAATAGAGAAAGAGCGGCGGCCCCATTTGGTTTTTGTTGCTTTGGGTTTTTGTTTTTATTTTTTGTTGTCTTTCACCATCTTAACACCCTGGTATCCCCCAGAACTTGCACCGACTCATCTCCCACCCCGGGAAAATTTTTGTGAGATTGAAATCACACATTTAAAAAAAATTTGGGGGGTGACTCTTTTTAAAGACCCTTTCCCAATAAACAATCATACTCAATTTAAAAGGGTTGGTGTTTTTTGGTTTTTTTTACTTTAAGAGAAATTCAGTCGTTAATAAGCTAAAAAGGTTGTTGTGATGAAGACAATCTCAAAAAAACGTTTTAAAACGTTTTAACCAGGGGGGGGGGGTGGGGGATATGGTTAAGGGAAACCCCCCCATTTGAATGAGAATTTTTTTTTAAACTTATAGGGGGGTTTTTTATGTTATAGAAAAATAAAAAAAGTGAAACCAAAATAAAATTTTTTTAAATTTAAATGGGGTTTATTAAAATTAATAAAATTAAAAAATTAAATTTAAATAAAATAAAAATGAAAGTAAGAAATAGGAAAAAAAATAAAAAAAAAAAAAAAAAAAAAGAGAGAATAAATTTAAAAACCAAAAAAAAAAATAAAAAAACATATCTTAAAAGGGAAAAAAAAAAAAAGAAATAAGAATAAATAAAAAAAAAAAAAAATGATAAAAAAAATGAAGAAAAAAAAAAAAAAAAAAAAAAGTGAAAGAAAAAAAATAAAAAAAAATAATAAAAAATAAAAAATTAAAGAAAAAGAAAAGAAAAGCAAAATTTAAAAAAAAAAAAAAAAAATTTTCAAAAAAAAAAGATACAAATATCTTAAACCCCCCCCCCCCCCCCTCCCCCCGAAAAAAATTTACCCGGGGGGCCAATCTCGTAGAGAGGTTTTCTCTAGTTAACCACAGGCCACCCCCCCCCCCCCAAAAGCCCAGAGCATCCCGGGCCCGTGTGCCCAAACGCAATGAGAACCCTTGCACACAGGTAAATCCTGTTTGCTTTTCGGAAAATGGGGCATGGGCGGTGGAACGGATGACGAATTACAAAATTGCAAAAACAAGGGGAAGGAAAAAAAACAAAGAAGAGCCTTATTGAAATAAAAAAAAAAACCCAAAAAATAAAAAAAAACACAAACCAGGATAAAAAGAACAAAAGGTTAATTTGAAATAGAAAAAAAGAACCCAAAAAAAATGAGAAAAGGGAAGAAAAAGAAATTTCAAAAAGAAAGCAAAGAAAAGAAGGGAAAAAAAAGTGCGAAGAAGAAAAAGAAAGGAAGAAGATGAAAAAACAAGAAATTTAACGAAAAGAAGAAAAGGAAGAAAAAAGGTTTTCCCCAAAAAAAAAGTCAAAAAAAACAAAAAAAAACCCCCAAAAAAAAAAATGCGAAAAGAAGGAAAAGAAAAAAGGGGGAACCAAATGAAGAAGCAAAAAAAGAATGGGGAAAAGGAAAAAGAAGAAATGCGAAGAAGAAAGAGAAGTGCGAAAAAAAAGAAAATCGAGGAAGAAGGGAAAAATCGAAAAAAAGAAAAAAATAAAAAAAAAAAAATTTGCGAAGAAGAAAAGAAGGAAGAAGAAAATGCGAAGAAAAGAATGCGAAAAGAAAATTGGGGGGAAGAAGAAAATGCGAAGAAAAGAAGAAAAAAAAATTCAGGCTTTGAAAAGTTTTTTTTGGGAAAGAAAAAACCAAAAAAGGGATTGCGAAAAAGTAAATGCGAAAAGGTGAAAGCGAAAAAGTTGCGAAAAAAAATCCCCCAAAAAAAAAAAAAAAAAAAACCAAGAGAATCGGAGCCAAAAAAGAAAGGGTGTAAAGAAAAAAAGGCAAAGAAGAAAAATAGGGGAGATTTTCGGGAAAGGAAGAAATCAAATGAAGTTTTCAAGAAAGATGGAAAAAAAGAGGGGGAAAAAAAGTTCCATTTTTGGGTTTTTTTTGGAGGGGTTTGGGGGGAAATTTTGGTGGGGGTAGTGGGGGGAAAACCCCTTCTTATCGTTCTTAAACCCAAAAAATTTAAAATAAAAGTGGGACAATTCTTTTTGCATGAAAAAAAAATCTAAAAATAAAATTCCCTTCTTTATTAAATATTAATTTACAAATTCCAACCTAAAAAAAAATGTTCCCCAAAAAAATAAAGGGGGGGAAAAAACCAAAATTTAAAAAGGCCCCCAACTGCACCCGGGGGAAAAATTTGGGAGTTAAAAAATTTCTGCTTCATAAAATTTCATGAGGTAAAGAAGGGGTGTGGGAAAAAAAATCGCGAAGAAATCCTGTGCTTTGTGGGGGGATTGTGGGGGGGGAAGGTGAAAATTTTCAAAAAGCAATAAACGGGGAGTTAAAAAGGGAAAATAATCAATTCCCCTTTCTGAAAAAAAGAATAAAAAAAAAAATAAATAAAAACTTTTAAAATATTAAAACAAATGGTTCCTTACAAATAAAACCCTTTTTTCCCTTTAATAATTCATGCATTTTGTTTGCTTTTTTTAATTTTAACATTTTTCCCCGAGAACAACTTTTACTCAGATTTTCCCTTTGGTGAAAATTCGGGCCCCCCAGGGGAACCACCCAAACACCCCGAACCCTTCCCCAAAAAAACCACCCCCAACAAAAAACAAACCCAACACACACAAAAAAACAAAGCTTTTTTCGTAAGATAGGCCCTTTTTAACAATGGACAAAAATTTCCAAAAGCATACAAACCAAATGGAGTTTAAAAAAGCACATGTGCTTTTAATTTTTCCTCGTATGAAAAAAATAAAAAAAAGGAAAAAAATTTTTAAAATCACCAAAACCCACAAACACACCACCAAACAAAACACACACACACACACACACACACACACACGCACACACCACACACACACACACACACACTCTCTCTCTCTCTCTCTCTCTCTCTCTCTCTCCCTCTCTCTAAGGTGCTGTTGCTGCTTCTACTTCTACTATTACTGATGATGACGATGATTATGATGATGATGATGATGATGATGATGATGATGATCGGTATTTCCAAAAAGCTACAGATAAGCCTTCACACACCCTGTTTCATGCGAATCTCGCTACGAACAAAGACTAAAACACACCATCCAAACTAGGATTTCAGAAAGGAAAAGTATAACCAAGCAGTATCCAAGATCAACAACTACACGACATTCTGATTTCAAAGCTACAAGCTAGAGCAATAGGCCTGCTGCTATGGCCGGTGGTGCGGATGACACTAACATACCCAGCATGCATCATGCACGCCAGAAAATCTCTAAAAGCAAACGCCAGGTCAGTGCAATGCACACTTGCATGGGGCGACCCAGACCAGGACAATATCCTGACACCCCGGTTGGAATTATTCAGCAAAGAAGGAACAACGAAAGACAGAGATGAAAAGATGAAGAGAAGGAATGGATGGATAACGGATACACTCCACCTGTAGTTTCCAGGTGAAGCAGTATCTTCTATTGAGTGCAGTCACACACATTTTTCTGCTGATTTTTTTAAAACGGATTTTTAAAAGGATGAAAAAAATGCACTGTGTACATGTTTTGGGATTGAGGAAATAGAGCAATACCAGGTAGTCATGATAAAGCTGGGGATGACTTTCAAAATAATGAGGATTGCTTGTGTTCCTAAGGTGTTGACCCCCGCGTGTATATTGTGGTTAGGAAACTAGCAGACGACAAAGGACTGAGGAGGTACAGTAGTTGCTGACAAAATTTTTAAACATCCAAACTTGTTCAAAATCACATGAGTTTTGAGTTAGAGGAGAGGTTAGTTTCTCAAAAAAGTATTGTTGTTTTTTCTGTGGGTGCCTAAGTAAGTGCTGTATAAATGCAAGAGTGATGAAGGAAAAGAGAAGGAAAAGAAGCAAAACTTAAGGGTCGTATGAAGCTAAAGAGAGACACCGTCAACTAGTGAACGACTGTAACTCTGTTAACATTTACAATTTCTGCAATGTCCTTACCTAGAATAGGATCATCGTTTATTCCATCCCTTATTTTTCTTATACTCACCTCCTGCTTACGCATTTTCTTTTTTTGTTTTGTTTTGATTTTGGTTAGTTTATTTCTTTTTCTTTGGACTTTCCTTCAATCACTTTAATTCATCAAATCTAATATCAATCCTTTGAACAGACTTGAAACACACAACAACAATAATTGATAGATTTATTGACCGAAAAACACATTAGAAAATGGCAAACCAACAACAAAGAAAAATAAAGCTCCCCCCCCCCCCGCCCCCCACCCCACGCCACGCCCATAAAGAAAAGAAAAGAAAAGAAAAAACGGAAGCGTAAAAAAAAGAAAAATAAAGGAGTAGCCGTAAAACCAAACACAATCTAAGCAATCTCAAATCAAAATCCATCCTTTGAAGTCGGAGTTTGGCTGCCTATGTGGTGAAATACTTAAAACAGCCATACATACGCAAACTTGTCACTTAAATTAGTACTTAACAGTCTCACATTAATTCCCAGGTAGGATGAGTGAGACAAGAGTGCATATTCTGGGTGACCCCTCAGAACGCCCAACAAAACAACAACAACAACAACAAAAATCCAATGATAACGTTCATAGCTCCGCCGACCACAGAGGCCACATAATAATAATAATAATAATAATGTATGGAATTTATATAGCGCTGAATCTTGTAAAGCAACAAATCAAAGCGCTCAATCAGGGATTTCACATGGTCAAGACTCAAAGAGTTGATGTTGTCGTCAACAGTATCCTTCACCTCCTAAGCGTGTTCGCGAGTGGTGTGTGTGTGTGTGTGTGTGTGTGTGTGTGTGTGTGTGTGGTGTGTGTGTGTGTGTGTGTGTGTGTGTGTGTGCGTGCGTGCGTGCGTAGGTGCGTGCGCGCGCAGAATTTGAAATATGTTGTTCATTATGTTTAAGGAGAGTTGCATGCGTGTAAATGATTTGAGTGGCAAGCGCTTCGATTCGCTTTTTTTTTTTTTTACAAGATTCAGCGCTATATAAATTCCATATTATTATTTTTATTTTTTTATTTTTTATTTTTATATTATTATATTACTGTTTATATTATTTATTATTATTATTATTATTATTATTATTATTATTTATTATTATTATTATATTATTTATTATTATATTATTATTATTATTATTATTATTATTATTATTATTATTATCGTCGTCGTGTTGTTGTTGTGTTGTCGTTGTTGTTGTTGTTGTTGTACGTTCCCCAGCTTAACACCTTGGAGACTCATCCAAAATATCACTCTGACTCACTCACCCCACCTGGGAATCACTGTGAGACTGTTCAGTTACACACGGATAAGAAATTTGGCATGTATAACTGTTAACGAGTACCCCGCTTGTTGTTGCTCTGTTGCGCGTGTGGTATATGTGTGAACATACCTATTCAAACCTAAGATTTCCCTCTTGTTTCATCTCATATCTGTCCCTGCCCTTAAAAGCCAAATTCCATCACCCTGCTGAAATGTTCGACCTGTGTGTGTGTGTGTGTGTGTGTGTGTGTGTGTGTAGTGTGTGTGTGTGTGTGTGTGTGTGTGTGTGCATATGTGTGTACATTGAATTTGTTAGAATATTGTTAAATATGTTGGTTGCTTGTGTAGGAGCGGATTGAATGGAAGCGCTCTGATTTGTAATTGCAAGATATAGCGCTCTATAAATTCTATATTATTATTATTATTATTTGCTTTTAAAACGTTTAAACCAAGTACCCGGCCATACAGGCTGCAGTACTCCAACTTCAGAAGATTTTTGTTTCTCCTTTAAAGGAGCGTTGTCGCTTGATATGCTTAGAGTTCGTCATAGATTTTATTAAAAAAATCAATCTGAAACATAACATTTCATTTCATTAAAAAGCGTAACAATGTTTCAATGTAGGCGTGAAATTTTTAGCTGAACATCATGACTGACAAAAGCTTTGTAGCCCTGAATTAGAAGAAGACTCAAAGAAAAATCAACGACTTTCATCCAGTAAACCTCTATATACCAAAAGCCTTACTCATCACAGCCACAGAAGTGTATGGAAAACCAAAGCTGAGGTTATCACAAGGCCAGAATAACCAAGGCCACCAAATAATAAACAATTACTCAGTTATTGCATGATAATCAACAATGTTGACAATGACGTAATGATGCTGCTATGGAAGTACGTGTGCTTTGGAAATACTTGACAGAGCTATGCTCTACACTTAAAATCGTAATATATCCCAGCATCAACAGGCCAGGGCCCGAGGTCTACAAACACTTGCAGTGATATTGAGGTAATTTGAGCAATACTAAAGATCTCATCCCTAAACTGAATGAATCTCCAATGTGTGGCCCCAGTCTTCCCACTGAGCCTATAGTAAGCTCACTCTGGGTAGAAGCTGTGTGGATTTGGAACTCAGGACTTTGCAGTCAATACGCAGTACACTTACCAATGCGCTATGGCGGCTGATTGCCTGTGTAAGCTACATGATGATGTATCACTACATGCCTGCAATCTGTAATATCTGCACGTGCAGTTCACTATGGCAACCAAAATGCTGTTTCTGACCTTGACCATGGTGCTGTTGACCTTGATGGCGAGTGTGGCTGGTGTTGGTTGGTGTGGGTTTGACAAAGAGGATCGCTGCGTAAATGTGTCTGGAAACAAATACTGCAAATGGCCCCCATCCTACTGTGCAACAAGGATAGTGGATGGCGCCAGGCTGTGTGCCTGTAACCGAAAATACCCGTAAGTATAGGCTGTTCCTGTTGGATAGGGTGGGGAAGGGGTGTAGGGGGGTGTTCTGATAGTGTTGAGGTGGTGGTAATAGAAGTGTTGTCAATTTGTTGTTGTTGTCACTTTGTTGTTGTTGTTGTTGTTGTTTAGCTGCCTCATCTTCTGTGATGATCCTGTCCTGATGTTCTCACTTTGTTCATTTCAATCACTTCATCCCAGCTATACCCAAATTTGTTATGTTGCATCCTTGGTGTTAGAGTTCACAGGGCTAGGGGGCCTATCAATGTCAAGTTGCCATTGGGCCACTTGCCAAAGGGGCCATGCACTGCGGCTGAGTTACTTTGGTGGTGTTCAGTGGTGTTCAGATGTGCCACATATGTCATTTTACCCCACTTTTAGCTATTCTCAACAGCTCAATTCATTTCAATTCAATTCAAAAACGTTATTATCACAGAGACAGAGAAACTCCGGAGGGTCACGAGCCAAACATAAAAACAACAAACATGTAAACATTATATAAAACACACACCATCTGATAAAAATCACCTACAAATCAGCAATACACCAGCCACTCATAAACTCAGCCAAGTAAAATCCCTAATACTCATGTGTGCTCCAGTAAACCCATGCACTTGCGCACACACACACACACACACACACACACACACACACACACAAACACACACACACACACACACACACACAAAAAGGAAACATTCGCCATGGGCGCACACATAAGCCAAAAATTGTTGAAAATGTTGTATAAGACAAATATAAAATTAAATAATACTCTTTTCTTTAAATATTGAACACAGTCTTAAAAAAAATATAACATGTTGTATAGACAAATATAATTTAAATCAATACCTGTTTATTAAGAAGAAACGTTAAAATGATAACCCGCACACATTTGTTTTTTCTAAATCAAACACACACACACACAACCAAACACACACAAACCACAACACCACACACACACACGCACACACGCACGCACCACGCACGCCACAAACACACACAAAACCCACACCATATATATTAATATAAATATAATATATATATATAATATATAATATTACTAAAAAACATTATTTAAGTCCCTAGAGAACAAATACCTTGGTACAGGGAAAAGTCCGTACACTCCCCGTGCGGAAAACAAAGAACAGAGTATGAGCTTACCCGCTATAAAGGGGGGACATTATTGGACTAGGAAAATGAGATGGACGGGATTTGGGAGACATTGACTGAAAAGGCAAAAAGACGGAACATGGCCAAGAGAAACCACAACGGGAGTGGCTTATTGTCAAAAAGGAATAGTGGGTGATTACAGCTGTACACCAGTTTCCACGGGATTATCCCCCGGGTTTGGGCCCCAGCCAAGACCACACATCAACAAATCTATGCCAATCATCTGACCATGCGATGAAGAAGTAAAAAATTTACGAAGATTTTTGAAGTGACCTTTTATAAAAATCCCCAAGAAGGAATCACATATCAAGGGGGATTTTAACGCCAAGTAGGCCCTGCTCTTAAAAAACCCAAGGGGCCGGGAACATTTGGTCATTTTTGGAACTGGGGAGACCAACGACAGGGGACTTCTGTGGTTTTTTCCTGCACCCAAAATTTCCCAAACCCAATCCCCCTTTTCCCCAAAAACAGTCAAGGAGGAAAACCTGGCATGCCCAAAGCAAGATCCAAATAAAAATAGATTTTATCTTAACACCACACGCTTCAAATCCAGCATCAACAGGCAAACAAGAAACCCACCCGGATACATAGGCAGCGACCACGACCCTTTTCTGTGGTTTTTCAAAATAAGTGAAAAAAAACAAACAGCCTGCAAACCCCGGTACAAATTTACGTGGACAAACGAAAGATCAAGATTCGAGGAGACTTCCAAAATTAAAACTTTGGGGGACGTTTTGCGTATTAACCCCCCTGGCAAAGACACAAGACCTCACCAACAAAATTTAAAGAGGCAGTCCGAAAACAGCAGAGGGGGTACTCGGTCGCAAGGAATTTAAAAACCAGCCCTGGCTACCATGCATCTTGGACCTCTGCGTACAAGAAAAAGCCTGAAACCAAACCCGGTCTTTCCCAAACCCAAAAAAATACCGGAGGCCACAATTCGTGAAGAATCAATGTAAAGGCCAGAGAGAATGGATCGGAATCAAGTGATGAGATCGAAAAAAAGCATGAAAGTGGGCAACAGTAAAAAGGCATCGACACCCTGAAAAACTCACAAAACCACTTCAAACCAAATCATCAGCATTGAAGACAGCCCCGGAAACCTCCTCACAAAAAGCTCAGCGCATTGAAAGGGGCGAAATTGTCAAAATGTCAACTACCCTATACAACCTGACAAGACAAAATTTGAAAGAAAGCAGCAACAAAAGACCCCCGCCATTTCCCTTTTAAACTGGGAAAAGAAGGGGAAAGAGCCATCCGCAGCTTACCAGTGGGAAAGCCCCCAGGAGCGACAATTACCAGAGACCTCTCAAGCTGGGGAAACAGTCTCACAAGTTACAGCATCTGCAGAAGTTTTGGGGAGACAAAAAAGGGGTCACAGAATGAACACAATAAATCATCAACCCCTGCCCAAAAAGGGGGAAATTTTTACGCCCAATCCCAAAAACTAAGAACAATCAGCTCATCAGCCATCCCGCAAGATCAGCTAAAAGTTTTTTTGAATGAAAAAGAAGGGGGCAAAAGAAATTTTGCAGGGGAACAAGGGGGTTTCAGGGCAGGAATCACAACGAACAGTTTTTAACTGCCCACCTGAGGGAAAAAAACATCTTCAACACAAAGACCTTTTTCCACAACCATCGACTTCAAGGGGCTTTCGACAAGTAGGGCACGAAGGCCTGGGGCAGGTCTCAAATTTTTGGCTTGAAAAAGGATAGGCAAACCATTCAAGCCATACAACACCGCAACGTGCAGTCCTTCTAACAATCAGGTGGGAGACTACTTCAAAACCACATTTGGGCCCGAAAAGGATCCCTGTTATCTCCTCCTGTTTAATCTGTTTTTGGGGAAAAAATTAGAAGGACCCTCCCTGATTCCACTCTACCATCTCCTTGGGGGCAGCCCCCCAACAACTTTCGGTTTTGCCGATGAATTTACCTATGGCGGAAGTAACACAGGCTGCAAGATCTTACGACCGACTTGGAACGAGCTGGAGCATAAGGGATGGAGGGACCCGGGGAAAAGAAAAAAACTTGTGAACAGCACGAGCAAACCCCCTGCTAAAATTACATGAACGCCCGCAAATGGGGGAAAGGGAGACGCTTTTAAAAACTTGGCGCTACACTCACAAAAAACGGGCACGACGACAGAAATCAAAGTCAAAAAACATGGCAACATCTTTCCCTGACAAAACCACCACCATATGGAAAAGTAAAGAACATTTCCCAATCAAATAAAGCTCTACAAAGCCCTATTCAACTCCGCTGTACGGAAGTGAAACCTGGACATTGATGCTGAAACAGCAAAACGAATCCCGTCATTCGAAAAAAACCATAGAAAACTACTGGGCATACCTGGAGAGAACGAAAACCAAAGAATTTGTCAAGAGCAAATAAAACGGCTGGAAGGTCCCCAGGAACCCCCCTTTTCCCCACAAAAGAAGAAAAAACTGACATGGGTTCGGCCCCGCCCCGCCACAAAAATTCTCCCAAAACAGGAGCAGGGGGGGGGGGGGGGGGGGGGGGAAACTCGAAGGTGCAGAAAAAGGGGAAGACAGAAAAAGTCTGGATGGACAACATCAGAGAATGGGGCCGGATAATGACCGGCCTACGGGCCCGAGCCGAGGATCGAATGGATGGGGAGGCTTTCCCCGGCATGTCTTTTGTGTCTCCCCCACGCCGCCAAGGCCGGGGCTGATTATATATTATATAATAATAATTATATTATTCTATTTTTAAAATATATATATTAAAAATATTATATATATTTTATATAATATTTATAATGTTTATATTTACCTCTCTTGACTGAGTGGTGTCGGTTTTGCGTGCTGTGGTGCTTGTTCTCAGTTTAACATGGGCAGGACACCACCTTCTAAGCCCCTTGTAGATGACTGTAACAGCTCAGTCACAAAGCCAGACTGAGTGAGACACCCATCCAGGGTGATGACCACAACATCATCCCTCCAATGACAATCTGTCATAATCATTCAACCTCAAAAGCTTTGATATACATCCACACCAGGCAGAGAAGTGTATTGGAAACCAAAACTGAGGTCGCCATGAGATCAGAACAGCTGGGGCCACTGAATCAGAGGCAGGTTCTTTTTACTGCATGATGATGAATGCAGATGAGAATGATGCAATTATGTTGCCATGGACGTGCATGTGCTTTGAGACTACTTGACGAGGCTGTACTCTACTTTTGTTGTATCACCTTGGCCTGAGAGATACAGACACCTGCAATGTTGGTCAGGTGATTTGAGCAACACTCTCAGACTTGCATCAGTAAAATGGATAAACATCAACTCTCTGATCCCAATCTTCCCAAGGATTCCACTACAGACTCAGTCTGAGAAGAAGTCATTCGAAGTGTCTGGAAGATTCCTCTGACTCTTATGGGACTCACAATCACAACATTACAGCCTATAACCCGAGGTGCTAGCCAATGTGCCATGGTAGCTGTTTTGATTTTGTTGTTTGTATGTATATATGTATGTATGTATGTATGTATGTATGTATGTATGTATGTATGTATGTATGGTATGTATGTATGTATGTATGTATGTATGTATGCATGTATGGTTGTATGTATGTATGTATGTATGTATGTATGTATGTATGCATGTATGGTTGTATGTATGTATGTATGTATGTATGTATGTATGTATGTATGTATGTATGTATGTATGTATGTATGTATGTATGTATGTATGTATGTATGTATGTATGTATGTATGTATGCATGTATGTATGCATGTTTGTTTGTATGTATGTATGTATGCATGTATGTATGTATGTATGTATGTA
The DNA here is from genome assembly GCA_028751875.1 of Rapana venosa. Classification (NCBI taxonomy): domain Eukaryota; kingdom Metazoa; phylum Mollusca; class Gastropoda; order Neogastropoda; family Muricidae; genus Rapana; species Rapana venosa. Next base: position 1,001,296 of record CM054160.1, on the reverse strand, counting down.
TGTATGTATGTATGTATGTATGTATGTATGTATGTATGTATGTATGTATGTATGTATGTATATATGTATGTATGTATGTATGCATGCATGCATGTATGTATGCATGTATGTATGTATGTATGTATGTATGTATGTATGCATGTATGTATGTATGCATGCATGTATGCATGTTTGTATGTATGATGTATGTATGGATGGATGAAGGGATGCATGATGCATGTATTTGTAGGGTGGAGGGAGGAGATTGATGGGCTGTATGTATTAGTCGAAATTTATGTAGGAGGGATGGAGACAAAAAACCCGGGAAAAGCCCACCCCTCTCCAGACAGATGTTTCTGCTAATTAGTTTATTTTTTCCGAAACCCACTGAACCCTGATATAATTTACATGACTTTAACTTAATTCCCTTTTTTAATCCTAAAAAACCCTGGGGAATCAAAAAATTTAGCAGGGGCTGTGCCTTAATTGCCCCTGGCAAAACGTAACAATCCCCCCCCTTTAATTTCCCCCAGATGCTGCGGGCGAGATTTGAACCACAACTTCAGGACCTCGGGGATGAATCAATCTCTCTCTACTTTTTTCAACATTGGTTTTTCCCTGCTGTTAAACTTTTTTGTTTGTTTGTCTGTTTTTTTGTGTGAAGAAAATGCGGGGGAAAACAAATCTCTCTACATTACCTTACCGACTCAAAGGGACCCGTGAAACCTGCCCCGGGTGCGAACCCTTTCATCATTTCGAAAGGGGATCAAGATGTAAAATCTCATGGACCAATACAGAGTGCTCTTCCCCTCATGTCATCCAGATTCCTTGCTCAGTTAACCAATCAACCTGCAGGAAAGCGGGTCATGTGCTTGATGGTCCTTCCGCCAATCAGCTTGGTCATAGAGGTCACGTGCTCACTGTCCCCGCCTTAGTGCTCAGCTCTTCTTTAGCCTCCATTTGCAAAACTTTTGTGAGTGCAAAGTAGCACAAAAAACCCCACAAATAGTAGTAGTAGTAGTATCATTATCATTATTATTATTACTAGTAGTGGTAGTAGTAGTAGTTTCAAATTTTTTTCTGGGTGTGTTGCATTAATTTTGGGGGTGAGACAGGAAAAACTGAAAAGTAAAAAATGTTTGCATAAAAGAAAAAAGCCCAAAGCTTCCGTCAAAGTTTGGCTGGCGTTTTTAATTTTTAGCATAAAAAACAGGGGGAAAACTAGACAAAATTATCACAAACGCGCACACGCCACAGTGCCTTTCTGCTGTGTGTGGTGTGTGTGTGTGTGTTTTGTGAAGCCTGTGACCAGGTATGGATATTTGCATCTTTGTGAATTAGGGTGGGGGTGTGTTTTTTTTTTCTGTCATATTTCTTTGACCCAGGGGGCCCATAAACCGGAGCTTATCCGGTTTTTAGTTTTTAAGCGAACTGATGTTTTTCCCACCCCCCCCTGTGACGGCCCCTATCGTGCCAGAACTTCCCCCGATGGTCCCATTGTACCCTGGGGGAGTGGGAAAAATGGAGTAAGTATTTTTTCCCAAAGGGACACAAACCGAGCCGAGCGGGGACGAACCCGCGACCTCGGGATCAGAGTTGACCGCCAAACTACTCGACCAGGGTGCCTCCTTCTAGTCATAACTCTTTATTTTTTTCATGTCATTATTTTTAAAAAAATTTTTTGGGGGTTATTTTTTTCAATGTAGTCAATGAAATAAATTTGACGCAAAACATTTTAGTTTTCCCCTGAATAGGTTTTGCCTGTTCCTAAAGATTAAAAAAGGTTTTTGGGGATTTCTCTCCCCTATTGTCTGTCTATGTCTCCTCCTGTCTGTCTCCTTATTTTTTATCTTTGTCTCTCTCTGTTCTATGGTGTTGTGTCTTCTCTCTCTTGATTTTTGTTAATTTGATTCACCATTCTGAATGAGGGCCGTATAAAAAAAAATCACAAAAGAATTTATTCTTTTCCTCAAAAAATCTTTTTCTTTCAAAAAAGTGCCCCATTAATTCATTCTCTATCTGCTTCTTTGATCTTTATGTCCTGTATGTCTGCTCTCATGCCTGTCTGTCTGCTGCCCTGTCTGTTATTTTTGTCTCTGTGTGTCTGTCTCTACACAACCCCTTCTTCCCCATCAAAAAAGCCACGTAAAGTGTTGAAGAAGAAAGGGAGACAATTTGGGGCGGAAAAATTGACCAGAAAAAATAAGACATTGCCAAAATCAATTTCCCTTTTTCGGGTTTTTAAAACTTACCTTTATCAAAAATTCCACAATGAACACCACCAACACACACAACACAACACACCAAAAACACACACCAACCACACACACACAAACACATTCTCCTCTCTCCCGCCCCCCCTCCCCACCCCCTAAAAAGCTTTCTCTCTGCTCTCGTCTCTGACTCCCCCACACGTTAAAACTCGTTCCGCATTTCCGAGGATAGACCATGTGTGCCAGAATTTGTTTGCCAGTGGGAAAGATAAAAAATTTACAAAATTACAACTACGTGGACCGATGTAAAAAAGCACGGTTGCTTATTCCAATATCCTCGAATAAACGAATAAAAAAGAATAAATAAAAAAATTTTATCCACACACATCTATCTCAAAAACCCCTTTTTTTAAAAGTTTTAAAAGACATTTAAAAACCATAAATTATAAACCCGGGTTTTTAAGGTTTCTTTGTTGGTGAGAATAACTTAAAGTTCAAAGGCAAGCAAACAATTATACCTTGCCAATGTTAGGTTTTTTTCCACAACACTCAAAGCTGTAATTCACACCCTATTAAAAGAGGGCATGATATCAATCCCAACATTTTTGAGCAATTATAAGCGTTTTTCAAACTTACCTTTTGTTTCAAAATGACAAGTTTTTCTCAACACCTCACCCCCCTTTTTGTTTAAAAAATCTTCTCTATTTTTCATCTGCTATACCCCCCAACCACAACACCAAACCCCCCAAACGTTATTGACAAAAGACGCTAAAATCCCCCAAAAACAAAGCCATGTTTCTGGGGACCAACAAACTTCCCTCCATAAAAAACTTCAATAGAATTTGGAAACCCAAGTAATACCCTCTATCTGTCTCTGTTTTTAAATGCCACCTCCATGTCTACACCCTCTCAAAGGTGTGAGTTGTGTGAAATTGTGTGTTTTTTTTGTGATTTTTATGTGGTTTTTCTTTATCACTGTAAACAGCAATTTCTCCCCTTTAAATTCGGGCAAATTCCCCGGGGAAAGCTTTCGCCAAAAGAGAAACATCACCCAATACATTTTTTTAAAAATTTTTTTTCCTGTCGCTTGTGTATTTTTTTTTCCCCTAAAAGACAGGCTTTTTCTACAAATTTTTGCCAGGCACAGCTCCCTGTTGCCGTGGTTTCTTTTTTAACGTGCACAAAATGCGTTTACACACGCAAATTTTGTTTATCGCTCATAAAAAAGATAGCACCCCGACCCCAATCCCTGTCCATGAAGGGGGGAAAGTTTTGGGCCACAAAAAGGGGTCGAACCCTGAGCAGATGAAACCCGAATTTCACTTTCTAGCAGATGGGTTTCTCTACACCCTGACCCCAGATTGGTGGTGGTGGTGTTGTGTGGTGTGTTTTGATGTTGGTGGTGTGTGGGATGTGTGGTGTATGTTGGATTGTGGATGTGTGTTGTATGTGTGGTGTAGTGGGTGTATGTGTGTGTGTGATGTGTGTGTAGTGTTATTTATGGTGGGGTATGTGGTGTGTTTTATTGTGTGTGTAAATTGAGATTGTTTTATCCTTTTTGTCCACTTTTTTATAGGGGTAAAAGATTTTAAAGCAGGCGCTTTGATTTTAATTTCTTTACAAGATTCAGCGCCATAAACATTTTCCCTAACACTATTATCTTTTTCAAAATAGCGGGGGGCGTGCTGGTCCTCAGGTGAAGGATAACCCCCTACCCGCACATTTTTTCTCTGGGAAGGGAAGTGCCTTTTTAATGATGCTACAAAAAAACATTTTTTAGTGGGGAAAAAATTTTTCCAGAAACAAACAAACAAACAAACCCCAAGGAAACAAAAGCACAAACAGGAAAGGGAAACAAGCAAAGAAGGCCCCCCCCACCCCCCCCCTAAGAAAAAAAAATCTTATTTCCGAAAGGCCGGGGTTGTTGTTTTTTTTTAACCATGAAAGGATTAAATAATTAAATGGAAACAAAACCCCACTTTAAAATTTTTTTAAATTGAAACAATGTTTTTGTTTGTTTTTTTGTACAATTAAACAACCCTGTGGGAATGAAGGGCTTTTGTGTCCAAATCTTAAAGAAAAAATTTTGAAATGGTGACTTTTTCCCCCAAAAGATTTTTTTTCTTTTAGGGGGTTAAAAACTTTATAGAGTATAATTTTTTATATTTTTCAAAAGCATTTTTCACTGTCCAAAAATTTTCTCTCGTCTGTCTGCCCGTCCCTGTCTGTCATCTCTCCGCTCTCTCTTCGCCTCTCTCTCCTCCCTCAGGTCTCCTCCTCTCTCTCTCCTCTTCTCCTCTCCCTCTCTCTCTCTCTCTCTCTTCGCTCGCTCCTTTTCCTCGCTCTTTTCTTTAATTAAACCTGACACAATACAAAATTAGCCTCCGAAAACCTCAAGCTTTTTGGGGCACACAAAAGGGGTCATATGAGAATGACAGCATGTCCCTGTGGTTGGTGGGGCAATCATACTGGGGAATGGGGGGCTCGTACCTGATGTCACTGAGGGTTTTGGGCAATCAAATTTTTTCCATAACTTAACAACATTGGTACTGTACCCCCCGCCCTTTCCCAAAATTTTCTGGTGAAGACTAAAACCTCAGCAAACCCGTAAATGGGAAGAAGACCCGCCCGGTTCAACCCCGTCCACGACTCACAAAAACAATCAGCGCAGGTCCTAAAAAGACATGTTTGTGCTAACCCAGTGTAGAGTACTGTTTTTCCCATCTGATCTTCTTGAATTGGTTTCCCCCTGTTTTTCCCTCATCTTTTTAATCTTCCCCTCCACCCCCCCCCTCCACTTCCATATCTACCCTTTTTACTCACATCCCTTTAAATTTTGATATCACAGTACTTAAACCCCGAGGGGGCCCCCCCTTGCTGTGGGTCACTTTTGGGGGTGTTCATGGTGCCTTTCTGAGCTGTATATATTATTTAAAAAACCACCACTAGGTCAGTACTGAGGTTGTTGCAGACCCCCCCAACGAAACACCCCAACATCATTTCTTCATGATTTTTTAACCCGAACCTTTAAACAGAAGGTTTTAACCCACCACGGGCAGCATTGAAAGGGAATACCAAAGCTGAGGTTTTCACAAGGCCAGAATAACCAGGGCTACCAAATGAGAAACAGTTGTTTTAGTTATTGCATGATGATCAATAGTGATGAAAATAATATAATGATGCTTCTATAGAAGTGCATGTGCTTTGGGACTGCTTGACAGGTTGTACTCTACGCTTCCTGTCATAATGTGTCCCATGGTCAACAGGACCTGAGTACTACAGACACCTGCAGTGTTGGTCATATCATTTGAACAACACTGTCATTATCGCATTCATAAAGTGAATATACTTCAACTGTGTGGCCCCAGTCTTCCAACTGAGCCTATAGTAAGCTCACTCTGGGTAGAAGCTGTGTGGATTTGGAACTCGGGACTTTGCAGTCAATATGCAGTACACTTACCACTGCGCTATGGTGGCTGATTGCCTGTGTAAGCTACATGATGATGTATCACTACATCCCTGCAATCTGTTATGTCTGTACATGCAGTTCACCATGGCGACCAAAATGCTGTTTCTGACCTTGACTTTGGTGCTGTTGACCTTGATGGCGAGTGTGGCTGTAAAGGCATCATGTGGATTCGATGAAAAACGACGCTGCAAAGAAAGGCGTGACTTTTTCAACCCATGCGTAGCGCCCCATTATGTATGTAGAGAAAAGATGATGGACACCGAATTGCAGTGCATGTGTGTCTTTGATAACTGGTGAGTATAAGTTGTTCCTGATGGTGGTGGTTGTGGTGGTAGAGTCGAGGTGGTGGTGGAAATTATAGGGTTGTTGTTTTGTTGTTGCTGGTTTTGGTTTTGTTGTTGTTTAGCTGCCTCATCTTCTGTAATGTTGATGTCCTGCTGTTCTCACTTTGCTTATATCAATCACTTCAGCCCAGTCATACCCAAATTTGTTATGTCATGTCTGTAGGGTTAGAGTTCACAGGACTGAAGAACCTATCAATGTCAGGCTGTCATGGGGTCACCAGCCAGAGGGGCCATGCATTAACTCTGTATCACATTGGTGGTGTACAGTGGTGTTCAGTGGTGCTTGTTCTCAGCTAACATATGCACCACATACTAAGCTCCTTACTGATGATAGAAATACATCAGTCACAGAGCCAGACTGACTGGGATGCCAACCCAGGGTGGCGACCCCATCGTCACACCAATGGCATTCTATCATAGTCATCCAACCTGAAAAGCTTTGATACAAACTCACACCAGGCACACTAGTGTATTGGAAACCAAAACTGAGGTCACCATGAGAGCAGAGCAGCTGGGGCCACTGAATCAGAGGCAGGTTCTTTTTACTGCATGATAATAATGCAGATGAGGATGATGCAATCATGTTGCCATGGAAGTTCATGTGCTTTGAGACTAACTGACAAGGTGTACTCTAAACTTGTTATGGAAACATGGCCTGGTATCACCTGGGCCTGAGAGAAACAGACACCTGCAATGTTGGTAGGGTGATTTATAATAATAATAATAATAAATGGAATCTATATAGCACTATATCTTGCACAGACAAATCAAAGCGCTTGCACTCAACTCATTCTTACACAGTCATACAACCAACAGCAATTAACAGTTCCAACAAGTCCAAATGCACACACACACAAAACCACACAACACACACACACATCACACACACACCACACACCACACACACCCACACACACTAACAACACAAGGCCACACACCCTGGCAGGGTGATGGAGTCTTTTGGCTGTTTGAAAAGCAGGGAGAGCTATGAATGAAAACTGAGAGGAAAATCTTAGGTTTGAAACAAAAAAGTTTTTTGAGGGCCGGGATTTAAAAGTGTACAAGAAGGCCTTTTGGGCGAAGAGAGATAGGGAGGCCATTCCAAATCGGTGACTGAAACAGAGAAAAGCGACGGCCCACGGTGGACTGGCTGAATCTAGGTATTCGAAAGCAAAAGGGAAATCTGGCGAGCAGAGAGGAAAGGGAACGAGAAGGAGTGTACAGGTGAAGACATTCCAGAGTGTAGGAGGGTTGCTGGTTTTGTGGAGACCATTTGTAACAGAAGGGTACAGATCTTATAGTTTAAATTCTTTGTGGCACAGACAGCCGTGGAGAGATCGCAAGAGAGGAGAAAATGCGCTCAGATTTTTTTTTTCTGAGGACTAGTCGAGCTGCAGATTTTTGAATACGTTGAAGGGAGTGGATAGATGATGCTGGCAGACCAGCCAAAGAAAATTTTGAATAGTCCAGACGTGAAAGAATGAGAGTTTGCCACGAGTTTGGATGTTGCGTCTGTGGGACAGGTACTTTCGAATTGGCACAAATACGCCCGTAATTGATAGTAGCACGACTGGCGGGTCGGGGTGATGAATTTTTGCATAGAGAGCGTGTTGTCGATAATGCCCCCTAGATACTTCACCAAGCAGTGGATAGAGGGACTGATGCATTGCCGAATTCTATTGAAGCCGTTGTAATGGAAGAGAGTTTGTTTGGTCCCTACAAGCATGGTTTTCAGTTTTATCAGCGTTTAGTTGTAGCTTGTTCTCTATCATACAATTTTTGGATATCTTGAAAGCAGTAGGCTATATTTGTCAAGAGAGAAGGCAGTTTTTTCAGGAGTGTCGCGCTTAGAATCTGAGAGTCATCTGCATAAAAGGTGATGGTTGATCTGATGACGGTTAATAGTATGTGACAGTGGGAGCGGTGTAGAGAGTGAAAAGAACAGGGCCCAGAACTGATCCCTCGGGACTCCACAATCCAGTCTGGGCAGGTACTGACTGAATCTTGTTTACTTTTGACTGTCTGGAATCGGTCAGTCAGGTATGAGCTAAACCAGGTGAGGGCGTACCAGAAACACCAAACGTATCTTGAAGACGGGAGAGAAGAATAGAGGGGTTCAATAGTGTCGAAGGCTGCAGACAAGTCCCAGTAGAGTGAAATGGAGATTTTCCCCCCGAGTCAGAAGCAAGTAGAAGCGTGTTCAAGGTAATGGACTAGGGTGGTTTCGGTGCTGTGGTTAGCGCGTTTAGGCAGATTGAAACGCAGGAAAGAAAGACTGTTGGAGAGAAGGTGGTTGTTGAGCTGTTTCAGAACAACTTTTTCAAGGACTTTAGAGATAAAAGGTTAGGTTTGGAAACAGGTCTGAAATTCTTAAAAATGTTAGGGTAAAGGGGTCATGCTTTTTGAGTAAGTGGTGTGACAAAAGGGCATTTTGAGAGCTGAAGGAACAATTCCAGAAACAAGAGATGAGTTAACTATTTTCGTGATAGTGGGTATAAGCTGTGGTAGGCACTGTGCAAAAAGAGAAGCAGGTATGGGGTCGAGATCGCATGATGTTATGGTCATACCTTTCAGAATTGTCTCGATTTCTTTCTCGCTTGCTGGATGAAAGAACAGGAGAGGAAGGCCAGAAAATTGAGGATCAGAAATTGCAGGCTGGAAAGGAATCTGATCCAAGCTAGAGCGAATGCTACGGATTTTGTCAGAAAAGATTGCAGAAAAAATAGAAGGAAGTTCAGAGTGGTTGTAAATAGAAGGCAGAGGGCTAGCCTTCGCAGATCCAAGAAGAGTGGATGTGAGGGAAAAGAGAGATTTCATAGTTGTGGCATCAAGAACTTGAGAAGAGTAGTACTTTGTTTTCTGCTGAATGGATTAAGGTTTTGACTTTGTTGATTTGTTTACGA
>CM054160.1:977388-987388 GCA_028751875.1 Rapana venosa | reverse complement strand
AACTTGTGAATGTGAGAGTTAAACTTGTCAACTTGAGAGTTCAAAGACTGAAAAAAACATGTTTCTGAACTTGTCAACTTGTTAGGTAATTTTCCATCGACACTCAAAGCTGTAATAGTCACACCTCTACTAAAATATCATGATATTGATCCCAACATATTCAGGTAAAATTTCCCTTAACACTCTTCTTGATTTGTCTGCTGCCTTTTGACAGTATTGACCAAACTGTTTTTCTTTCTTGTCTTTATATTGCGATTACGTTCCGTATTACTGGCACAGCATTGCATGGTTTAGTCCATACTTCACATACCGATTTCAAAGAGAATATGTAAGAAAAAAATAATCAACACATGTCAAACTGGAATATGGAGTCCCATAAGGATCAGTTCTCGGCCCTTTTCTCTTCACTCTCTATACTGAACCACTTTAATATACAATGAACCGCCATCAGATCGATCATCATTTCTATGCTGATGATACTCAGCTTTTGAAAACCCGCTTTTCCTTTTCAAAAATATGTCCCACTGTTTTCAAGATACTCAAAAGTAGATGACTCTGAACAAATTACAGCTCAGCTTAACTGAACTGTATCCATTGCCACTGTTGTCGGCAGTAGCTCAAAAAAGCGCCACCAGGGTTTGCCATCTGTCCGTGTTTCTGCTGAGTTCTACGATCTCTTGTAACCTCCCAGACCACTGTTCTCATCTATATTGGCGAAAGCACAGCTAAATACCTATAAAATCAAAGCCATGTTTCTAGGGACCAAACATACTTCACTACATAACAACTTCAATAGAATTTGGCAACCCTAAGATAATCACCCTCATATCTGTTCCTACTTTTCAAGAGCCACCTTTATCTCTATCACTTATTTCCTACCTGAGACTTCCCCCCACATATCTGTCCCTAATTTTCAACAGCATCTTTCACCTTCTAAGTGTAGCTCCGTGTGTGTGTGTGTGTGTGTATGTGTGTGTGTGTGTGTGGTGGGGTGTGTGTGTGTGGTGTGTGTGTGTGTGTGTGTGTGTGTGTGGCGTGCGTTTGGGTGCGTAGTGCGCGCGCATGGATTTGAATCTGTTGCTCATTAAAGTTTTAAGGAAGTTGCATGCCTGTAAATGATTGAGTGCAAGCGCTTCGATTTGTTTTGTTTTTTTACAAGATTCAGCGCTATAAAATATTCCATATTAATTATTTTTATTATTATTTATTATTATTATTATTAATTATTATTATTTTTATTATTTATTATTATTATTATTATTTTTATTATTGATTATTATTATCCACCCCTAAGTGTGTGTGTGTATGTGTGGGGGTGTGTGTATGTGTGTGTATGTGTGTAGTGTGTGTATGTGTGTGTTTGTGTGCCACTGTAAGTCACAGCAGATTTCTCTGTGTAAAATTCTGTCCCCAGGGACAGCGACTTGCAACAAAAGCTGCACCATCCACAATTTTTTTTATAGTTCTTTTCCTGCCTGCATGTGTATTTGTTTCCCTAAGAGAGTGGCGTTTTCTACATAATTTTGCCAGGGACAGCTCTCGTGTTGCCATGGATTCTATTTCATACACTAAATGCGTGTTGCACAAAGAACTTTTGTTTGTCATCTTATCTGAAAGACTAGCACCCAGACAACAATCAAGGTCCAGTGAATGGGGGAAAGTTTGGGCACAAACAGGGATCAAACCCTGACTTGGATGAAACCCAGAACTTTGTTTTCTAGGCAGGTGCGTTTTCTCTAGACCACTGGGTCATCGATGTGTGGTTGTGTGTGTGTGTGTGTGTGTGTGTGTGTGTGCGTGCGTGCGTGTGTGTATGTGTGTGTGAGTTTGATATATGTTAATCCTACTTGTGGGCATTTGTATATATGTGTAAATAATTTAAATACAGGTGCTTTGATTTTGATTGCTTTACAAGATTTAGCGCTCTGTCGTTTCCATACACTATTATCTCATCATAAATAGCTGGGTTGCCGTGCTGTGTTCTCAGACGAAGAATAACGCCCGTCCTCTCGCTCATTTTTTCTCCGGGAAGGTAAGTGCTATGCATCAATTTTGAAAGTCTTTGAATGATGTCTGAAGGTCCATATATCTTAAGTGGGGGGAGAAATTTGCCAGGTAAACAAAGAAACACACAAGGAAACAAAAACACAAACAAGAAAACAGTCATGGAAGCAAGCAAGGAAGCCACTAAGAAACAAATCATTATTACCATGGAAATTGGCCAGGCATTTTTTTGAAAACCACGAGTTGATTAAATTTCTCTATGGAAACAATACCCCCTACTATAAAATGCTTTCGTGTTGAAAAATTATTTTGTGCTTGTTTTGTGTACAATTAAACAACCCTGTGGTAACAGGTAGCTTTTATGTTTCCAAATCTTTCAAAGATGATATATAAAAAGGTGACTTTTCTCAAAAAAGTTTTTTTACTTTTAGGGTAAAACCTCAGAGATATATTAATTCTCATCTGTGATCAAAAGCAACTTTGTTTAAGGTCACCTGCCAGAGGGGCCCTGCACTACTGCTAGGTCACTTTGGTGGTGTTCAGTGGTGCCTGTTCTGAGCTAACATACGCAGGATAAAACATACTAAGCCCCTTACTAAGGATAGTATTAGCTCAGTTGCGAGCTAGACTGAGTGAGTTGCCCACCCGAGTTGGCCACCTCCACAATGTCCCTCCAACGACCGCTCCCCCTGACCCTCCAACCCCAATAGACACAAGTTCACCACAGGCACAGAGGTGATTGAGGAAACCGAATCTGAGGCCACCCTGAGACCAGAGCATCTGAGACCACTGAATCAGAGGCAACTTTCTTTCTATTGCATGATAATCAATGACAATGAGGATGACGTAATGATGCTGCTGTGTAGGTGCATGTGCATTGAGACTACTTGACAGGGTTATACTCTACACTAACTACCATAAAATATCACGGCGGTCAACCAGGCCCGTGAAATACAGACACCTGCAGTGTTGGTCAGGTAATTCGATCGAGCAACACTCTCAAACTCACATCCGTTAAGTGGATGAAGCTCCACTGTGTGGTCCCAGTCTTCCCAATGAGCCCACATCACACTCACTCTGGGTAGGAGCCGGCCGGAGTCCAAAAAATCCCCATGACTCTTATGGGATTCGAACCTGTGACCTTCCAGTCCGAAATCCAAGGCGCTAACCACTGCGCCATGGCAGCTGGTGAGCTGGTAAAATCTGACCAGTAAACAAGAAGACATTACCAGCTGTTGTCATTTTGCCGTTTTCTTGTTTTGCATCATCTTTATAAAATTACAACTACGCACATACACACACACGTACGCACGCACGCGCGCGCGCAAACACAACACACACACACAAAAACCACCACACACACACAGACACACGCACACACACACACACACACACACACACACACACACACACACACCACACACACACACACCCACATCATTCTTGCGAGTGCATATACTTAGGCACAAACACACACACATACATAAACACACACATCGTTCTTGTCCATTCACGCATGCATCATAATAATAATAATAATAATAATAATAATAATAATAAATGGAATTTATATAGCGCTGAATCTTGTAACTCAACAAATCAAAGCGCTCAGATGACTTTTTTTTCTCGAGGAAAGCACTCATGTGCTTTTTTTTACATCCAGTCCCCGTGTGTATGCAGTTTTGTAAATTTTGTCATCTGTTCCCACCGGCACACACTGGCCTACTCTTTCGAAAAGCAGAACAGGATTTAACGTGTGCGCAAGATGTTCTGCATGCGTTCGCACACGGGGCCTCGGTTTATAGTCTCATCCAGACACAGACAAACACCCGCGCGAACACACACATACACACACACACACACACACACGCGCGCACGCACACACGCACGCGCACGCGCGCGCGCACGCACGCACACACACACACACACACACAGAGGGTGAGAGAAAGAGAGCTGGTTGTCTAGATGTATATTATAGAAAAGTGGTACAATTTAAGTCTTGTGTCAAAAAGCAAAAAACCGATTGTTATGGCGTAAAACAGATTGCATGTCTGGCTGTCAGACATTCTAGCTTTCATTGTAGTTTAGTCATTTGATTTCCAGTTACATGATCACCAGTATTCAAAATAGTTATGTGTGTCTCCACCCCTAAACGCTGATCCAGAACCTCCCCCCTCCCCACGTGTCAGTCTTATATCACAATATGTGAAGAGACTTAATATAAAATCGAGACACACACGCACAAACACACCCCACACACACACACACACACACACACACACACACACAACACCACACACACACACACACCAAACCGCACGTACATACACATTCTCTCCCTCTCTTTCCTTTGCGCTTGGGCTTTCTCAATGTCTCCCCTCTCTCTCTCTCTCTCTCCCCTCTCCCCTCTCTCTCTCTCTCTCTCTCTCATGTCTCCCCTCTCTCTCTCTCTCTGTGGTGTGTTTTGAATGCTCTGTGGTGGGTTTTTTTTTGTTTTTTCCCCCCAAATAATGTTCATTGTTTGGTTTTGATGGTGTAATGTGTGGCTATGGTATTTTGATGGGTTATGACATAAGGCTGTTATGATATTTTGAGGAAATGTACATGTTATGGATTTGTATCTCGGACGATTTGTTGTGATTTGTGCAAGCTCGCACGTAGTAGTTGCGTTTCCGTGCATAGTACGCGAGTGTGTGTGTGTGTGTGTGTGTGTGTGTGTGTGTGTGTTTTGTGTGTGTGTGTGTGTGTGTGTGTGTGTGTGTGTGTTTTGTGTGGTGTTTTGTGTGTTTTGTGTGAGTGTGTGAGTGTAGTGTGTGTTACATGTGTATGGATTTGTATCCTGGACGATTTGTGTGATTTGTGCAAGCTCGGGACGTGTAAATTTTCGTTTCCGTGCATATGTACGCGTATTTTGTGTATGTATGTGGTGTGTGTTTGTGCGTGCGTGCGCGCGTGCGTGCGTGTGTGTGAGTGTGTTTTTGTTGATTTTTGGGGGAGGTTTTTCTGTTTAGGAGAAGCGGGTGTCAAATGATGGGAGTTTGTCAGTGTTTAATTTGGGTTTTGTTTATTTTTTCGATTGGTTTACTTTTGTGGTCTTTCATTGATTCATGACTTAGTCAATAAATTTAATGGCAATTTGAATGATTCATTTCTTTGCTTTTTGACATTATCTTGTTTGTTGATCAATTGGTTTATTTATGTTTTGTTTCACTTTTTCCCCATGGGGCCTGGTGTAAAGAACCTCTGCTTATCCAATTACCCCTCATTAAAATATTCGAGTTCGAGTTCGAGTTCGAGTTTGAGTTTCTCTCTCTCGCTCTCTCTCTCTCTGTCTCCTCTGTCTCTCTCTCTCTGTGTCTCTCTCTCTTACACCAAAAACACACACACACACACACACAACACACTACACACACACACACACACACACACACACACACACACAAACACCCTATCATCGCATCTTCTATTTTTAAGCTTTAAAAGCAGTCCTGAACCATATCCCATCAGGTAAAGATAAAGATGGCAAATAACCTACGTGGTCGTAAGGGAGTGAGGCATCAGAGACCTCAACTTCTCAAGGGGCCAGCATATTCAGTGCGGCGCGCATCCCCTTTCCGTCGCTACTTTAAACTCCCTGATCCGAAAGAAGCAGGTACCCATATACAGCTGGGGTGAACTGGGGGACCGCATCAAAGGCAAGGCGCGCAAAAGTTCAAACATCCAAGCGGTAATTACGCTCGATATTGCTTAAACTTAGTTGGGGGAGAGCAAGTGCTCTGACCACTGCGTTATCCCGCCACCCATATCCCATTATCAGACCTGTCGAGATTCGCTTGGTGAGAAAGAGCAAAAAGTCTATGAACCCCAGAAGGTGAGAATTAATTAAACAACTTTTTGAACTTGGCCACCAGCTGCCATGGCGCAGTGGTTAGCGCCTTGGATTTCGGACTGGATTGTTGTGGGTTCGAATCCCATAAGAGTCATAGGATTTTTTCGGACTATGTCCGGCTCCTACCCAGACTGAGTGTGCTGTGGGCTTAGTGGGGAGACTGGGCCACACAGTCGAACTTCATCCACTTTTCGGATGTGAGTTTGAGAGTGTTGCTCAAATAACCTGACCAACTCTGCAGGGTTCGTATCTCTCGGGCCGATTGATACCCGGGGAAAATATTATGATGGTAAGCGTAGAGTACAACCCTGTAAGATGTCCTGAAGCATGCTCTTCCCTAGCAACATAATCTATCCTCAATAAACTGATCACCCATGTAGTAAACAAGAAATGCCTATGATTCGTGATCCTAGTTGCTATATTGCTCTAGGACCTCGATCGGTTCGGTTTTCCCAAACACTATGGCACTATGTGGATGAGCTTGTGTAAAGCCTGGGGGTTGGAAGGTTCAGGGTCGGTCGTTGGAGGGGCGTTTGGAGGTTGCCATACCTGGTGGGCAACCCACTCAGTCCTGGTCCGCGACTGAGCTAATACTGTCTTTTTATAGCGGACAGTCGATGCTGGTATACAGCCAAAAGACAATTAGAGTAGTTGCAATATGTGAAAGAATTAAAGTTTTTGAAATGTTGCAAAACCCCGGACAAACTTGTAACTAGCTGATCACCGAATGATATGAAGGACTGACAGGTCGGTGATGAATCTTTACAGAGGGCGTTGTTGATTCACAACACCTAAATACTTCACAAGAGCTGGACAGAAGAACTGACATGTTGCCAAATTATACTAAAGTTATTATGGAGGAGAGTTTATGTTTGGTCCATATGAGCATGGCTGTATTTTTTCCAACATCACAGACATCACAGGTGTGTCAAAGCTACGACAGATTGTAGAACTCAGCGGAGATAGAGAATGATGGCGAACCCTGGCGGCAATGCTTGCAGCTCCTACTGACAACAGCAGCAATGGAGACAACTGAGTTGAGTTGAGATGAGTTGAGCTGTAATTTGTTCTGAATCATCCAGTATGTTAACGTATTGAAAACAGTTGGACATATTTGCTAATAGGGAGGGCAGATTTTCAAAGCATTACTGCATTTTATTTATTTATTTATTTGTCTATTAATTCTTTTATATCGAGGATAATGGAATAAGCACTCATGTGCTTTTTTACATCTAGTCCCCGTGTGTATGCGGTTTAAATTTTGTCATCTGTTTCCACCAGCACACAATGGCCTACTCTTCCGAAAAGCCGCACAAGATTTAACGTGTGTGCAAGATGTTCTGCATGTGTTCAAACACGGGGCCTCGGTTTATAGTCTCATGTTAACTAAACATGCAACTGATGTGCCATTTATACCAAACATATTTCGAAAGTTGGATAGACGAATAGAGGATCAATTTTCAACAGCTGCTGACAAGTCAAGAAGAGTGAGAAGGGAGATTCTGCCTGTATCAGGAGCGATCAGAAGCATTTTTAAGGTGTGAACTAGTCACTAGTCACCCACACACCCACACACACACACACACCCCCCCACCCACTCTCACACACAACACACACACACACACACACACACACACACACACACACACACACACACACACACACACACACCACAAAACACCACACACGCCAACAATTTCACTCATATACTCAAAACTCATTCACTCACACACACTTACACACACACACACACACACACTTACACACACAAACACATACACACACGCATGCACGCACGCACATACACACACGCACAAACACTCGTACATGCACCCCAAACATACAACACGGACGTATACACACTCCATACACACACTCCCCAAAATGCACGCACACGCACACACACACAAAACCACACAAACAACACACTCACACACACACCAACACACCCACCACACACACACCCATACACACACACACACACACACACACACAAAATCGTCTGATATCACTTTTTGGTGGAAGGACGTTAAACTGAAGAACTAACACACAGGTGGATTTGGTTGTCTGGAGGTAACGCACCTGACTAGAAACAAAATTCGGGGTTACATCCTGGTCAGGGTTTGATTCCTATTTGTGCCCAAAACTTTCCCCCTTTCACTGGACTGTGAATGTGGTCTGTGTGCTAGGCTTTCGAATGAGACGATAAACAAAAGTCCCGCGTGCAACACGCAATTAGTGCACGTAAAAGAATCCATGGCAACACGAGAGTTGTCCCTGAAAAAAATTCAGTACAAAAACTCTCTTTTAGGGAAATACAAGCACACACAGACTAGAAAAGAAAAAAATAAGTGGCGCTGCACTTGTGGCGACTCGCTCTCCCTGGGGAGAGCAGCCCGAATTTCACGCAAAGAAATCTGCTGTGGCTTACAGTGGTATACAAATACACACACACCACTCATTAAGGCAGTGTGATAGAGATGGATGTGCTGTTGAAAAGTATGGACAGATATGAAGGTGATTATCTTAGGGTTGCCAAATGCCATTGCAGTTGTGATAGAGGAAAGTATGTTTGGTCCCTAGAGCAGTGGTCTGGGAAGGTACAAGATATCATAGAACTCAGCAGAAACACAAAAAGCGACACTACTTTGAGCTCCTGCCGACAACAGCGGCAGTGGAAACAGTTGACTGAAGCTGAGTTGTAGTTTGTTCTGGATCGTCTACTTTCGATCTCTTGAAAACAGTAGGACATATTTTCAAGAGGAAAATCAGCTTTTCAAAAGTTTTACTGTATTGAAGCCGAGTATCATCAGCACATACATGATAAGCGATCTGATCTTGATGGTTAATAGTATCAAAGGCAGTAGACACTCAAGAAGAGTGAGAGGAGACATTTTGCCTGTATCAGAATCGAGAAGAAGCGTGTTTAAGGTTTGGATTAGGATGGTTTCTGGAATGTGGTTGGCCCAATAGCAGACTGAAAAGGGAGAATGAGATTATTGGGATGAAAATGTGATTGAGGTGTTTTTCAGAACAACTTTTTCAATTACGTTAGTGACAAAAGGTAAGTTAGAGACACGTTTATCATTCTCCAGAATGTTGAGATCAATATCACGTGTTTTGAGTAGAGGTGTGACTATTGCAGTTTTGAGTGTCGATGGAAAATTATCTGACAAGTTGACAAGTTCAGAAACTTTTTTTCAGTCTTTGAACTCTCAAGTTGTCAAGTTCAACTCTAACCATCACAAGTTCATACACCTGTTTTTTCTCACCAACAAACAAATCTTAACAGGACTGATAATGGTATATGGTTCAGAAGTGTTTTGTGCCAATGTTATTCATGGAGAAAAATGGCCTGCCCACAACCTCAGTGACTATCAGGTCACGATGCCCTGCATTCATGGTGTGTATTGCCCCAGCGGCCACAGAGGCCATGTTGTCACTTTCAGTATGACTCCTTTGAGGTGTTTCGTAAAAAGCTGAGTTTCCCCCTGGCCTATCAGTTTCTGTAGTTATCCTGATTGTCTTTGGGGGAAAAAGAAGAAAAAATCAATACATAATCATTTCATACTAGGGGTTACTGTTTTTATGGAGAAACTTTTTCTTGCTGCCTCATCTTCTGTGGTATCCCTGTTCTGCTGTTCCCACGCCGCTCATTCCAATCTCTTCGCTACAGCGATGCCAAGATTTGTTATGTCTCATAACCAGAGTTGAAAGTCCACAGGGAACCCATCAATATAAAGCCACAGTGGGGCCACCAGCCAGAGGGGCCCTGCACAGCTGCTGGGTCACTTTGGTGGTGTTCAGTGGTGCCTGTTCTGAGGTAACATACCAGAACACCACCTGCTAAGCCCCCTACTAAGGACAGTATTAGCTCAGTCGCGGAGCCAGACTGAGTCAGTTGACCACCCCAGGGGGAAATCTCCACAACGTCCTTCCAACGCCCGATCCCGTGATCCTCCATCCCCAAAGTTTTGAAACAAACTATCCACAGGCACAGAAGTGTATGGGGAAACCGAATCTGAGGTCACCATGACACCAAAGAACAGGAAACACTGAATCAGAGGCTTTGTTTTACCTCCATGAAAATCATGATAATGAGAATGA
>CM054160.1:962019-976888 GCA_028751875.1 Rapana venosa | reverse complement strand
GGAGTTTATATAGCGCTGAATCTTGCAAAAGAAACAAATCGAAGTGCTTGCACTCAGTCATTTACGCATGCATCATCATCATCAGACCCGTGACCTTGGCGGTCGTGGGGGAGACACGAAAGACGATGCCGTGGTAAGCCTCCTCCATCCATCTCGGTCCTCGGCTCTGCGCAGTAGTGCCGAGTCATTCATTCTGGTCCATTCTCTGATGTTGTCCATGCATGACTTGTTCTGTCTTCCCCTCTTTCTGCCACCTTCGAGTGTTCCCTGCAGTACTGTTTTTGGCAGAGTGTTGTGGCGGGTGACGTGGCCGAACCATGTCAGCTTTTTCTTTTTGACGATGGTGAGAAGGGGTTCCTGTGGACCTGCCAGCCGTGTTATTCGACGCATGCAACTTTCCTCAAATAACATAAGATATTGCAAGTTTATGCACACACACACACACACACACACACACACACACACACACACACACACACACACACAGGTCGTGATGAAGGAGGTGAAGGGTGCTGTTGAAAAAGTAGGAACAGATAAGAGGGGAAGTGTCAGGTAGGAAATAACGGCGTTTTGAGGCTGGATTTGAAGGTATCAAGTGAAGGCTGACGTATTGCTGAATTCTATTAAAGTTGTTGCAATGGAGGACAGTTTATGTTCAGTCCCTATGAGCATGCCTTTGGATTAATCAAACTAAATATCCAACTGCTTTCAAGAAATTCGAAACTGGATGACTCAGAACAAGTTACAACTTAATGCTGATAAAACCGAAGCCATGCTCATATGGACCGAACATAAACTTTCCTCCATCCCAACAACGTCAATAGAATTCGGCAATACTACAGTTCCTTTGGCCAACTCTGTGAAGTATTTAGGTGTAGTTCTGGACAACATACACTCTATGAAAAAATCATCACCCAGACCTGCCAGTCTTGCTACTATCAATTATGGTGCATAAGTGCAATTCGCAAGTATCTGTCCACTGACGCAACTTCCAAGCTTGTCACATCTCTCATTCTTTCACATTTAGACTATTGTAGTTCTCTTTCGGTTGGCCTACCAGCATCATCCACCCACTCTCTTCAACGCATACAAATTTCTGCAGCTCGACTGGTCCTAAGAAAGAAAAAATCTGAACACATCACTCATTTTCTGCGATCTCTTCACTGGCTGCCGGTCTCACAGAGAGTGAAGTATAAGACCAATACCCTCTGTTTCAAATGTCTTCACAAATCTGCACCCTCTTATCTCTGTAGCTGTCTTAACCTGTATACTCCATCCCGTTCCCTTTGCTCCACTGCAGATACTTTGTGCTTTCGAACACCCAGATTCAAACAAACCACTGTTGGCCGTCGCTCCTTCTCTGTTTCTGGTCCATCCACCTGGAATGAACTTTCTCTTTCACTTCGCCAAAAGCCTTTCCTTGATATCTTCAAATCGAGGCTCAAAACGCACTTATTATCTACCTGACACGATCCCCTCATAAATATCTGTTCCTACTTTTCAACAGCATCCTTCCTCTCCTTCATCACCACCTAAGTGTGTGTGTGTGTGTGTGTGTGTGTGTGTGTGTGTGTGTGTGTGTGTGTGTGTGGTGTGTGTGTGTGTGTGTGTGTGTGTGTGTGCATAAATTTGAAATATCTTCTGTTATTTGAGGAGAGTTGCATTTACACAATGATTTGAGTGCGCTTGGATTTGTTTGTTTTACAAGATTCAGCGCTATATAAATTCTATATATTATTATTATTATTATTATTTATTATGTAGATATGCATCATCATGTACCTTACACAGGCAATCAGCCACCATAGCGCAGTGGTAAGTGTACTGCATAATGACTGCAAAGTCCCGAGTTCCTAATCCACACAGCTTCTACCCAGAGTGAGCTTACTATAGGTTCAGTGGGAAGACTGGGGCCACACAGTTGAGGTTCATTCACTTTACAGATGCAATATTGAGAGTGTTGCTCAACTTATCTGACCAACACTGCAGGTGTATGTAGACCTTGGGCTCTGTTGATGCCGGGAAATATTATGATAGGAAGCGTAGAGTACAGCTCTGTCAAGTAGTCCCAAAGCACACGTACTTCCATAGCAGCATCATTATATCATTTTCATTACTACTGATCATCATGCAATAACTAAAACAACTGTTTATTATTTGGTGGCCCTGGTTATTCTGGCCTTGTGATAACCTCAGCTTTGGTTTTCATACATTTTTGTGCCTGTGGTGAGTAAAGTCTTTGGATTTAGAGGTTTACTGGATAAAAGTCGTTGAAGAAACGATGTGGTGGTCACCACGCTGGGTTGGTGTCCCACTCAGTCTGGTTCTAAGGAACTATGCTGTTTATTCTTCAGTATATGACTTGGTAGAGGATGTTCTGTGTATGTTAGCTCAGAACAGGAACCACTCAACACCACCAAAGTAACCCAGCAGCAGTGCAGGGCCGCTCCAGCTGGTTGTCACACGGTGGCCTAACATTGTTAAGTTCCCTGTTGATATCAGAACCTGAGGATGTGACATGAAGAATCTGATATGGATGGAGTGGGGGGGATTGAAATGAGTGGCATCAAAACAGGGGGATAGAAACATCACAGAAGATGAGGGGGAAATGAACACTGACACATCTGCACGTGTAAGCACATACATGGTATGGTTGGGGCACTGCACTGAATTTTTCAGACAGTGAGTCGTGAACAGGTTGAACCTAGTGGAGTCCATCATTTTCCAGGTACAGGTTCTGCGTGCTGAGTTATAGTCTCCACCAGAAATCTGTGTAGGCAGTGGAGTCAGTGCCAACGTTAAGTAATGGAGAAAAATGCCTGCACACAACCTCAGTGACTATCAGGTCACGATGCCCACCATTCATGTTGTGTTTAGCCCCACAGATCACAGAGACCATGTTGTCACTTTGAGTATGACTCCTCTGATGTGCTTCATAAAAGTATGAGTTTTTCCGTGTGGTGTATGTTTCTATGGTTATCAGGTGTTAATTGAGAGAGAGAGATACAGAGACAGACAGACAGACAGACGGACAAACAGACAAACAGGCAGGCAGGCAGACATACAGACAGACATACAGACAGACAGACAGGCAGGCAGGCAGGTAGGCAGGTAGGCAGGCAGAGAGACAGACCGGCAGGCAGGCAGGCAGACAGACAGACTGACTGGCAGACAAACAGACAGACAGGCAGGCAGGCAGGCAGGCAGACAAACAGACACACAGACAGAGAGTAATTAATGACAGTGAAAAATTGTTTTTGATCACATATGAGAATGTATACAGTTATAAGGTTTATACAGTAAAAGAAAAAAAAAGCTTATTTGAGAAAAGTGACCTTTTTAAAATTTTGTCTTTGAAAGATTTGGACGCAGAAACTCACCAATACCAAACATTTTATAGTAGGGAGTATTGTGTCCATAGAGAAACTTAATCCATTCATGGGTTGTTGTTGTTTTTTTAAAAAAAAGCCTAGCCAATTTTCATGAAAATAATGAATTTTTTTGGTTGGTCTTTGCTTGCTTCCTTCACTGATTCATTGTTTCTGCTTTTGTTTACTTGCGTGGTTTTTTTGTTTACCTGATAAATTTCTTCCGGCACTAAAGTATACAGCCCTACAGACATAATTCAAACCTTGACAATTCTGATGCAAAGGCACTTACCTTCCTGAAGTAAATATGAGCGGGAGGACAAGGGGTTATCCTTCGTCTGAGGACACAGCTGGGTAACACACGCTATTTATGATAACGATAATAGGGTATGGAAATATTATAGCGCTGAATCGTGTAAGGCAATCAAAATCTTAACGCCTGCATAGCCAGTCAATCAATCAATCAATTAATCAATCAAATCAACCAATCAAAATCCACTACGGAATTAAATAATGATCTCTACTCAATCAACTAATCAATACATACAATCAATCAATCAACTAGTCAATCAATTAATCAGTCAATCAAAATCCACAACGGAATAAAAAAAGAAATGAATGCTCTCTACTCAATCAATCAGTGAATCACTCAATCTATAAATCAATCAATCTATCCACCTATCCATCCATCCATCCATCAAATCAAATCAAACCAACCAACCAACCAATCAAATCAAATCAAATCAAACCCACCAACTAACCAACCAATCAACCAATCTATCTACCTATCCATCCGTCCATCCATCAAATCAAATCAAATCAAACCAACCAACGAACCAATCAAATCAAATCAAATCAAACCCACCCACCAACCAACCAACCAACCAATCCAATCCAAACCAAGCCAAATCCAAATCCAAATCCCAATCAAAATCCATCAAAATCCACGAAGGTGGCAGAGACAGTGCCCAGAGCGTAAGCGCCCACGGAGACATAGATGGGGATAGCAGTGTCTTCCGTCAGAGCTATCAGAGGCCCTGACACCAGACACACCAGACAGTACGTCAACGGAATCATCACCGTCACTGCCGCCATGGCTTTCCCAGACTCTGCCGACCCCCCACCACCCCCGTTACCATCACTCTCACCACCACCCCTACCATCATCACCACCACCACCACTACCATCACTGCCGTTACCACCACTGCTACCATCACCACCAACGCCTCTTTCTAAGCCGTTCATGTCTGATGGAGATGGGGTTTGCTTCGTGGTGTTTTCGTTTCTGGTTGGAGTTGTTTGTGCGAGTTCTCTGCGCTGGAAACAGAACATGGAGAAGATGAAAAAAAACAACAACCCCAACTGAGATAGTGATATTGATGATGAATGGTTCGTTTAAAGGAAATAAATGAGAGTTTATACTGTTACTACTGCTGCTACTGCTATTGTTACTGCTGCTGCTGCTTTTGCTGCTGCTGCTTCTGCTGCTGCTTCTGATAATGATGATGATGATTATCATGATCATGATGATCATGATGATAACGATGATAGTAGTAATGATAAATATACTACTACTACTACGGCTACTACTACTACTACTACTACTACTACTACTGTTGCTGCTGCCTCTGCTGCTGCTACTACAACTACTACTACTACTACTACTACTACTACTACTACTACTACTACTTCTACTACTACTACTACTACTTCTACTGTTACAACGGTGATGATGATGATGATGATGATGATGATGATGATATTATGACGAAACTATACCACTACAACAACCACAACCTCCAAACACAGAGAAAGAACGCTGGGTGTTCAAAGGTTAGGTTAGGTGACCAAACGTTTAACATCACACTATTAAAAAGGTGTTTTTTTAGTGTTTTCTTTTTGCCAATGAAGATAAACCTGTGACGCACTTACCTCACTCCCCCTCTTTCAGAAATTAAAGAAAAGAAGAAAAAAATCAAACAGATATAGGGTCTCCTTGAACTGCACGCACCAGAGGGAAAACAACAAGGGAACAAACAAACAAAGACAGAGAGAACAAGAAGCTCTTTGAAGTACATGCAACTGGTAAAGGTAAAGGTGTCCCAAAACCTATGTAGTCGTAGGGGAGCGAGGCGTCAGAGACCTCACTTCTCTAGGGCCAGCATATTGAGGGCCGCGCTCATCTCTTCTCCCTCGCTGCTTTACCTTCCCTGACCCTAAAGAGGGCAGGTACCCATTTACAGTTGGATGAACTGGGGAACTGTACTGAAGCCAAGGCGCGCAAACGGTCACCCATCCAAGTGGTAACCATGCTCGATGCTGCTTAACCTTGGCTGGAGGAAAGCGAGTGCTCTGACCCCTGAGCTATCCCCAGCTGAAACCACAACAAATAAAACAACCAAAGAAACATAGAAGAACAGAAGAGTGGACTACGTGACCTGGATGCAACTGCACCCACAAAAGTAAAACCAACTATCCAATTAGCCAGTCAACCATTTAATCAACCATTCAACCAACCAACCAACCAACCATCAAACCAACCAACTACCAGCCAACCAACCAACCAACCATCAACCCAACCAACTAGCCAGCCAACCAACCAACCAACCAACCAGCCAGCCAGCCAGCCAGAAAACCAACAAACCAACCATTGAACCAACCAACCAACCAACCATCCAACTAACCAGCAAAAACAACGAACTCTGGATAACAAAATGTTTAACATAAAACTGACACCAAGATTTTAAAAATCTTGTTGCCAATGACGAGAAACGTATAAAGCAGCCCTTCCACCCCCACCCGTAACAAAAAAGACAGAGAGAAAAAAAATGAAGAAAAAGAGGAAAGGAGAAGGGCACTACAAGATCTGCATGCAACTGAGGCCACAAGAAAAAAACCAACCATCCACCCACCCAACCAAACAATGGACCAATCACCCACCCAGCTAACCAACCAAACAATCGACTAATCACCCACACATCCACACACCTACCCACCCACCCAAAAAAATCACCCACCCATCCAGCCGCTCACCCAACCAAACAATCGACATATCACCCACCCACCCACACAACCATACACCCACCCAACCAGCCAAACAATCAAACACCCACCCACCCAACCAACCAATCAACCAACCAACCACCTACCAACCCACCCAACCAATCACCACCCAACCAACCAACCAATCGACTCGCTCACCTAACCAAACAATCGACAAATCATCCACACAACCACCTACCCACCCACCCACCCAATCACCAATCCATCCAACCAAACAACCAAACCACTCACCCACTCAACCAAACAATCGACAAATCACCCACACAGCCCCGGACACACCCAACCAGCCAAACAAACTATCAATCATCCATCACCCCAACCAACCTACCAACCACCCAACCACCCACCCAACCAATCACCCCCACACCCACACATCTAACCAACCAACCACCCGACCACTCACCCAACCAATCACCCACACATCCACCCAATCAATCACCCAACCACACAACCCACCCAACCAAACAACCACTCACCCAACCAACCACACAACCAGCCAATCGACAAAATTTTATACACCAACCCACCCCCCACCCACCCACACACCCAACCAGTCACCCACACACGCACACATCCACCCAACCAATCACCCAACTACACAACCCACCAAACCAAACAACCCCTCACCCAACCAACCTCACAACTAACCAATCGACAAAATTTTAAACACCCACCCACACACCCAACCAATCACCCACACACCCACACATCCACCCAACCAATCACTCAACCACCCACACAATCCACCCAGCCAAACAACCCCCTCACCCAACCAACCACACAACCAACCAATCGACAAAATTTAAAACACCCACCCACCCAACCAACCAACCACCCACCCAATCGCCCACACACCCACACATCCACCCAACCAATCACCCAACCACCCACACAACCAACCCAACCAAACAACCCCTCACCCAACCTAGATATAAAAGAAAAAAAAATACAATAAATGATTAAATAAATAAATAAAACCACACAACCAGCTAATCAACAAACTTTTAAACACCCACCCACCCAATCACCCACACATCCACCCAACCAATCACCCAACCACCCACACAACCCATCTAACCAAACAACCCTCACACAACCAACCACACAACCAACCAATCGACAAAATTTTAAACACCCACCCAACCAACCAACCACCCACCGCACACCAACACATCCACCCAACCAATCACCCAACCACCCACACAAGCCACCCAACCAAACAACTCCTCACCCAACCAACCACGCAACCAACCAATCGACAAAATTTTAAACAAGACACACCCAACTTATCACCCACCCAACTACCCACACATCCACCCAACCAATCACCCACACACCCACACATCCACCCAATCAATCACTCAACCACCCACACAACCCACCCAACCAAACAACCCCTCACCCAACCAACCATCCAACCAACCAATCGACAAAATTTTAAACACCCACCCACCCAACCAACCACCCACCCACCCAACCACACACCCAACCAATCACCCACGCACCCACACATCCACCCAACCAATCACCCAACCACCCACACAACCCATCTAACCAAACAACCCCTCACCCAACCAACCACACAACCAACCAATCGACAAAATTTAAAACACCCACCCAACCAACCAACCACCCACCCAATCACCCACCCAACCACCCAACCAATCACCCACACAACCCACCCAACCAAACAACCCCTCACCCACCCAACCAACCAATCGACAAAATTTTAAACACCCACCCACCTAACCAACCACCCACCCAAAAACCCACACATCCACCCAACCACCCAATCAATCACTCAACCACCCACAGACCCATCCAACCAAACAACCCCTCACCCAACCAACCACACAACCAACCAATCGACAAAATTTTAAACAAGACACACCCAACTTATCACCCACCCAACTACCCACCCAACCAATCACCCAACCACCCACACCACCCACCCAACCAAACAACCCCTCACCCAACCTAGATATAAAAGAATAAATAAATAAATTAAATAAAGAAATAAATAAAACCACACAACCAGCCAATTCACAAAATTTTAAACACCCACCCACACACCCAACTTATCACCCACCCAACTACCCACCCACCCAAAAACCCAACCAACCACCCAGCCAACCACCCAGTCAACCAACCACCCAACCCAACAAGAAACGCTGAAGACAGGCAAACAACCCCCACCTCCTGCTGGGCATATTTGTTGGCCAGGATGAAGGGAACGGTCAGACAGCAGGAGCGATAGGCAGCCAGGGGTACCATGGCCACGAACACCATCACCATGCTTTCCGTCAACACCAGCATCAACGTCAGCACAGTCACGCTGAGGCTGGTGACGACGAACTCTACTCTCATACCTGCACGGTTCATGAAGTCATGAAGGTGGTAGGAGAGACAGACAGACAGAGAGAGACAGAGAGAGAGAGAGAGAGGGAGAGAGCAGAGAGAGGGGGAGTGCACAGAGAGAGAGCAGAGGGAGAGAGAGCAGAGCAGAGAGAGAGCAGAGAGAGCAGAGAAGAGAGAGAGAGAAGAGAGAGAGAGAGAGAGAGAGAGAGAGAGAGAGAGAGCAGAGCAGAGAGAGAGAGAGCAGAGAGAGAGAGAGAGAGAGAGAGAGAGAGAGAGGAGAGAGCGAGCAGAGAGAGAGCAGAGAGAGAGAGCAGAGAGAGAGAGAGAGAGAGAGAGAGAGAGAGATGAGAGAGGAGAGAGAGAGAGAGAGAGAGAGAGCAGAGAGAAATTTGTGAGAGATGGTATATACTGCAGTGTTGTGGGAATTGTTGGATTGTTGTCATTATCGCTCTCTCTTTTGTTGCTCATGTTGTTGTTGTTGTTATTGTCAGTGGTGGTGGTGGTGTTGTTGTTGTCGCTGTTGTCCTCATTATTGTTGTTAGGAGTATAATCGTGATCATTGTTATTATTGTCACCTTCTTCTTCTTCTTCTTCTTCTTCTTCTTCTTCTTCTACATTAACAGCACAGCGTTATTGTCATTGTTGATGATGTAGAAGATGATGGTGGTGGCAGTAGATGTAGTGGTGGAGGTGATAGTGACGATGACAATGACGAGGATGATGTTGACAAACTTCCTCTCTACTGATGATGATGACGACAATGATGATGATAATGATGAGGATGATGACGACGACGACATGACGACGATCAATTCAATTCAAGTCAAATACTTTACTATCTCATAAACAAAAATGCATGTTGATGATGATGGTGATGTTGGTGATGATGTTGATGATGATGTTGATAATGATGATGTTGATGATGATGATGATGTTGATGATTATGATGGTGTTGATAATGATGATGATGATGATTATGTTGATGATGATGTTGATAATGATGATGATGTTGGTGATGATGATGATGTTGATAATGATGATGTTGATAATGATGATGATGATGATGATGATGATGATTGATGTTGATGATGATGATGATGATGATGATGAAGGCGATGTAGGTCACAACACCAGATGGTTGGAATCAGAACCACTGAACACATCAGTGTTAAGTGGTGATAATGATGATAATTATTGGCTATGATCATGACGACAAATGACAACGAATTATAACTGACGAAGATTAGAATAATGGTGACTAAGAACTTCGGGTTGACGCTGGTTAGAGTTCAACCAGTCATGCCAATTTTTTTTGCCCTTGCATTGCAGGTTATCTTCTCTCATAAACCATGTACATCACCACCATTACAAAATGTTGAATTCCTATAGCAGTATGTTGAGATTTTAGTGCACATATTACTGTTTCAGTTAAGCTGCAATGATTTTTTAAGAGCAACATGTCAAAGATTTTACTGTGTTAATTTAAAACAGGCTAAATAAAGCAACCTAATCTTTTCAAAGCAAACCAAGTTATATTTTTTTCTCTCCTATTCATTTTGTAAGCTTGCTGAAGAACTAAAACAATTGTATAATTTAATTATAATCGTGACTTTTGCTTTTTTGGACAAATGGAGCCAGTCCATGCTGAGAGAATCCACCATTCTGCTTGATTTATCATCAAAAGAACTTATATCAAACAGGTGTGAAAAATATGAGAAATGTGAATGACTGCAGCTGTTCATTTACAAAGATAACGCAACCAAAACAAAATAAATGAATAGTGAAACTGATAAATAGATGAACAATAAATAAACGCATGCAAAAACAGATGAATAAATGAGTGAATCATGATTAAATGAGTGGTTAAATGAGTGAAATCATGTTTGCATTATACTGATATCTTTTTATAGAACTGAATATTTCCATAACAATAAGTAAATGAATAGATATTTCAATAAATAAATAAATATTTATTTTTAAAAGTTACCCAGGGAAGAAAACTTACCCACTTTATCCAGAATCTTCCCATGAAGACAGTTATAGATGACGAAGACCACATAAAACATCAACATACTCAGTGAAGCCATCCGAGTTCCAAACACGTACTGGTTATACGCCTCACTCCCTGGAGGAGCATGGGGATCCCCCTTGTAGATGATCTCTGCCACATAGTTGGTGATAAAAAAGAAAAAGCTGGCCATAGCAATAATCACCAGGAAAGCCATCACCATAAGAGCCACCCTGGATTTGGTTCTTCGACTGAAGCAACCTGAAGACTCCTGTACTGAACGACACTGTTTCATCTTCTCTTCCACTTCAGACATCTTTTCTGCGGTAATATCATGTTTGTCCTGAGAATTCAGGTCTGGCTTTGACTGTTCCTTCCCACTTCTGTTCATTCTTCTTCCAGTGTTGAGACACTCTCCTTGGCTTTCGTAAATGTTGCTGACTCTTTCTGATCTCTTCGCAAAAGGTTTAGCTTCTGATTCATACAGACTGAAACTGTGTTCTTCATTTAAAGAAGCATATGTATTTTGATTCTCGTTTCTCGAAAATAGGTCGAAAATAGAATTCTTCCGATCTTCAAACAATCTACTGTCCGAGAAAATAGTAAAAGAACAAAAAATGACGAGAACGACAACAAAAATGGTGCTTTGTACCAAAAACTGGGCGTCACCTTTATCGACAGTGTGTCCTTCCACCAGAGGAATGAGTCCAGAGAGGTCCAGAAAACCAATGAGTGACGTCACGCAGCCTCCAATGGCGCCCATCATGGTGGTGGTCAGGAGGAGAAATCGTGTTGAGATTCAGGAGAGATGGACAGAACATAAGTGCGGACTGACAGTGTGCTGGTATCGTAGCCGTGGTTTCCTATCGTGAAACCTGCAAGAGCTACGGCTCCTATCACGCTCACAACACCTCCTGTGCTTGTTGTTGTACTTTCATCTAAACTACCACTGTGATTGGAAGAGGCTGTTTCAATTCCTGTACTTCTACCACCTTCGAGAGCCAAGCTCTTATTGAGATACGCCGTTTGGGGATATGCCGTTTGGGGATCCGCGTGGTATAGGGTTACACTTCCTGTGTAAATGAGAACAGCCATGCCGAGAAAAAGTAGGAGAAGCGTTCCGGAGAGGATCAGTCGCTTCTTGTCTCGACATCTGCAACAAAGTGTATCGAGTATGTGTGTGTGTTGTGGGTGAGGACATAAAAGTAAAGGTGTTCCCATAACCTATGTGGTCGTAGGGGAACGAGGCTCAGAAACCTCAGCTTCTCCAGGGGCCAGCATATTGAGGGCGGCGCCCGTCTCCCTCTCCCTCGCTGCTTTTCCTTCCCTGACCCTTAAGTGGGCAAGTACCCATTTACAGCTGGGTGAACTGAGGAACTGTATTGAATCCAAGGCGCGCAAATGGTCACCCATCCACTTGGTAACCACGCTCGATGCTGCTTAACCTTAGCTTGGGGGAAAGTGCGTGCTCTGACCACTGATCTATCCCAATGACATAGAAGCAGAAAAATCATTGTTTTTGTCTAGTTACCCTGGGGCTTTGAGAGACAAGCATGCGGACTTGTCTTTAGCGGAGATAACTCCTCATGTCCTCAAAAATCCTTTGCATCATTGCTCTCAGTGTGTCTCTGTCTCTGTCTCTCGGTCTGTCTGTCTCTCTCTCTCATTGTGGTTTTGCCCGAATTTGTCTTTAAAAAATAGCATGACATACTTGGAAAGGGTTTCCTTTACCATCACCTTCATCATCATCATCAGCAGCAGCAGCAGCAGTATCAGCAGCAGCAACATCAGCAGCAGCAGTAGCAGCAGCAGCAACAGCAGCAGCAGCAGCAGCAGCAGAAGCAACAGCAACAGCAGCAGCAGCAGCAGTAGCAGCAGCAGCAATAGCAGCAGCAGCATGATAACCCCGTCATCGACATTGTTATGAGTAGCTACCATTGTCATTGTCATTATCGACGTCGGCGTGATCACCATTACCATCACTACTGCCACCACCATCATCACTGTCATTTTT
Organism: Rapana venosa; assembly: GCA_028751875.1. Classification (NCBI taxonomy): domain Eukaryota; kingdom Metazoa; phylum Mollusca; class Gastropoda; order Neogastropoda; family Muricidae; genus Rapana; species Rapana venosa. The sequence goes on along the minus strand of CM054160.1, from coordinate 964,077 downwards.
TTCTCCTCCTCCGTCACAGTCGTTACCTTTATCATCATTGTCATAGTTGTCATCAGTACCGTCGTCTTCTTCGTTGTTGTCATTATTGTCGTAGACATCGTCATCGTCGTCCTCATCGTCAACGTCAAAACCCTAGTCGTCGTCATCATCATCGTCATCTTCATCATCATCATCATCACCACCACCACCATCATCTCCACCACCATCACCACCACCAAACCACCACCACCACCACCACCACCACTACCACCACCACCGTCCTCTTCCTCCTCAACATCCTCGCTCTCCCTCTCCCCCTCCTCCTCCTCTTCATCATCATCATCATCACTGTCATAATTATCATCATCCTCCTTCTCCTCCTCCTCCTCCCCCTCCTCCTCCTCCCCCTCCTCCTCCTCCTCCACTCCTCATAATCATCATCCTCCTCCTCTTCATCATCATCATCACTGTCATAATTATCATCATCCTCCTTCTCCTCCTCCTCCTCCCCCTCCTCCTCCTCCTCCACTCCTCATAATCATCATCCTCATCATCATTACCCTCCTCCTCCTGCACCTCGCCCTCCTAATCCTTCTTCTCTCCTCTTCCACCTCCTCCTCCTCCTCCTCTTCCTGATCCTCCTCATCCTCATCATTACCCTCCTCCTCCTCCTCCTCGCCCTCCTAATACTTCTTCTCTCCAGCTCCTCTTCCTCCTCTCTTCTCCTCCTCCTCCTCCTGATCCTCCTCCTCTCCTCCTCCCCCTCATCATCATCCTTCTCCCCTCCTCCTCCTCCTCCTCCTCCTCCTCCTCCTCCTCCTCCTCCTCCTCATCATCATCATCATCATCATCATCATCATCATTACCCTCCTCCTCCTCCTGCACCTCGCCTTCCTAATCCTTCCTCTCTCCTCTCTCCTCTTTCTCCTCTTCCTCCTCCTCCTGATCCTCTTCCTCCTGATCCTCATCATCATCATCCTCACCCTCATCATCATCATCATCATTACTCTCCTCCTCCTGCTGCACCTCGACCTCCTAATCCTTCCTCTCTCCTCTTCCTCCTTCTCTTCCTCCTCCTCCTCCTGATCCTCCTCCTCTCCCTCATCATCATCCTTCTCCTCACCCTCCTCCTCCTCCTCCTCCTCCTCATCATCATCATCATCATCATTACCCTCCTCCTCCTCCTGCACCTCGCCCTCCTAATCCTTCTTCTCTCCTCTTCCTCCTCCTCCTCCTCTTTCTCCTCTTCCTCCTCCTCCTAATCTTCTTCCTCCTGATCCTCATCATCATCCTCACCCTCATCATCATCATCATTACCCTCCTCCTCCTCCTCCTGCACCTCGACCTCCTAATCCTTCATTTCTCCTCTTCCTCCTCCTTCTCCTCCTCCTCCTCCCCCTCCCCCCTCCCCCTCCTCCTCCTCCTCCTCCTCCTCATCGCCTACCTGTCCATGGCCCAGCCCAGAAAAGGCACAACGAGGACGCCCAAGGCTCCAGACACGGCCCCGGGCAAAGAGAGGAGCGCGTAGGGCACGCGCAGCCTCTGGAGGGTGGTGGTGAGGTAGATCTCCTCGTAGGTGATGTAGGACTCCAGGGCCAGCATCCCAGAGCACACCAGCACCCGCTTCCACAAGGGCAGGGACCCTTGGAAAGTGCTGCTGGTGTTGGTGGTGGTGTTGGTGGTGGTGGTGATGTTGTTGGTGATGTTGTTGCTGTTGGTGGTGGTGGTGGGTCTGGGGGTGTCTATAGCGGGTAAGTCCATAGTCTGTATAGAGAGAGAGAGATTTGAAAGCGCACGTAAAAGAACCCACGGCAACAAGAGAGTTGACCCTGGCAAAATTCTTAGAAAACAGCCACTCTGATAGGGAAACAAATACAGTTGCAGACCTAAAAAAAAAAAAAAGGGGTTATTATTATTATTTTTTTTATACCACTTTAAGTCACGAGATTTCTCTGCGTGAAATTCTGGCTGCTCTCCCCGGGGAGAGCGCGTCGCCACAAGAGCAGCGCCACCCTTTTTTTTTTCTTTTGGTCTGCAACTGTATTTGTTTCCCTATCAGAGTGGCTTTTTTCTAAGAAT
>CM054160.1:952019-957019 GCA_028751875.1 Rapana venosa | reverse complement strand
CTCGAATATTTTCATGAGGGTAAATGAATAAGCCAGAGGCTTCTTTACACCAGGCCCTAATGGGATAAAATTGAAAACTAGCATGAATAAATCAATTACTTAATAAACAAGATAATTTCAAATAGCAATGAAATGAATCACTTAAACTCCCATTCAATTATTGAAAAGTCAAGAAATCGAAAAAATCATATGAATAAACAAAACCAATTAAACAAGAAAAAACTCCCCTTCCCAACACCCCCTCCCCTAAACAAACAACACTCCCCCAAAAGTCCAGGCTAAATACGCGCGCGCTCACACACACACACACTTACGCACGCATAGACACGCACGCACGCACACCACACACATACACACTCTCTCACACACATAACACACTCACACACACAAACACACACACACCACACACACATCCTGGATACGTATCCATTCAGAGAGAGACAGACAGACAGACAGACAGAGACACAGACAGACAGACAGAGACAGACAGACAGAGACAGAGTATACTTCTTTACAAGAAAAAAATGTAATCACTGTTCTGTTCCAATGGAAAATCTTACAATAGTTACTTAATCCTTTGGATAAGACGATAAACTGCAGTCCTGTGTGCAACACCCATTCAGTGCACATAAAAGAACCCAATGCGACAAGATAACTATCCCTAGCAAAATTCTGCGGAAAGAAGCCACACTGATAGGAAAACAAATGTATATATACAGACAGGAAAATGAAAATAGGGAAACAAACACACGTGCAGACAGGAAAAGAAAAAGTAATGGGTGGCGCTGCTCTTGTGGTGACGCGCTCTCCCCAGGGTGAGAGCAGCCCGAATTTCACGCAGAGATATCTGCCGTGACTTACAGTAGTATGATACAAATAATAATGCAAATGCAAGTTAAGTCCGTTCCTGGCAAAACCCAACTCTTATGGTATATTGCTGGTGTAACATAGAAGGAACCTTCTTTTATTATGCGACGAAAAACGAAGAAAGTGCGTCTTATAAATCAGTAGTAGGCATCCGTCAATCCTGTAAGACTATGGAGTTGCGCTCTAGGTGTTGATACTCAAGAGCGCAAAGCCTGGGTAAGTCAGTATGGAGGGCAAGCTGTTACCCATGAAGCAGACCCCTCCACTCCACATCGCTGGAATGGTCCATTGGGAAGGCAATCGCCGATACACATGGTTCCAGTACCGTCGCATGAGTTGCCAGAACGATGCTGTGTACAGCTCTTAAGATCCGACCGACCTCCGGGATGGTGTCTAAATACGACACCTGTGTGCATGCTAGGTTGGTGGTTTTTTGTTGTTGTTGTTTTTTTACTTTGTCATCCGCTCCTACCGGCACACAGTGGCCTACTCTTCCGAAAAACAGAACGGGTTTTTAACGTGTGCGCAAGATGTTCTGCATGTGTTTGCACACGGGCCTCGGTTTATAGTCTCATCCGCATCTTATGAAATATTTGTCAACATAAGAAGGATCACATTATTTTTAACATTACATATCCTGTCAATCTTTTCGACCGCAGGGGCGCTATGGATGTTTCGACAACCAGCCCTCTCTCTCCATCTGTCTCTCTCTCCCTCTCTCTCCATCTTCCTCTCTCTCTCTCTCTCTCTCTCCTCTCTCTCTCTCTCTCTCTCTCTCTCTCTCTCTCTCTCTGTCTGTCTGTCTGTCTGTCTGTCTGTGTCTTCCTTCTTTCCTCCTCTCGCAGTGCTTCCTTCTTTCACTCAGCCTCAGGCCTGTCTAGTCTGAAATGTTGTTCTTCTCTCTCTCTCTCTCTCTCTCTCTCTCTCTCTCTCTCTCTCTCTCTCTCTCTCTCTCTCTCTCTCTTCTCTCTTTTTTTTTTTGCTGCCTCATCCTCTGTGACGTCCCCCGTCCTGCTGTTCCCACGCCGCTCATCTCAATCTCCCCTCCACAGCCATACCCAGATTTGTTATGTCTCATCCCCTGGGTCGGAAGTCCACAGAAAGCCTATCACTATCAGGCCGCTGTGGGTCACCAGCCAGAGGGGCCCTGCACTGCTGCTGGGTCACTTTGGTGGTGTTCAGTGATGCCTGTTCTGAACTAACATACGCAGGACACCATCTACTAAGCACCCTACTAACGACAGTATTAGCTCAGTCGCGGAGCCAGACTGAGTGAGTTGCCCACCCGAGGTGGCAACCTCCACAACGTCCCTCCAACGACCGTTCCCCGCAAATCCCCAACCCCAAAGGCTTTGACACAAATTCACCACAGGCACAGAAGTGTATGGATGACGTAATGATGCTGCCCATATGCTTTGAGACTACTTGACAGGGTTGTACTCTACGCTTACTATCATAATATATCCCGGGTCAACCGGGCCCGAGAGATACAGACACCTGCAGTGTTGGTCAGGTAATTTGAGCAACACTCTCAAACTCGCATCCGTAAAGGGGATGAAGCTCGACTGTGTGGTCCCAGTCTTCCCACTGAACCCACAGCACACTCACTCTAGGTAGGAGCCGGCTGGAGTCAGAAAAATCCCTGTGACTCTTATGGGAATCGAACCCGCGACCTTCCAGTCGAAATCCAAGGCGCTAACAACTACGCCATGGCGGCTGGTCCCATCTCCTTCTCTGCCTGTCTTCCTCTCATTCTCCCTCCTTTGCACTGTGTCTTGCAGGACTGTCTTAGCACTTTTTTTAATCGTGAGTTGATAATTGAGTTTTGTAGATTGTTATAGATTGATGTTGTTTAACTGAATCAGGAAGGGAGTTCGACAGCATAAGGCCTGAGTAAAGTAAACTAGATTTGAATAAGTCTATTCTTGGGATCGGGGCACCAGGCTTTATAGTATTTCTGGATTGGTTTAGGGGGAATTTGTCTTTTAAGTATGATGGAACAGTTCCTGTTATAATCTTGAACATCATGACTCCTTTGTTATATATCTTAATCTTTGGTGTAGGGGGAGAATATTTAACTGAGTATAGTCGGCTTCTAATAAGCTTGTCTTTTTTAAAAGGACCGGTTTGAGAGCACGTTTATACAGACTCAGTAACTGTTTCATAATGTTTGCACTAGCAGAATCCCACAGAATAGAAGCATAGTCTATTGAGGATTGTATATATAAGATTGGAAGAATAGTTTGAAAGTCAAGAGAGTGCTTGATTCTAGAAAGTTGGTATACTCTTTGGGACACGTATTTGCATAGTTGAGATATATGGTAGAACCAACTGAGATTTCATAAATTGTTACTCTTAGAACTTTGTGGTGATAGGTTTGGAGACAGACAGACAGAGATTATTGTGTGTGTGTGTGTGTGTGTGTGTGTGTGTGCGCACACGCGCACCGGCATATTAAAAAAAAACCACCCTGCCAAAAAACAAAAATCCTAGTAAGATGCAAGGTATTTTTAGATCATGGATCCTACCGTTAATCAAGCTATGGCCTTATTTTGATAAGACACCAAACCACCCTGTGCATGCAATGATAGGGATTATACCGACAGATGGCCGTATGGTAATTATATTTATTGGTTCATTAATTAAGCCATTGTTGTGGACGAGGCAGGTTTGTGAAAGAAGGACGACAGAACTGAGTCCTGTTTGAATCTGTGTGTGTGGTGTGTGTGTGCGTGGTTGTTGTGTGTGTGTTGTGTGTGTGTGTGAACCTGTGTATGTGTGTGTGTGTGTTGTGTGTGTGTGTGTTTTGTGTTGTGTGTTGTATGTGTGTTGTGTGTGTGTGAACCTGGTGTGTGTGTGTGTGTTGTGGTGACTGTGTGTGTGTGTGTGTGTGTGACTGTGTGTATGTGTGTGTGTGTGTGTGTGTGAACCTGTGTGTGTGTGTGTGTGTGTGTGTGTGAACCTGTGTATGTATAGCTGTACCGTTTTGTTTGGTTGTTTTCAATCAGAGCTCCAGGCATTGACTTAGGTGACAGCCCCGATAAGTATGGCCTTTGTGGTCGGCGGGGCTGTAAAGTAGAGGACTGGACTGGATTGGACTGGATTGGACTGGATTGAAGAAGTGTTGTGCTCAACAAAATGTGTTTGATTTTAGTGGATTGGACTGCATTGGACTGGATTGAAGAAGTGTTGTGGTCAACAAAATGTGTTTGATTTTAGTGGATTGGACTGGATTGGACTGGATTGAAGAAGTGTTGTGCTCAACAAAATGTGTTTGATTTTAGTGGATTGGACAGGATTGGACTGGATTGGATAGAGAGAAAGAAGCATCTTGTTAAAGAAATGTGTTTGACTTCAGTTTGTTGTCCTGTTTTGCTTTAGTTGAAGAACACCGCTAGGCTTGTACCTGGTGTTGGTTTTTTATCACTTTGTTTTTATTATTCATCATTGTGGTGGCACTGTGGAGGAAGATGTGGAAAAATGTGTTTGGCAATGTGTGGCAGTTACGTTTTCAGTACAGGAGTGAAGGACTATTATTTTTAGTGTGATTGTTACGTGGATGTGTTAAATCACAAACAGAGAGCTGAGATGAAGACGATTGTATTTTGATGTAGGAAATCTGTCCTTTTTATTATTCTTTTTTTTTCCAAATTATTTATTTGCTTATCATTCACAGTTATTCATTTACCTATATTCCTTTATTTTATTTTTTGTACACACTCTATATTCAAACAATTCTTATTCAGATAGTCATACATATTCACATATACAAAAAGACCATCAACACACCAAAAGCTTATCTTGTGCTGAACACAGTAAAAAGATAAGGCGTCCCATATCCTATGTGGTCGTAGGGGAGTGAGGCTTCAGAGAACTCAACTTCTCCAGGGACCAGCATATTGAGGGCGGCGCTCATCTCCTCTCCCTCGCTGCTTTACCTTCCCTGACCCTAAAGAGGCAGGTACCCATTTACAGTTGGGTGAACTGGGGAACTGTACTGAAGCCAAGGCACTCAAACGGTCACCCGTCCAAGTGGTAACCATGCTCCACGTTGCTTAACCTTGGCTGGGGGAAAGCGAGTGCTCTGACCACTGAGCTATCCCGTCCCTTGCTAAACTCAGTACACACTGGAT
>CM054160.1:947019-949519 GCA_028751875.1 Rapana venosa | reverse complement strand
TTTGTTGTTGTAAGGTTGGGATAAAATTAGAACATTTCTGTTTCAATAAACTGACTGTCTATAATTATTGCAGTTGTTGTTGGTGGTGGTGGTGTTTTGTTGTTGTTGTTGTGGTGGTGGTGGTGGTGGTGGTGGTAGTGGTGGTGGTGGTTGTGTTTGTTGCTTGTTGTTGTTGTATTGTTTGTTTGTTGTTGTTTGTGTTGTTGTCGTTTGTTGCTGTGTTGTTTATTTGGTGTCGTTTGTTTATTGTCGTCGTTGTTGTAATTCTTTGTTGTTTGTTGTTATGGTCGTTTGTAGTGGCAGTGGCGGTGTTAGTGTTTTTGCTAGTGTTGTTGCTGTTGTTATTGCTAGTGTTGTTGCTGTTTGTTGTTGTTGCTGTGAGTGTTGCTTGTTTGTTGCTGTTGTTTGTTGTTAGTATTGCTGTCGTTTGTTGCGTTTTATGCTGTTTGTTGTTGTGGCCGTTGGTAGTGGTGTCAGTGTTTTTGCTAGTGTTGTTGTTTTTGTTGTTGTTTTTGTCAGCTTTGGTTTTGTTCTTAGTGTGTTGCTGTTGCTGTTGTTGTTGGTTGTTGGTGGTGGTGGTGGTGGTAGTGGTGTTTGTTGCCGTTTGTTATCGTCTTTGCTATTGTAATTCCTGTTTGTGCTGTTAATGTTCTTGTTGTGTTGCTGTTGTTGTTGTTGTTTGTTTTGTTGTTGTTGCGTGTAGTGGTTGCATCGATTGTTTTTATCAGTGTTTAGGTTGTTTATCGTGGTTGCTCCTATTGAGTTTGTTAGAGTTGTTGTTTGTTGTTGTTGTTGTTGTTGTTTATTGTGGTTTCTTCTATTGATTTTGTCAGTGTTGTTGTTCTTGTTTTTGTAGTTGTTGCTGCTGTTGTCCTTGTTGATGTGTTATTGTTGTTGTTGTTGCTGCTGCTGCTGCTGTTGTTGTTGAGGGTTCAGACAGAACACACCGCTCTCAGCATCTTATTTCTAAGGAAGAAAAGTAGTGTCTAGGTCACAAGGTCTGGATCGATGCCTGTCTTTTTTTTTTAAATTTTAAATATCGAAGATAATGGAATAAGCACTCATGTGCTTTTTTTTTACATCCAGTCCCCGTGTGTATGCGGTTTTGTAAATTTTGTTATCTGTCTTGAAGCTCTGTGTGTTGTGTGTGTCGAGTCAAGTCATGTCATGTCAAAAACGATCTCTTCTTATGTTAACAGATTAATTTTACACAACTTTGTTTAATCCTGCCCTCACCAAAAACAAAAAAAGAAAAAAAGAAAAAAAAGAAAGAACGAACGAAAAGAAAAGAAATCAAGAAAATTGACTTATGAAAGCAAACAAAAGACAATGCTAAGCTCTGTTTGTGTCGAGTCAAATCAAGTTAAGTCAAATCAAGCTAAATCAATGCAAATTGATCCCTACTAAAGCTAAAAGATTAAGTTTACACAACTTTGTTTCATCCTACCTTCACGGAAAAAAAAATCCTGTAAACTGATTTATGAAAGCAATCAAAGGACAGTGCTAATCTCTTTTGAAAGTAAAATTGAAAATTAAAAAAACAAAACAAAACCCAGATATCACAATAATTATAAAATAAAAACAAAACCAAGACAGTACACCACCCGTTCAATTTATTTAGATAGACAAAAATAAAATTAGTAGTGAAGAAAACAAAGAGTAAGGGAGTTTTTTTGTTTTGTTTTGTATTGGAGTTTTTGCTGTTTGGGGTTTGTTTTGGGTTTTTGTTGGTCTGTTATTTTTTCACATTTCAAAGAGATTTTGCAGTCATAAAATCGTCATTCTCTTGTCTAAACGTTTAGCCGGAGGCAAAAATGACTACGGGATAGATGAAGGTGAAGGTATGAAAATGTACCTGTAGATGTATGCCTATGTGATCTAAAACATCTTAAGTTGGCACAAAATCTGCCATTAGTTTGAGATTAATACACAAAATTAATATTCAACGCAGGAACAGCGATAGTTGCACGTGGGACATAACCGCTGGCAGGTTTGTTACAAAAGTAAGCAGTTTTCTCCCTTGATACTGTAGCTCTTCTTGCCGTGAAATCAGGAAAAATGGTGGCATCAGAGAAACAGCAGACACCAATGACTCCAAGGTAAAAGATAACAACTCTGTGCATCTCATGGATTTGTTTTGTATTGCAATCGATGATTAGAAAATGATAGATTGAATAATCATTGCGTACTTTTGTGGGTTTTTTGGTTTTTCACAGGGCAACAGCCATGCGAACTGTGATGTTTCGCGAGAAGCACAAAAAACGGCTGTATATAATCCTGCTGGTTGTCGTCGCCTTGACAGTGTGGTTTTACTTCAGAAAAAACTCGCATGGTGGCCCCGGTAGGTCTTGTGCCTGTCTAGTTTCGTTTTGCTGCACATATTCTAATTATCTATCTATTTGTTCTTTTATTTCGAGGATAATGCAGTTTACATCCAGCCCCCATGTGCATGCGGTTTTGTAAATTTTATCATGTACGTTCGTACTGCCACACACAGCTA